>CM054144.1:68793264-68842230 GCA_028751875.1 Rapana venosa
TAGCAGAGGTAGTAGTTATAGCAGAGGTAGTAGTGATAGAGGTAGTAATGATAGAGGTAGTAGTGATAGCAGAGGTAGTAGAGGTAGTAGAGGTAGTAGTGATAGCAGAGGTAGTAGAGGTAGCAGAGGTAGTAGGTATAGCAGAGGTAGTAGTGATAGCAGAGGTAGTAGAGGTAGTAGAGGTAGTAGTGATAGCAGAGGTAGTAGTGATAGCAGAGGTAGTAGTGATAGCAGAGGTAGTAGTGATAGCAGAGGTAGTAGTGATAGCAGAGTTAGTAGAGGTAGTAGTTATAGCAGAGGTAGTAGTGATAGTAGAGGTAGTAGTTATAGCAGAGGTAGTAGAGGTAGTAATGATAGCAGAAATAGCAGAGGTAGTGGTGACAGCAGAGGTAGTAGTGATAGCAGAGGTAGTAGTGATAGCAGAGGTAGTAGTGATAGCAGAGGTAGTAGAGGTAGTAGAGGTAGTAGTGATAGCAGAGGTAGTAGTGATAGCAGAGGTAGTAGTGATAGCAGAGGTAGTAGTGATAGCAGAGGTAGTAGTGATAGCAGAGGTAGTAGTGATAGCAGAGGTAGTAGAGGTAGTAGTTATAGCAGAGGTAGTAGTGATAGTAGAGGTAGTAGTTATAGCAGAGGTAGTAGAGGTAGTAATGATAGCAGAAATAGCAGAGGTAGTGGTGACAGCAGAGGTAGTAGTGATAGCAGAGGTAGTAGTGATAGCAGAGGTAGTAGTTATAGCAGAGGTAGTAGTGATAGAGGTAGTAATGATAGAGGTAGTAGTGATAGCAGAGGTAGTAGTGATAGCAGAGGTAGTAGTGATAGAGGTAGTAATGATAGAGGTAGTAGAGGTAGTAGTGATAGCAGAGGTAGTAGAGGTAGTAGAGGTAGTAGTGATAGCAGAGGTAGTAGTGATAGCAGAGGTAGTAGTGCTAGCAGAGGTAGTAGTGATAGCAGAGGTAGTAGAGGTAGTAGTGATAGCAGAGGTAGTAGTGATAGCAGAGGTAGTAGTGCTAGCAGAGGTAGTAGTGATAGCAGAGGTAGTAGAGGTAGTAGAGGTAGTAGTGATAGCAGAGGTAGTAGTGATATCAGA
This sequence comes from Rapana venosa, assembly GCA_028751875.1. Classification (NCBI taxonomy): domain Eukaryota; kingdom Metazoa; phylum Mollusca; class Gastropoda; order Neogastropoda; family Muricidae; genus Rapana; species Rapana venosa. The sequence goes on from CM054144.1 coordinate 68,794,352, forward strand.
GGTAGTAGTGATAGCAGATGTAGTAGTGATAGCAGAGGTAGTAGAAGTAGTAGTGATAGCAGAGGTAGTAGAAGTAGCAGAGGTAGTAGTGATAGCAGAGGTAGTAGTGATAGCAGAGGTAGTAGTGGTAGTAGTGGTAGTAGAGGTGAGGTAGTGATAGTAATAATAATAATATATAATAATAATTAATAATAATAATAATAATAATAATAATAATAATAATGATAATAATACATGGAATTTATATAGCGCTATACCTGTTGAAAAAACAAATCAAAGCGACTTTCAATTATCCAGTCTTTACATGCAGACAGTTCCAATTAATAGGTTATTACAAATTCAAATGTAAATCACACACACACAGCTCGTGCGTACACGGCACACAACAACGCACACGCACACGCAACACACACACACACAACACACCACACACACACAAGGTTGTACACTCGCAGAGGTGATGGAGGGTTTGGTTGTTTAGAGCAGTGACAGAAATGAGATGAAACAGAGGAGAGAATCTTATTTTGAACAAATGTGTCTTGAGGCTGGATTTAAAAGTGTTCATAAGAAGGCTTTTCGTAAAGAGAAGAGAGGGAGATCATTCCAGATCGATGGACCAGAAACAGAGAAAGAGTGACGTCCAACGGTGGACTGGTTGAATCTAGGTATTCTTACGCACAAGGTGTCTGCAGCAGAGCAGAGGGAACGAGAAGGAGTGTACAGGTGAAGACATTCACAGAGGTAGGAGGGTGCAGTTTTATTGAGGCATTTGTAACAGAGGGTAATGATTTATAGTTTACTCTCTGTGGCACAGGCAGCCAGTTGAGAAATTGCAAGACAGGAGTAATGTGCTCAGATGTTTTTTTTTCTGAGGATTAGTCGAGCTGCAGAGTTTTGCATACAAGAAGGGAGTGGATAGATGATGCTGGAAGACCAGACAAAAGAGAATTGCAATAGTCCAGACGTGAGATAATGAGAGACGTGATTAGTTTGGATGTTGCATCAGTGAATAGGTACTTTCGAACTGCACTAATACGCGCAATTGATCGTAGCATGACTGGCAGGTCTGGGTGATTAATTTTTGCAAGGAGAGTGTGTTGTCTACAACGATCCCTAGATACTTCACAACAGTAGATACAGGGACAGACGTTTAAAGCCGAATTCTATTGAAGTGTTGTGATGGAAGAGGTTTATGTTTGGTCCCTACAAGCATGACTTCGGTTTTATCTGCATTTAGCTGTAACTTGTTCTGTATCATCCAATTTTGGATATCTTGAAAGCAATAGGACATATTAATCAAGAGAGAGAGCAGATTTTCAGGAGTGTCACTGGTAAGAATTTGAGAGTCATCTGCATAAAAATGATAGTTGATCTGGACGATTTATTTCGTGTGAAATAGGAGCAGTGTAGAGAGTGAAAAGAACATGACCGAGAACTGATCTCTGTGGGACTCCACATTCCAGTTTGGCAGGCTGTGATTGAATCTTGTTTACTGCAATTGTGTGGAATCGTTCTGTAAGGTATGAAATGAACCACGTGAGGGCTGTGCCATTAATACCAAAAGATTTTTGGAGACGGAAGAGACGAATTAAGTGTCAAAAGCTGCAGATAAGTCGAGAAGAGTGAGATAGCAGAGGTAGTAGTGACAGCAGAGGTAGTAGTGACAGCAGAGGTAGTAGTGATAGTAGAAGTAGTAGTGATAGCAGAGGTAGTAGTGATATCAGAGGTAGTAGTGAAGGTAGAGGTAGTAGTTATAGCAGGGGTAGTAATGATTGTAGAGGAAGTAGAGGTAGTAGTGATATCAGAGGTAGTAGTGATAGCAGAGGTAATAATAATAATAATAATAATATATGGAATTTATATAGCGCTGAATCTTGTAAAAATCAAACAAATCGAAGCGCTTGCACTCAATCATTCACAGGCATGCAACTCTCCTTAAACATAATGAACAACAGATCTCAAATCCATGCGCGCGCACGTACGCACGCACACGCATGCACACACACACACCACACAAACACCACACACACACCACACACACACACACACAACACACACACACGGAACAACACTTAGAAGGTGAAAGATGCTGTTGAAAATTAGGGACAGATATATGGGGGGAAAGTCTCAGGTAGGAAATAAGTGTGTTTTGAGGCTGGATTTGAAGGTATCAAGTGAAGGCTTTTGGCGAAGTGAAAGAGGGAGGTCATTCCAGGTGGATGGACCAGAAACAGAGAAGGAGCGACGGCCAACAGTGGTTTGTTTGAATCTGGGTGTTCGAAAGCACAAAGTATCTGCGGCTGAACGAAGGGAACGGGATGGAGTGGTACAGGTGAAGACAGTTACAGAGATAAGGGTGCAGATTTGTGGAGACATTTGAAACAGAGGGTATTGATTTTATACTCCCGCTTTGTGAGACAGGCAACCATGAAGAGATCGCAGAAGAGGAGTGATGTGTTCAGATTTTTTTTCTTAGGACCAGTCGAGCTGCAGAGTTTTGTATGCGTTGAAGAGAGTGGATGGATGATGCTGGTAGGCCAGCCAAAAGAGAATTACAGTAGTCTAAACGTGAAAGAATGAGAGATGTGACAAGCTTGAAGTTGCATCAGTGGTCAGATACTTGCGAATCGCGCTTATGCGCCGTAATGATAGTAGCAAGACTGGCAGGTCTGGGTGATGAATTTTTTCATAGAGAGTGTGTTTTCAAGAACTACTCCTAAATACTTCACAGAGTTGGACAAAGGAACTGACAGGTATAGAGGTAGTAGTCATAGCAGAGGTAGTAGAGGTAGCAGAGGTAGTAGTGATAGCAGAGTAGTAGTTTATTAGCAGAGGTAGTAGTATAGCGAGTAGTAGGTGCAGAGGTAGTAGTGATAGCAAGGTAGTAGTTATTGCAAGGTAGTAGTGATAGCAGAGGTAGTAGTTATAGCAGAGGTAGTAGTGATAGCAGAGGTAGTAGTGATAGCAGAGGTAGTAGTGATAGCAGAGGTAGTAGTGATAGCAGAGGTAGTAGTGATAGCAGAGGTAGCAGAGGTAGTAGTGATAGCAGAGGTAGTAGTGATACCAGAGGTAGTAGTGATAGCAGAGGTAGTAGTGATAGCAGAGGTAGTAGTGATAGTAGAGGTAGTAGAGGTAGTAATGATAGCAGAGGTAGTAGTGATAGCAGAGGTAGCAGAGGTAGTAGTGATACCAGAGGTAGTAGTGATAGCAGAGGTAGTAGTGATAGCAGAGGTAGTAGTGATAGTAGAGGTAGTAGAGGTAGTAGTGATAGCAGAGGTAGTAGTGATAGCAGAGGTAGTAGTGATAGCAGAGGTAGTAGAGGTAGTAGTGATAGCAGAGGTAGTAGTGATAGCAGAGGTAGTAGAGGTAGTAGTGATAGCAGAGGTAGCAGAGGTAGTAGAGGTAGTAGTGATAGCGGAGGTAGTAGTGATAGCAGAGGTAGTAGAGGTAGTAGTGATAGCAGAGGTAGTAGAGGTAGTAGTGATAGCAGAGGTAGTAGTGATTGCAGAGGTAGCAGAGGTAGTAGTGATAGCAGAGGTAGTAGTGATATCAGAGGTAGTAGTGATAGCAGAGGTAGCAGAGGTAGTAGTGATACCAGAGGTAGTAGTGATAGCAGAGGTAGTAGTGATAGCAGAGGTAGTAGTGATAGTAGAGGTAGTAGAGGTAGTAATGATAGCAGAGGTAGTAGTGATAGCAGAGGTAGTAGTGATAGCAGAGGTAGTAGTGATAGCAGAGGTAGTAGAGGTAGTAGTGATAGCAGAGGTAGTAGTGATAGCAGAGGTAGTAGTGATAGCAGAGGTAGTAGTGATAGTAGAGGTAGTAGTGATAGCAGAGGTAGTAGAGGTAGTAGTGATAGCAGAGGTAGCAGAGGTAGTAGAGGTAGTAGTGATAGCGGAGGTAGTAGTGATAGCAGAGGTAGTAGAGGTAGTAGTGATAGCAGAGGTAGTAGAGGTAGTAGTGATAGCAGAGGTAGTAGAGGTAGTAGTGATAGCAGAGGTAGTAGTGATAGCAGAGGTAGTAGTACCTTTGAATTATAGACCTGTTTCCAATCTACCTTTTATTTCTTAAGTCCTTAAAAAAGTAGTTCTCAAACAGCTCAACAAATACATTTTTTCCAACGATCTTCTTCCTGAGTTTATCTGCCTATCGCGTGAACCACAGCACTGAAACCACCCTAGTACACACTTTAAACACGCCTCTACTCGATTCTGACTCAGGGAAAATCTCCCTTCTCACTCTACTCGACTTATCAGCAGCCTTTGATACCATAGACCACTTAATTATTCTCTCCCGTCTTCAAAAGACGTTCGGTGTTACTCGCACAGCCCTCACCTGATTTAATTCATACCTTTCTGACCGATTCCAGACAGGTGCAGTAAACAAGGTTCAATCATACCTGCCAAACTGAAATGCGGAGTCCCACAGGGATCAGTTCTAGGCCCTGCTCTTTTCACTCTTTACACTGCCCCACTTTCACATATAATAAACTGTCATCAAGTCAACCATAATTTTTATGCACATGACTCTCAGATTCAAAGCAGTGTTACTCCTGAAAATCTTCCTTCTCTCCTGACAAATATGGCCCAAAGCTTTGAAGATATTACAAACTGGATGACACAGAACAAATTACAGCTAAATGCAGATAAAATCGAAGCCATGCTCGTAGGGACTAAACACAAACTCTCTTCCATTACAGCATCTTCAATAGAACTCGGCAATACATCAGTTCCTCTATCCACTACTGTGAAGTATCTAGGTGTCGTTATTGACAACACACTCTCTATGCAGACATTCATCACCCAGACCTGCCAGTCATGCTACTATCAAATACGGCGTATGAGTGCAATTCGAAAGTACCTGTCCACAGATGCAACAGCCAAACTTGTTACTTCTCACATTCTTTCACGTCTGGACTATTGCATTTCTCTTTTGTCTGGTCTGCCAGCATCATCTATCCACTCCCTTCCACGTATACAAAACTCTGAAGCTTGACTAGTTCTCAGAAAGAAAAATCTGAGCAAATTACTCCTCTCTTGCAATATCTCCACTGGCTGCCTGTGCCACAGAGAGTAAATTATAAGATCAGTACCCTCTGTTACAAATGTCTCCACAAAACTGCACCCTCCTACCTCTGTGAATGTCTAAACCTGTACACTCCTTCACGTTCCCTCCGCTCTGCTTCAGATAGCTTGGTTCTATTTCGGGTCCATCGACCTGGAATGAGCTCCCTCTCTCTCTCTCTTCGCCATAAACCTAGTTATGACACTTTTAAATCCATTCTCAAGACATATTTATTTCAAACCTAAGATTTCCCCCCTCCTGTTTCATATCAGAGCTATCCCACCTTCACTAACCCATGTCCTATCACCCTGCTAAAGTATACGACCTGTGTGAGTGTGTGTGTGTGCTTTTGAAAAACATTTGACTATTGAAATTTTATTTCATACATTTTGTCTGCAGTGCACCATGTTTGTACTATATGTTTGTTTAAACAATTGATTATTTATCATTGATTGCATGACTGTGAAAGATTAGGTTAAATGCATGCGCTTTGATTTCTCTTTGCAAGATATAACGCTAGATAAGTTCCAGTTATTATTATTACTATTATTATTATTACTATTATTACTATTATCATTATTATTATTAATATTATTATTATTATTATTATTATCATTATTATTATTAGTGATAACAGACGTAGTAGAGGTAGTAGAGGTAGTAGTGATAGCGGAGGTAGTAGTGATAGCAGAGGTAGTAGTGATAGCAGAGGTAGTAGTGATAGTAGAGGTAGTAGAGGTAGTAGTGATAGCGGAGGTAGCAGAGGTAGTAGTGATAGCAGAGGTAGTAGTGATAGCAGAGGTAGTAGTGATAGTAGAGGTAGTAGAGGTAGTAGAGGTAGTAGTGATAGCAGAGGTAGTAGTGATAGCAGAGGTAGTAGTAATAGCAGAGGTAGTAGTGATAGTAGTAATAGCAGAGGTAGTAGTGATAGTAGAGGTAGTAGAGGTAGTAGAGGTAGTAGTGATAGCAGAGGTAGTAGTGATAGCAGAGGTAGTAGAGGTAGTAGAGGTAGTAGTGATAGCAGAGGTAGTAGTGATAGCAGAGGTAGTAGTGATAGCAGAGGTAGTAGAGGTAGTAGAGGTAGTAGTGATAGCAGAGGTAGTAGAGGTAGTAGCAGCAGTAGTGATACAAGTCGAAGAAGTACATTGATTATAGAAATCACTACAATCCTTCACACACACACACACACACACACACACACACACACACACACACACACACACACACACACACACACACACACACACACACACACACACACACACCACAACACAGACGGACAGACAGACACACACACACACACATACACGGACAGACAGACAGACACACACACACACACACACATACACACACACAGACGGACAGACAGACACACACACACATACACACACACAGACACACACACACACACACACACACACACACAGACGGACACACAGACACACACACACACACACACACAACACACAGCGGACAGACACACACAACACACAACACACACACACAGCACACAGACACACACACACACACACACACACACACACAGAACACACACACACATCACACACAGACAACACACACACACACACACACGACACACACACACACCATCACACAACACACACACCACACCACAGACACACACACACACACACACAACCACACAACACACACACACACACACACACACACACACGACACACACACACACATCACACACAGACAGACACACACACACACATACACGGACACACACACACACACACACAGACACACACACACAACAAACACACACACACGACACACACCACACACAACACGGACAGACAACAACACCAACACACACAACACAACAGACAGACAACACACACACATACACACACACAACACACACACACAGACACACACACACACACGACACAGACACACAACACACAACACGACAACACACACACACCACAACCAGACACACACACACACACACACACACATACACACACACACACACACACACACAACGACAGACACACACACACACACACACACACACACACAACACACACACACCACACACACATACACACACACACACACACACACACACACACGACGACAACACACACACACACACAAACACCACACACACACACACACACACACACACACACACACACACACACTACACGGACACACACACACAGACACACACCACACACACACACACACACACACAACACTTACTTGACCTCCCCATCCGCTGTTTTATAGGAGCTGTGGTACAAGCCCCGAAGGTCGTCACGGATTTTCCCGGAAAACATTCCCAGTTCTAATTTTAGCGTCAGCCCCATCGGGAGTTCCCGGTCCACCTCAACCACGTGAAATTGATTGCCGGCCACGTGGTACTGTTTGGTCACCTTCCATTCGTGGTGAGGATGCGACCTGGGGAAAGGCATAACGGTGAATGAGTAAATAAATGTTTGAATTATGGAAAACTTACATGAATTAATCCATCTGATTATCGTTCTTAACTTTCGTTAAATGATGGCGCCAATCAATCACACTGCCCTAGGTCTTCATTCTGACAGCAGAACGGGTCAGCCAACTCTGATCAGTTTCTGACCAAAGCGGTGGACAGTTTCTGTGTTGAAGTTAAGTGTGTCCCCCCCACATAACCTATGTGGTCGTAGGGGAGCGAGTCGTCAGAGACCTCACTTCTCCAGGGGCCAGCATATTGAGGGCGGCGGCGCCCATCTCCTCTCCCTCGCTGCTTTACCTTCCCTGACCCTAAAGAGGGCAGGTACCCATTAACAGCTGGGTGAACTGGGGGAATTGTACTGAAGCCAAGGCGCGCAAACGGTCACCCATCCAACTGGTAACCACGCTCGACGCTGCTTAACTTGGCTGGGGGAAAGGGAGTGCTCTGACCACTGAGCTACCACGTCCCCCTTGTCTGGCTTGTGGAGCTTGGCTGGCTAAGTGGCTGGCTAAGTGGCTGGCTAAGGCGCTGGCTGGCTAAGGCGCTGGCTGAGGGGCTGGCTAAGTGGCTGGCTAAGTGGCTGGCTGGTTGACTGACTGGCTAAGGGGCTGGCTAAGAGGCTGGCTAAGGGGCTGGCTAAGGGGCTGGCTGAAGGGCTGGCTTAGGGGCTGGCTAAGTGGCTGGCTGGCTGAGTGGCTGGCTGAGTGGACGGCTAAAAGGCTGGCTAAGGGGCTGGCTAATTGGCTGGCTAAGGGGCTGGCTAAGGGGTTAGCTAAGGGGCTGGCTGGCTAAGGGGCTGGCTAAGGGGCTGGCTGGCTAAGAGGCTGGCTAAGGGGCTGGCTAAGGGGCTGGCTGGCTAAGGGGGATAGCTAAGGGATAGCTAAGGGGCTGGCTAAGGGATAGCTAAGGGATAGCTAAGGGGCTGGCTAAGGGATAGCTAAGGGGCTGGCTAAGGGATAGCTAAGGGATAGCTAAGGGGCTGGCTAAGGGGCTGACTAAGTGGCTGGTTAAATGGCTGGCTAAGGGGCTGGCTAAGTGGATGGCTAATTGGATGGTTACTTGCTTGCTGGGTTGGTTGGTTCTTCTGTTCATTCATTTGTTTGAGCCTGCCTACCCACCTGACTGTCTGTCTGTTTGACTGTTTGCCTGTCTGTCTGCCTGTCTGCCTGTCTGTCTGTCTGTCTGCATGCCTGTATGTATCTATGTATGTATGTCGGTCTGCCTGTATGTATGTATGTATGTATGTATGTCGGTCTGCCTGTCTGCATGTCTGTCTGCCTACCTGTCTACCTGTCTGCCTGTCTGTCTACCTGTCTGTCTACCTGTCTGTCTACCTGTCTGTCTACCTGTCACGCCTGTCTGTCTCACCTGACTCTGACCAGTGACTCGTTCAGCGACAGCTCGTTGCGGTGGAAAACCAGGTGACGTGTGGACGTGTTGACGTGAATCGTGATGTTGCAGGCCCCGGTGAAGGTGAAGGTCAGGAGGTTTATCTTGAGTTCAAGGTCATAGTGCAGAGGGAAGAGGTCACGGGGCAAGCGCAGGCCGGAGAAAGGGTGAACGTGGGGGGGGTAGTCCCTGGAGGCCCCCGCTGTCCGTGATAGAAGACACAGAGACAGAGAGACATAGATATAGAGACAGAGACAGAGAGAGAGACAGAGAGACATAGAGAGACAAGAGACAGAGATAGAGAGACAGAGAGAAGACAGAGAGATGAGACAGAGAGACAGAGGACATAGAGCAGAGACAGAGAGACATAGAGATAGAGAGAGAGACAGAGAGACATAGAGACATAGAGAAAGAGAAGAGACATAGAGACAAGAGAGAGACAGAGACAGAGACATAGAACAGTAGAGAGAGACGAGAGAGAGACAGAGAGAGAGAGACAGACAAGAGAGACAAGAGACATAGAGACAGAGAGACATAGAGACAAGAGAGACAGAGAGAGACAGAGACAGAGAGAGAAGAGACAAGAGAGACAGAGACATAGAGAAGAGAGGACAGGACAGAGGACAGAGAGACAGAGAGACATAGAGACATAGAGACAGAGACAGAGAGACAAGAGACAGAGAGACAGAGACAGAGAGGACAGAGACATAGAGAGAGACATAGAGACATAGAGAGGACAGAGAGACAAGAGAGAGACAAGAGGACATAGAGAGAGAGACAGAGACATAGAGAGACAGAGAAAGAGAGAATAGAGACAGAAGAAAAGACATAGAGAGACAGAGACAGAGCATAAGAAGAGACAGAGAGACAAGAGACATAGAGACATAGAGCATAGAGAGAGAGACATAGAGACATAGAGACAGAGACAGAGAGACAGAGAGACAAGAGACTAGGAGAGAGAGAGAGAGACAAGAGAGAGACAAGAGACAGAGAGACAGAGACAGAGAGAGAGACAGAGGAGAGAGAGACAGAGATAGGAGACAGAGAGACAAGAGAGAGACGGAGAGACAGAGAGAGACAGAGAGAGACAAGAGAGAGACACAGAGAGAGACAAGAAGACAGAGAGAGACAGAGAGAGCAGAGAGAGAGCAAGAGAGAGACAGAGAGAGGACTAGAAGACAGAGACAGAGACATAGAGAGAGACAGAGAGAGAGACAGAGAGAGAGACAGAGAGAGAGACAGAGAGACAGAGAGAGAGGCAGAGAGAGAGACAGAGAGAGACAGAGAGAGACAAGAGAGAGAGACAGAGAAGAGACAGAGAGAGAGAGACAGAGGAGACAGAGAGAGGACAGAGTGAGAGACAGAGTGAGAGACAGAGAGAGACACAGAGAGAGACACAGAGAGAGACAGAGAGAGAGACAGAGAGAGAGTGACAGAGAGACAGAGAGGACAGAGAGATGAGAAGAGAGAGTGAGCGACCAGAGAGAGAGACAGAGTGAGAGACAGAAAGAGAGACAGAGAGGAGACAGAGAAGAGACAGAGACAGAGACACACAGAGAGACACAGAGAGCCAGAGACAGAGACAGAGAGAGACAGAGACAGAGAGAGAGAGACACAGAGACAGAGAGACAAGAGAGAGACAGAGAGAGAGAGACAGAGAGATAGACACAGAGAGAGAGATAGTCTGTTTATTTTAACTGTCGCTCACACACACAGCACAACACACACACACACACACACACACACACACAACACACACAGAGTCTTCTCTCTCTTTCTCTCTCTATCACACAAAACACACACACACACACACACACACACACACACAAGCTGATAGCTGATCTCAGATATAGATCTAAGTCAGTTACTATAACTGATGCAGAGTCACAGACAGACAATGCATCAGTCCCAAAGCCTACTTTTGCTGAGGTAACAAAATCCACACCAGCTAGTCAAGTCAAGTCAAGTCAAAATTTTATTTCCAGATGGTACATTGAATAAGCAATGCATTTGCTTTTTTTCATCAAGCCATCTAGTCAGGCAAGTTGTCCATCTGCTTTAATAAATAAAGTTGTGCCAAGATCAAGTAGGCCTAGCTTGGGTATAAAGGCTGCAAAAGAAACGAAAAGCAAGAAAATAGAACCAAGTATGAACAGTGACGTGAAAAATACACATGACGTCAAACAAAAGCCAACCAGAGCACAGACTGCAGATCTAGACTCGACAAACCTCAGAGATCTACCTCATGTAGCTATTCTGCATGACTTCATCATGAACAAGGTTTATGACAAAAGACTGGAAAGATCCTATGGTTTCGATGCTAGATCTCATCAAACCTTCAATATAGAAAATATTGGTCCTGTCTTAGAAAAAACACTTTCCACTGCAGATAGGCCATTGGACGCCGTGGTGGTTCACTGCGGAGTCAATGATTTAAAGAAGACAGAGGCAGCAGATGCTAGCCAACTGTTCATAAAAGACATAAAAAGCTTTGCCACAAAACATCCCTCAATTAAGATCATAGTGAGCAAAGTGGCACCCTTGAAAGACCCTGCATTAAACATCAAAAGAGAACTGTTCAATGCACTGACATTATCTGATCTGTATGATACTGCCAATATTTCTTTTGTCAGCCACTCTAACTTGGACACTAGCTACAGATCTCTGCGAGATGGGCTGCATCCTACACAGAGAGGGGCCAGCGCTTTGGCAAGGAACCTTGGGAGGCATATGAGGAGTCTTTTCTGGAAAACTCCAAAGAAGACCAGACGTCCCCCACCACATCTACCCGAGTTCTACCCAATGCCACAACTTCCTCGCTTCGCTGGTGACCATATGAGATCCTGGCAGAACAGATACAGTGTCTTGGGTGACTGGTTTTTAAACGAATACCATAAGAATATATTTGCAATAACTTAGCATTTTTGGCTATGACAGTTAGTCTGTATGTTTTAATCTCATTACCGCCATTTGTCAACTCTAATAGAGTAGTAGATCTATTTAAAACTTCTACTTAAGACTATCAACAGAGGTTTGGTATCACGTGTACTGATATCAATAAGTATTCTTTTCTTTAAGAATAGTTCCCTTTTTAAAAAAAATATGTTGTTGGGTTTTTCTTTTTGTGTTGTAGTTGGTTTCTTGAGTGTTTTGTCTTTTTTTTTCTAAAAACATTGTACTTACTGCGTGGGAACAGTAGCTTTCATTGTTAGTTATGTGCAGAACACATCTTGTAAAACTCATGCAATGGAACTGTAGATCTATCAATACAAATCATGCATATCTCCTTCAACATCTTGCATCAGAGAAGTATAAAATACTTATTTTTCAGTCCCTCAATGTAAATGTCACCAACTTACCAAAGCTGCCAACCTTTTACTACCCTCCCATTTTTGAAAAGGCTGGCATTGATGGTAAAATCAAAACAGCGATTTATGTGCATGAAACTGTAGAGTATAGTGTATGTCCTTCTCCTGTTCCAGACAATACGCCAAACATTCACTCATGTGCAGCCCGTGTAAAAAAGTAATGGTCAGATCGTTAATATTGTTTCTGTCTACCTGCCAAAGGTCCACATGAAGATAATACAGACTGGGTGAGATCTATACAAATATCAAAAGAAAAATGGATAATAGCTGGTGATTTTAATGCTCATTCTCCTTTCTGGGAAAAAGATAATTGTCTCAATTATTACGAGTAAGAGATTGTTAGAGAACATCGTTGATTCCTCTTTATACCTCCTTAATGACGGAAGCGTTTACTAGGATTCCAGATATTTCAACTCAAAGAGCTACTGCCATAGATCTCTCCCTTATTTCTCCTATTCTAGCTCCGCACTGTGCATGGGAAACTTACAGTGACTCACTAGGAAGTGACCATTTACAAATTATCATAACACTGTATGGAAGGTCAGCGCATAATGAAAGTGTCAAAGATGAGATTCCAAAGTATAGTTACAAGAAAGCAAACTGGGACCTCTTTCAATCTTTTCTAAAAGTTTATGACACTAGCTGTATAGAATGTGATGACATAGACATGTTTTATGATAGATTTACTAAAACAGTTTTACAAGCTGCAGACTGTTCTATTCCCAGATGTTCATCTATAAAATCTGATAAACATGCAGGGAACCTATGGTGGAATGAAGCATGTGAAAATGCTGTTAATAAGAAAAAAAAAGCATTCAAAACTTATATACGAAATAAATCACGAGCTAATCACATTTTACTAAAATTAGCAAATAAAACGTGTGACAAAGTTATTGAGCAAGTAAAACGGGAGTTCTGGTCTAACTTTTGTAAAAATGAAATTTGTACTCATAAGGATATGCAAAAAGTATGGAAAAAATTTAAAGAAATGAAACACGGTATAAATCAGCCTTTGTGTCCAATTGCAGTTAAAGATAAAGAGTTCCCCTCTGATTCAGACAAGGCTGAAGCTTTCATTGATATGTTTGCTAATACAATGAGTGATACATGTCTTTCACAGTCAGAAGTTACCTTCAGAAAGGAAGAAACAAAAAAAGATATTTATAAAGATCCATTACCAGATAATACATTATTCATAAGCACACCAATAACTTTACGAGAAGTTATGGATGTTATTCAATCTCTTAATAATAGGAAAACATCAGTAGGAATAGATGCTATTTCAAATCTAATGCTGAAACATTTACCAGAAAACTGGGTTCTTTTACTACACCAATTATTTCAGCAGTGCTGGGTAGAATGTAAAACACCTCTGATTTGAAGCATCTATTATTATTCCCCTACTAAAACAAGGAAAATTGAAAAGTGATGCAAAAAGCTATAGACCTGTTGCACTTACATCACACACTGGAAAACTTATGGAAAAAGTTATTTTAAATAGACTAGTGATTTATTGTGAGAAAAATAAAATTGTCCCAGTTAATCAAGCAGGATTTCGAAAAGGGAGATCAACCATAGACCATTTAGTCAAGCTGACTACCCAAATAAAACATCAGTTTGCACGAAGACAAAATATTCTTGCCACATTCTTTGACATAAACAAAGCTTATGACCAAGTTTGGCATGCTAGATTGTTATATAAATTAAAATGTATTGGATTGTCAGGTTTCATCTATTCTTATTTTAGAAATTTTCTCACAGGAAGAAGCATTCAGGCAAAGGTTGGAAATACTTACTCCACACTTAGATTTCCACAAATGGACATACCTCAGGGCTCTGTGATTGCACCCTATTTATTTAATATTTTACTTCATGATATCCCTGAATATGTGTCTGATAATGTTGTTCTTGTCCAATATGCTGATGACCTTTGTATGTGGAAAAGGGTAACAATGAAAAAGGTAACACCTAAAAGACATTTGAATTATGTTAGAAAGTTATATCAGCTTGAGTTGGATAACATTTATAAGTATATGGTGGAAAATGGGTTAGGTCTTTCTACAGAAAAGACACAGGTTGTGCTTTTTAACAATGGTGCTGATCCTCCTAAACTTCCTGTTTTCAAAATTGGTGAACAAGTTCTGGATTATAAGCCTATGGTAAAATTTCTTGGTATTACACTTACTTCGAAATTAACATGGCATTGTCACGTCGAATATGCTTTAAACAAGGCAAGAAGAAGTCTGAATGTATTAAAAGCAATTAGTAGGCAAATATGGGCACAAGATTCATTAGCACTAAAGCATTTATCATTATCACTGGTTCGTTCTAAACTTACATATGGTCAAGAATTATTCTTTAGTGCCCCCAAATATCTATTGAACAAAATTTCAAAGCTTAGATTGTAAAGCTTTCCGGATTGCTTTGGGAGTTCCGTTTCATGCATCTTCTTTAGGAACGTATAGAGAAATAGGAGTACTACCTCTAGAGGATTATCGTAACTTAGCCGTTTCAAAGTATGTTTTAAGAAGTTTGACAGTTGAAAACAATATTGCATCGGAAATTTCAATTAGATCCGACTTAGAATTTCCCAATAGAGCTAAAAATATCTCTTCTCTTGTCACTATTAGTACTTACACTTCCGATATCTTCAAAGAGTCAAGTATCAATCCTAAAGACTGGCAAAAATCCACACCTCTTTTAACACCTTGTCCAACATGGGAACTTCAGAAAGCAGATTTTGATATCTACCATCTCTCTTTAAAAAAAGAAGAAAATGGGCTTATTCTTGGAACTTATATAAAAGTGCACCTAGAAGATACATATCCTTCACATCTTAAGATATACACTGACGGATCCCTTCTTAAAAACAAGGAAGCAGGGGCAGCATTCATTATTCCAGCTTTAAAGATTGAAAAATCCTATCACATCGGCAAAAATCATTCCATCTTTACTGCTGAACTTACTTCTATTTTGATGGCTTTGTACTTTCTGCTTGATTTCCCCAATACTGTTTTGCAGATATTGTTCTGTGTTGATTCTAAATCTGCATTACAGTCTCTCAGTAACTCGTCTTCGACCGTTACGCAGAATCTTATTACTGAAATTAATTTGTTGGTACATTTTTTAATTCTGAGGGGTTCGAATGTTACTTTCTGCTGGATTCCATCTCATTGTGGTATTCATTTTAATGAAACGGTTGACAAAGCTGCCAAAAAGGCAGCAAAACATGATAGCTATTCAACTGTTCTAGATATTCCTCTTTCTCTTCATGAAGGTTATGCTTTGCTTCAAAATGTTTGCTGGAAACATGTGAAAAAGAAACAGGAAGAGGCTGGTTATCCCCAGCATACTTGTTCAGTTCTGGATATTGAGAACATTCTTTGCACTCAGTACGGTTTTCGAAAATCCTGTACTAGAAAAATTGTTTCTCTAATCTACAGATTGAAATTAAATGCCTTTCGAGCAAAATTTGCCAAAAATATACAATGTATATGCGGTGACAAATTTTCTAATGTTCATGTTCTGTATCAATGTCAAGTTTAAAAACGTTTTTACCATCATTTCAAGATAAGTCTCTGCAGGAAGTTTTAACCAATCCAGAGTTATTATGTGAGATAGCCTTGTCTCTGTTGCAATCCCCAGTATTCTCTTTTTTGTAAAGTATGGTCGTGGGAATCTACATTTTGCTTGTTTCACAGCTGCCGTTACAAGTAGTTCAAAAATTGTTTGTTTTCCAACATTAGAGTATTTTTCAATTGTTGTGGGTTTTTGTTAATTTTTGATGTTCTATGCCATGTTTTTTGCAACATACTATTTATATATATTGGAATAATCTTTTAATGTGCATTCATACCAACACGTATCTATTCTACTTAAAGCCCTTATCTCATTATGTCCCCCCCCCTAAAATCTCCCCCCCCCCCCCCCCCTGCCTCCATCGTCTAATATCACTTTAAGTGAACAGACGTAAAATTGAAGACACACACACATGCACATACACACACACCCTCCCTCTCTCTCTTTCTCTCTCTATCACACACACACACACACACACACACACACACCACACACACACACACACACACACACACACACACACACTCCCTCTCTCTCTATTACGCACACACACTCCGTCTCTCTTCTCTTCTCTCTCTCTCTCTCTCTCTCTCTCTCTCTCTCTCTCTCCTCTCTCTCTCTCTCTCTCTCTTCTCTTTCTCTCTCTCTCTTTCTCTCTATCACACACACACACTCTCTCTCTCTCTCTCCCTCTATCACACACACACCACACACCTCTCTCTCTCCCTCTATACACACACACACACACACACACACAACAACACACACACACACACCACACACACACACACACACACACACACACACACACACACACACAGCACAGCACAACACAGGGATCTGTTCTGGGCCCTGTTCTTTTCACCCTCTACACTGCTCCACTGTCACATATCATTAACCGCCATCAGATCAACCATCATTTTTATACAGACGACTCTCAGATTCTTAGCAGTGAAACTCCCGAAAATCTGCCTTCTCTCTTGACAAAAATAGCCTACTGCTTTCAAGAAATGCCAAATTGGATGATACAGAACAAGTTACAGCTAAATGCAGATAAAACCGAAGCCATGCTTGTAGGGACCAAACACAAACTCTCTTCCATTACAACAGCTTCAATAGAACTCGGTAATACATCAGTTCCTCTATCAACTGCTGTGAAGTATCTAGGTGTTGTTATCGACAACACACTCTCTATGCAAAAATTCATCACCCAGACCTGCCAGTCATGCTATCAAATACGGCGTATTAGTGCAATTCGAAAGTACCTGTCCACTGATGCAACATCCAAACACATTATGTCTCTCATTCTTTCACGTCTGGACTACTGCAATTCTCTTTTGGTTGGTCTGCCAGCATCATCTATCCACTTCCTTCAACGTATATAAAACTTTGCAGCTCGACTAGTCCTCAGAAAGAAAAAATCTGAGCACATTATCCCTCTCTTGCGATCTCTCCACTGGCTGCCTGTGCCACAGAGAGTAAACTATAAGATCAGTACCCTCCGTTACAAATGTCTGCACAAAACAGCACCCGCCTACGTATGTGAATGTCTTCACCTGTACACCCCTTCTCGTTCCCTTCGCTCTGCTGCAGATTCCTTGTGCTTACAATACCTAGATTCAACCAGTCCACCGTTGGTCGTCGCTCTTTCTCTGTTTCTGTTTCTTTGATCTGGAATGACCTGCCTCTCTCTCTCCGCCAAAGGCCTTTTTACGACACTTTTAAATTCAGCCTGAAGACATATTTATTTCAAACCTAAGATTTTCCTCTCCTGCTTCATCTCATAGCTATCCCTGCCTTCAACAGCCCAGATTCTATTGCCCTGTGACTTGTGTGTGTGTGTGTGTGTGTGTGTGCGTGTGTTGTGTGTGCGCGCGCGCGCGCATGTGTGTGTGGCACGCGGCGTGTGTGTGTGTGTGTGTTGCGCGCGCATGTGTGAAGTGTGTGCGCGCTCGCGCGTGTGTTGTGGGGTCGCGCGCGTGCGTGTGTGTGTGTGCACGCGTGCGTGTGTGTGTGTGACGCCGTGTGTGTGTGTGTGTGTGTGTGTGTGCACGCGCGCGTGTGTGTGTGTGTGTGTGTGCGCGCGTGTGTGTGTGTGCGTGTGCACGCGCGGGGCGCGTGTGTGTGTGTGTGCGCGCGCGCGTCTGTGTGTGCGTGCGCGTGTGCGTGTTGTGCGCGCGCGCGTGTGTGCGCGTGTGCGCGCGCGCGCGTGTGTGTGTAATTGTCATCGGTTACAGGATCGTGCGAGCGCCCCGGTTTTTTTGTCTCTGCAGCAGCAAGATGATGTAGTATTATTTAGTATTTTAGTAGCGCTCAAAACCCAAACCACCACCCCCCACCACCCCCACCCCCCCCCCCCCCCCTTACCCAAGCAAAGGGCAGAGCACCCACAGGTGACGGGAAAGGGGGAAAGGGTTCGTTTCCCGGAAAGGGGGCCCTGGGGGCCCCCCACCTCCCCCTCCCCCCCCTTTCCCCCCCTTGGGTGAGCAAGAGGGCTGGTAGCGGGTTGGTGAGCAGAAAGCACCCGGGTGAGCAGCAGGCACCCCAAGGCGTCCCAGCGAAACCCCGGGGCCCCCTGCTAAAGTAAACCCCCGGGGCCCCCTGACCCCTTTTAAAATCCCCCACACATCTTTTCCACAAAATGTAACCCCCCTGCCCCCACCGGGTCACTGCAACCTGTAAACCACCTGTCCCCCAAACCTTTTCACCAAAAATCATTTCCACACCTGTCACGCACACCGCCCCCCCTTCCCCCCTTTTCACCCACCGGGCACCCCCCTGCCCACCACCCCTTTCACCACCCCTTTGTCACCCCCCTTCCCACCCCCACCTGCCACCCCCAAAACCCCAAAACCACTCCAATGCCCACCACAAAATCTTTTTCCCAAAATTCACTGACCCCTTTTCCCACACCCCCCAATTTCACACCCTCACCACACCTAACTGAAACCCCTGCCCCCAACTTCCCACATTACCACACATCACCACCCCCTGCCACCACCCCTTCCCCACATTAAACCACACCTCCCACACCCACCCACCCCTTCCATTCACCCCTTCCCCACATTCACCACCCCTGCCACCAAAACATAACACATCACCACACCTTCACCACACTTTCCACACACCCCCCCACCACACATCACCACATCACCACCCCCTGCCACCACAAAATTCCAAAACATCCCCCCTCCCCCTAAACCACATCACCCCACACCTGCCACCAAAATCATTCCAATAAATGCCCCCCTGCCCCACACATCACCACATCACCCCGAAACCCCTGCCACCACTTCCACCACATCACTCCCACCGGCCACGCCCCCAACCATCAAACATCAATCACTCCCCCTGCCACCCCCATCTTTCCCACATCACCCCCCACACCTGCCCCCCCAACTTTTCCCCACATCACTCACCCTTCACCACATTTTCCAACAAAATCCCCTGCACCCCTGCCACCAAAACCCAACCATTTCATTTGCCCCACTACCACACCTGCAACCCCCCAAAATTCTTTTCCAACAATCCCCCCTCCCCACTATTCCCACACCTGCCATTAAAATCTTTCCCACATAAAGCACACCTGTCACCAAAATCATTCCACATCCCGCCCCCTTTGACCACATCTTTCCACATCACTGCCCCAAACACACCTGTCACCACTCTTTCCCACATCACTGCACACCCCTGCCCCAAAATCCCCCCTCAAAAACACCGGGCCCCCTACCACCCTTCACCAAAATTCCCCCAAAAATTTTCCAACTCACACACACCTTTCCCCACATCACCCACTAACGCCTCCCCACACCTTTTCCCCAACATCACCCCAATAACTGCACTACAACCTGTCACCCCCATCACCACATTAATGCACTACACACCTTCACCACTCATCCCAATAACTCCCATTTCCAACCCTGCACCACCCCTTTCCCACACACTGCACCCCCTGCACCCCTCACCCAAATCACTTGCACTACACACCTGTCACCAATCATCCCCATCACTGCCCTACACACCTGCCCCCACATCTTTCCCCCCATAACTGCACATCTGCCACCACACTTTCCCACATCACTGGCCCCTACCACCTTCAACCCACATCACCCCACATCACTGCACTACACCCTGTCACCACATCATTCCACTCACTGCACACCTGCCACCACATCATCACACATCACTCACACACCTGCCACCACATCATCAAAACATCACCCTCCCACACCCCCACCACATCATCCACATCACTGCACACCTGCCCCACATCATCACACATCACTGCACTACACAACCGTCATCATCACTAAAATCCACATCACTGCACTCCCCCCTGCACACAACATCCCACACACTCCACACCTGCCACCACACAACCCCAATCACTACATTTTCACCACACCTTCCACATCACATCCCACACCTGCCACCACACTTTCACACATCACTGCACACCTTCCACACATTCCACATCACTGCACACCTGTCATCCACATCATCACATCACTGCACACCTGTCACACATCATCCCACATCACTGCACACCTGTCACCACATCATCCCACATCACCACCCCCCTGCCCACCACATCATTCCACATCACTGCACTAACCCTGCCACCACATCATTCCACATCACTGACACCTGCCACCACACATCCACATTCACTGCACATCTGCCACCACAACATCATTAAATCCTGTCCCGCTTTTCGTAAGAGTAGGTCATTGTGTGCCAGTGGGAACAGATGACAAAAATTACAAAACCGCATACACACGGGGACTGGATTAAAAAAGCACATAAGTGCTTATTCCATTATCCTCGATATAAACGATTTTTTTTAACTTTAAAAACCACACATAGGGGACTGAATGTTTAAAAAAAATACCTATTGTCTGCTTATTCATTGTCCTCGAAATAAAAGAATTTGACTTAATAGAGAGAGACAGAGAGAGTCAGAGAGAGAGACAGACAAACAATGACAATGACAAATTCTTTTATTTCGAGGATAATGATTAAGCACTCATGTGCTTTTTTTACATCCAGTCCCCACCCGTATGAACACATCTTAATAATAATAACCCAACACTTATACAGTCTCATAATAGAAACAAGGGAATAACCCTTTTCAAAACAGCCCCCCCCCCCCCCAACAACCGCCCCCCCCCCCCCCCCCCCCCCCCCAGAAAACAAATAAAAGAAAACCCTAAAAACACCACACCCCAATCCCAAGAAAAACCCCTAACCAAAACAAACAAACAAACAAAAGAGAAAAAAAACCAAACCAACAAAAGAAGAAAAAAAGAGAAAAACAGACAAACAACAACAAGAACAACAACAAAGCCAAGAAAAATAACACAACCAAACTTAATAAGTCATAAAGATAAACATCTACACATTGTCAAATGGTACATATACTTGTTACACATAACAATAAGATATTGAAATAGGGCACTCATTAAAACTTAAGTACAGAGGCAAGTCCAATAAAGTATTGAAAATTTAAAATATGAATCCTTCATGCACTTCATTGCACTCAGTACTCATACTTTCAAACAGTAGAAGCAAAGGGAAAAGACGTTTTTAAAAAAAAAAAAAGAGAAAAAGAAAAACAAACAAACAACCCAGACAAACAAAGACAAAATAAACCCCAGAAACACCACCACCAACAAAAACACCCCCCAAACAAACAAAACAAAAACAAGAAAAAACAACAAATAAACAAATGAGGGAAAAAAAGAAAAAAAAACCATAAAAAAAACCAACACCATCACCCTCACCCCCCCCCACACACACTCCACACATACATACATCCCAAACAAAAAAAAAACAAACAAACAAAAACCCCAAACAAATCAACAACAAAAAACAAAGTAACAACTACAGCAATAACAACAAAGAGAGAGACGCTTTGACGCTTTGACGCTTTGACGCTTTGACCAATTTATTGTCATTGCCCAAAGTGGCCTATTGACAAGGGGGGTTATACACGACTTTCTTTTGTAAATACAAATAAATACAAGAAAAATCACATGATGCACTTAACATAATGAAAACCAAACAACCAAAAATAATGAGCTCTTATGAACGGATACGACTTCAAGCTCTGGACGCAAACCCAGTTTCAAAATGAACACAAAGCAATAACAAGGACGAACAACAGGAACCAATAAGCAACAACCAAAACAACGAAAAGAACATTCTAGAATGCTATAATTATTAGACCATCCATTGACATTGTATGTGAAATTTCAAAAATATTCCTGCTGGATACTACAGCGCAATTATAAATGTTTCTTGATGTGTTTCACAAAATGCTGGAGTTTACATAATATAAATGTTACTTTAGTTTAGTCACAAATGTTAAGCTAATTGGAACTAGCTGTAATTGTCTTAATTTCAGTGCTTCAGCAATAAACTTTGCAACCGATTTGATCACAATATCATCATCGACGCTAAGATAGAAAAAATATCTGCCTTCGGAAAGCTTCTTAGATTGAGAACACCACAGTTTTCACGTATGGAAACATATGATTGACAATGAAACAGGAAATGCACTTCATCATCAAGAATATGACCACACATAGGCGATGGAACTGTGTGGACGTCTCAGGTTGAAACCATCTTTTGTTTGCATTGAAGCCGAGTGTTCTTAGTCGAAATCTTGCATAAATTAGTCGATGCCATTTGTCAGTGACTATTCGAAGATACTTTTCAGCTTGAAAAAGCACACTTAAACGAAAAAAAACCAGCAGTATTTATCTTTACTTTCCATGTCCGAGTGCCAATTTTGTTTAAATGAACAAATGAGTCTGTCTTTCAATTCAGAAATAAACCCATGCTCGCTACCTACTTCCTGAGACAACCACACGATTCCAAAACCATGTTCTGTTTTATCAGAACAAAGAGAGGAGAGAGAGAAGAGAGAGAGAGAGAGAGAGAGAGAGAGAGAGAGAGTGAGAGAGAGTAAGCCAAACTATAGATCATAAATTGAACACCTTTATATTGTAGAATAGTACACATAGTTGTTACACAAAAAAAAAAAAAGATATTAAAATGGACTTTCTTTGGGAGCCAAGTACAGTCAACAACCCAAAATAATATTAAAAAATCGAATTTGAAAGCCCCTTTATTAGAATACAAACAACTATAAAGAAAAGGAGAGAGAGGTGAGGAGAGAGACAGAGACGAGAAGAGAGACAGAGAGGGACAAGCAGAGACAAAGACAGGAGAGAGGGGAGAGAGAGAGGGAAAAAAGGCCCAGACAGCCCAAAGGGGAGGAGATTTTAAAAGAATCTCGTACCCACCACCACCACACCCCCCCCACTACCAACCCCAACAGCACATTTTTTTTATAAATATTTATCTCTGCTGTCTGTCTGTCTGTCTGTCCGTCGTCCGCCCGGGCCCTGGTGTTGTCTTCTGTCTGTCTGTCTGTCTGTCTTTTTTTCCGGCCCCTTCATAAAAACCCACTGTCTCCTTGGAGTAAAGGGCCCGACAGTGACGTCCCTTTCCCCCCCAACTTTCCCCCCCGTTGACGCTTCGTTGAGTCACAAGGTGACGTCGGGGTTTTTGCCCCGCCAAGTACATGGGGAAGTGGTGGTCCCCGACATGGTGCTGATAGGGGGGGGGGAGGGGGGGGGAGGGTGGGGGGGAAAAAAAGGTGTGGGGGAAAAGGGAGAAAAACTGTTAGGAATGAAGAATGTCGCAAGTTTTTGGTGTTTTGTTGTTGTTTTTTTCAATTCTCACGCGTGCTTTTTCCTTGTACGTCTAAAAAAAAACATACAAAAGAAAGAAAAAGTAGCTGCAAAGGGGGTGAAAGTATGTCAGCCGCAGGGAAAAGTATGTCAGCCAACGGAAAAAAGTTTTCAGCCAACGGGTGAAGTATGTCACGAACGGGTGAAGGTAGTCAGCTAAAACGGGTGAAAGTATGTCAGCTAAGGGTAAAGTATGTCACCCAAAACGGGGTGAAAGTATGTAGAAACAGGTAAAAGTAGCAGCAAACGGTAAAAAGTATGTCAGCCAACGGGTGAAAGTATTTGCCAACAAGGAAAGTATGTCAGCTAACGGGTGAAAGAAATTTTAAATCTTTTAAATTTAAAAAAAACGACATTTTCAACAAAACAAAAGAAAATTTCAGGTGAGTTTTTTTTTTTTGCAGCTGCCCATCACAGTTACCAACACCTTTTCTTCCCCCCGTAGCGAAATTTACAGTCCCCACTATGTGCTATTTTACGTCCCACTATCTGACATTTTACAGTCACCCTATCTGACAAATTCAGTCCCCCACTTCTAAAATATTTTACAGTCACCCCTGTTGACATATTTACAGTATCTGACACAGTTTACGATTGAATGTTTCAGCCCCCACGTTGAATAGTTTACGTACTAAAACAGTTTATTATCTGACAAGTTTACAGTCACCAGCGACATAGTTTACTTATCGACATAGTTTACAGTCCCACATCGAATATTTACAGTCACACTGTCGACATAGTTTACGTTGACATTTTTTCAGTACCACTACTACTAGTTTACAGTATCTGACTGTTTTTACATCCCACTGTCTGAAATGTTTACGAAATTGACAAGTTTAGAGCACCATATCTGACACATTTTACAGTCACCCTGCGACATATTTTACAGTATCTAATAGTTTACAGTCACCACTATCTGACACATTTACAGTCACCCTATCTGACATTTTTTCATATCTCCACAGTTTACGTCCCCACTTTTGACATAGTTTACGTCCCCCACTATTGACATAGTTTAAAATATCACAAAGTTTCAGTCCCATATCTGACATAGTTTACAGTCCCACTATCTGACATAGTTTACAATATTACACAGTTTACGTCACCACTATCGACAAGTTTACAGTCCCATATCTACTTATTTACAGTCACCACATCTGACATAGTTTACAGCACCAATCTGACACATTTACAGTACTGACATTTTTTACGTCACCCTATCTGCAATTTTCGTATCTGACATAGTTTACAGTTTTGACAAGTTTACAGTACCACTATTCTATTTTAAAGCACCACATTGAATATTTTACAGTCACCACTATCGACAAGTTTACAGTACTGACAAGTTTACAGTCCCCTATCTGCTATTTTAAATCACCATATCTAAATAGTTTACAATACTGACACAGTTTACAGTCACCACTTCGACATTTTACAGTATTGACATAGTTTACGTCCCCAGATCTAATTTTTACGCACCACTATCTGACACTTTTTACGTCCCCACTACTGAAAAGTTTACGTACAAACTTACATAGTTTCAGTATTGACATAGTTCAGTCCCCATATCGACTAGTTTACAGTATCTGACATAGTTTCAGCACCATATCGGACATTTTTACAGTATCTGACATTTTAAGTCCCCCACATCTGAATGTTTCAGTATCTGACATTTTTTTACAGTCCCCACTGTCTGCACATTTTACGTCACCACTATTGAACATTTTTACAGTCACCACTATCTGCTAGTTTACAGTCCCACTTTTTGACAAGTTTAAAATATCGACATAGTTTAAGTTCTGCTTTTTACAGTCCCCACTTTTGACAAAGTTTACAGTATCTAAAATAGTTTAAGTCCCCAATCTGACATTTTTCAAATTGACACAGTTTACAGTCACACATTGACATATTTTTCAGTCCCCACTATCGACATATTTTACAATATCTGACACATTTTACGGCCCCCCTACGAACAGTTACAGTTCTGACATATTTTGAAGTATCTGACAAGTTTACAGTCACCACTATCGACACAGTTTACATACCCCCTATCGACATTTTTACAGCCCCATGTCTGAAAGTTTACATCCCACTATCTACATTTTACAGTATTGAATAGTTTACAGTCCCCATGCGACATTTTACTCACCCAAATTGACATATTTTTACGTCACCATGTCTACTATTTACACTATTGCATATTTTTCAGTACCACTATCTAAACATATTTCCGTCACCACTACTGACATAGTTTACAATATCTGACACAGTTACATCCCACTATCTGACTGTTTACGTCCCCCTATCTGACATAGTTTAAAATTTTGACACATTTTTAGGGTCCCACTTTGACACGTTTCGTATCTACTATTTAAATATCTGACATAGTTTCAGTCACCATATCTGCACATTTTACAGTCACCACTTCTGACACATTTTTACAGTCACCAGTGTTGACATGTTTACAGTCACCAACTGACATAGTTTACAATATCTCACCAGTTTACATCACCACTTTGACCGTTTACAGTATCTGACAAGTTTACAGTATCTGAAAATTTTTTACAGTCACCCTATCGCATGTTTCAGTCACCATTTTCGACATATTTTTCAGTCACCACATCTAAACATTTTACAGTATCTGAATAGTTTACGTCACCACTATCTGAATATTTTTTAAGTATCTGACTAGTTTACAGATTCTTTTTTACGTCACCATTCTGACATAGTTTACGGGTCACCACTATCGACAAGTTTACAATATTGCCGTTTACGTCCCCCCACTATCTGACATAGTTTACAGTACGCCCAATTTAAAGTCACCGTATGACATAGTTTACACCACTATCTGACACATTTTACAGTCCCACTATCTACATAGTTTCAGTCAACTTTTGCATAGTTTACAGATTGAATAGTTTAAGTACCACTATCTGCATAGTTTACGTCCCCCTATCTAAGGGTTTACGATTGCATGTTTACAGTCACCACTATCTGACATATTTTTACAGTCCCCACTATCGACATAGTTTCGTCCCCACATCTGCATATTTTTCAGTCAACATACTGACATATTTTAAAGGGTATCTGCATATTTTTTACAGTCACCACTATCTGACCTTTTAGTCACCACTATCGACAAAATTTAAAGTCAACGATTGACTTGTTTACATTTCTGACATGTTTAAGTCACCACTATTACACAGTTTTACGTCCCCACTACTGATAGTTTACGTATTGACATATTTTTTACAGTCCCCACTTTTGAATAGTTTCAGTCCCCACTTTTGAAAGTTTCAGTCCCCACTATCGACACAGTTTACATATCTACACGTTTACATCCCCGCTATCTGACTAGTTTACAGTATCTGACACGTTTAAGTCACCACAATCTACCATTTACATCCCACTATCTGACACATTTTTACAGCACCACTACTGACATATTTACATATCGACATATTTACGTCCCATATCTGACACAGTCACCACACGACACGTTTACAGTCACCACTATCTGAACATTTACAGCCCCACTAGAATAGTTTACAGTCACCATAGTGACATTTTTAACGTCCCCATATCTGACACATTTTCAGTATATGACATGTTTAAGTCACCCTATTGACAAGTTTACAGCCCATATCTGACAAAGTTTACAAAACCCCACTATCATTATTTTCAGCACCATACAAACATAGTTTACTTCGAATGTTTACTCCCCACTTCTGAAAAATTTTTACATACCCTATTGAAAATTTTTGCATACTGATACAGTTTCCAGTCCCCTATCGACACATTTTACAGTCACCACTATTGCATATTTTACGTCACCACTATCTCAGAGTTTACAGTCCCATATCTGATATTTAAGTATCTGACATAGTTTACGTCCGGTGTAAATGTTTACAGTCCCCCTATCTGAATAGTTTACGTATTAATAGTTTACTCACCACTATCTGAAATTTAGTTTACAGTCACCACTACTAATAGTTTAAAGTATCTACATGTTTACAGCACAGTGCCTGACATGTTTACAGCCAATTCTGACATATTTCAGTCCCACTGTCTGAATTTTTCACAACTGACATAGTTTCAGTCACCCTATCACAGTTTCGTCCCCACTATCTGACATGTTTACGTATTGACATAGTTTACGTATCTGAAATTTTTACATATTACCAGTTTACAGTCCCCACTATTGACCTAATTTCAGCCCCCTATCTACATAGTTTACATCACCACTATCTGAATATTTACAGTATCGCATAGTTTACAGTCACCACTTTCTGCATTTTGCAGTATCTGCGTTTCCATCCCCACTATCTGACACAGTTTACACTCACCACATTACTAGTTTACAGTCCCATTTTGACAAGTTTACAGTCCCAATTGAATAGTTTACTTATCTGACACAGTTTAAAACCCCCACTTTTGACAAGTTTACACACCAGTGCTCATAGTTTCAGTCCCACATTTTCATTTTTCAGTTCTACATATTTTACGTCCCGGTTGACATAGTTTACAGCACCATATTGAATGTTTCGTCACCAGTGTTGAAAAGTTTACAGTCCCAATCGACATATTTTTACAGTCCATGTCTGACATATTTTACTCACCCCCATCTGACTAGTTAAAATTCACCATATTGGCTAGTTTTTTTTTCACGATTTTGTGACATAGTTTAGTTCACAGTAGTCAAAGTTTTAGGGTCCCTATGTGACATATTTTTAGGTTCACCAGTATGTGACATAGTTATTTTCCCTTTTGTGACAAGTTTATGTTACCAGTATGTGACATACATTTCCCGCATCGGACACATACTGAATATTTCCTTTTGTTAGGGACAACTTTCTCTTTTTCTGGCATACTTCATCGTTCGGGATTTTATCAGTTACTGACTATTTTCCGGTTTAGGGACATTTCCAGTCATTTACTGACATATTTTTTTATCTTTTACTGACTACTTTTGTCGTTACTGGTTTTACTTTCATCTCAGTTTGACATCTTTATCTTACTGCCCAATTTACAAATGACTCCCTTCATCAAAAAACTGGCAACTTTCATCGTTCGAATTCCTTCATCGTTACTGACAAAATTTAACAGTTACTGAC
Organism: Rapana venosa; assembly: GCA_028751875.1. NCBI lineage: Eukaryota > Metazoa > Mollusca > Gastropoda > Neogastropoda > Muricidae > Rapana > Rapana venosa. The sequence continues at coordinate 68,823,099 of CM054144.1, forward strand.
TACTTTCCTTTTGTTACTGACATACCTCATCATTATGACTATTTTCATCAGTAACTGACAAACTTTATCAGTTACGGGGCAACTTTCATCATTACTGGCATACTTTCTCATTTCGACATACTTTCATCATTACGACTCCTTCATCAGTTTAGACAAATTTTACTTTTACTGACATATTTTGTCAGTTACTGACATACTTTCATCGTACTGAATCTTTCATCATTTACGGGCATACCTTATCAGTTACTGCTTCTTTTCATCATAACTGGCATACTTTATCAGTACGTACTTTCATAGAAAACTACATCTTTCATCATTCTGGCTACCTTACAGTCAGTTACTGTTGTGTGTGCGTTACCCTCACAACCGAGCGGGGGGGGAAATTAAACCCCACCGGGCAAGGTAAACTGACCCACACTTGTGAAAGCTTTGGGGAATTTGGCCCCCCCCAAAGAGGTAAACTTGCCCCCACACCTGTGTAAGTTTTTGACCTTGACCACCAGAGAGGGGGGTCAACAGACCCAATATAAATTTATATTTGTTTTCTAAAAAAAGGCCCCCGCTGTGACAGCAATAAACGCTGAACTTTTCTCGCTCAACATGACCCACACCTGTGTGTGGTTTTAATATAATTTTTACTTTAAAAAAACGGGCCCCTGTTGCGACGCCGAACGCTGTAACCTTTCTCTCTAAACATGCCCCCACAATGTTGTGTGTGTTATATTTTTTTATATATATATTTTAATTTTTAAAAAATTTTATATAAAAATTATATTATATATTATATTATATATATTATATTATATACATCTAAAAACAGGCCCTGCTGTGACAGCAACGAACGCTGTAACCGTTCTCTGCTCAACATGGACACAGGTGGACAACCACGTGACTTGTGTCGCCTTCTTCGCTTAGATCCCCGAGTTCAGGCGCGGTGAGAGGAGACGTTGGTGGCCAGACCCCTGAAGGCACTGTGAGAAGAGACGATGATGACCAGACCCCTGAAGGCACTGTGTGAAGAGACGATGATGACCATACCCGTGAAGGCACGGTGAGAAGAGACGATGATGACCACACCCCTGAAGGCACTGTGAGAAGAGACGATGATGATGACCAGACCCCTGAAGGCACTGTGAGAAGAGACGATGATGACCAGACCCGTGAAGGCATCCGCAATTCAGCCTGGGTGTCCTTTTCTACAGGCACAAGATGGCCTACTCTTCCGAAGGGCGGAAAGAGTTTGTTGCACGTATCGTCATTTCTCAAGTTGAGGATATTGAGTCTTGAGTCTTGAGGGGTTTTGTTCACGTGTGCCCAAGACGTCCTGCGTACGTTCGTACACGAGGCCTCGGTTTCTTAATGTCACCAAGAACATTTGGGGAAGTTGAGTGGCTGCTGACGTCATCTCCAGGCTAAATTTCCAGTGGCTGCTGACGTCATCTCCAGGGTAAATTTCCAATGGCTTCTGACGTTATCTCCCGGGTAAATTTCCAGTGGCTGCTGACGTTATCTCCAGGATAAATTTCCAATGACTGCTGACGTTATCTCCAGGCTAAATTTCTAGCGGCTGCCGATGTTAACTTCAGGGTAAATTTCCAGTGGCTGCTGATGTTAACCTCAGGGTAAATTTCCAGTGGCTGCCGATGTTAACCTCAGGGTAAATTTCTAGCGGCTGCTGATGTTAACCACAAGGTAAATTTCCAGTGGCTGCCGATGTTAACCTCAGGGTAAATTTCCAGTGGCTGCTGATGTTAACTTCAGGGTAAATTTCTAGCGGCTGCCGATGTTAACTTCAGGCTAAATTTCTAGCGGCTGCCGATGTTAACTTCAGGGAAACTTTTCCAGTGGCTACTGATGTTAACTTCAGGGTAAATTTCCAGTGGCTGCTGATGTTAACTTCAGGGTAAATTTCCAGTGGCTGCTGACGTTATCTCCAGGCTAAATTTCCAATGACTGCTGACGTTATCTCCAGGCTAAATTTCTAGCGGCTGCCGATGTTAACTTCAGGGTAAATTTCCAGTGGCTGCTGATGTTAACCTCAGGGTAAATTTCCAGTGGCTGCCGATGTTAACCTCAGGGTAAATTTCTAGCGGCTGCTGATGTTAACCACAAGGTAAATTTCCAGTGGCTGCCGATGTTAACCTCAGGGTAAATTTCCAGTGGCTGCTGATGTTAACTTCAGGGTAAATTTCCAGTGGCTGCTGATGTTAACTTCAGGGTAAATTTCCAGCGGCTGCCGATGTTAACTTCAGGCTAAATTTCTAGCGGCTGCCGATGTTAACTTCAGGGAAACTTTTCCAGTGGCTGCTGATGTTAACTTCTGGGTAAATTTCCAGTGGCTGCTGATGTTAACTTCTGGGTAAATTTCCAATGGCTACCGATGTCAACCTCAAGGTAAATTTCCAGTGGCTGCTGATGTTATCTCCGGGGTAAATTTCAAGTGGCTGCTGGCGTTATCTCCGGGGTAAATTTCAAGTGGCTGCTGATGTTATCTCCGGGGTAAATTTCAAGTGGCTGCTGATGTTATCTCCGGGGTAAATTTCAAGTGACTGCTGATTTTATCTCCGGGGTAAATTTCAAGTGGCTGCTGGCGTTATCTCCGGGGTAAATTTCCAGTGGCTGCTGATGTTAACCTCAGGGTAAATTTCTAGTGGCTGCCGATGTTAACCTCAGGGTAAATTTCTAGTGGCTGCCGATGTTAACCTCAGGGTAAATTTCTAGCGGCTGCCGATGTTAACCTCAGGGTAAATTTCTAGTTGCTGCTGATGTTATCTCCGGGGTAAATTTCCAGTGGCTGCTGATGTTAACCTCAGGGTAAATTTCCAATGGCTGCCGATGTTAACTTCAGGCTAAATTTCTAGCGGCTGCCGATGTTAACTTCAGGGAAACTTTTCCAGTGGCTACTGATGTTAACTTCAGGGTAAATTTCCAGTGGCTGCTGATGTTAACTTCAGGGTAAATTTCCAGTGGCTGCTGACGTTATCTCCAGGCTAAATTTCCAATGACTGCTGACGTTATCTCCAGGCTAAATTTCTAGCGGCTGCCGATGTTAACTTCAGGGTAAATTTCCAATGTCTGCCGATGTTAACTTCTGGGAAACTTTTCCAGTGGCTGCTGATGTTAACCTCAGGGTAAATTTCCAGTGGCTGCTGATGTTAACTTCAGGGTAAATTTCCTGAAGCAAGCACGACCCTGGGGGATGGTTCGTGGCTGACAGATCAGGAGCAGAGCACTCTATAGAACCACTGGGCACTACCTGCCTGAACACAGGCAAGCACGCACACCCACACGTATCATGTGTTCTCCTTGATATCAGCTTCCTTCTTGACTTGATTTTGTTGATGCCAGATTCACATTGACAATTCAAACGTCGGTTTTTCTTCCTGTTCACAGACAATACTCTCCTCTCTCTCTCTCTTTCTCTCTCTCATTCTCTCTCTCTCTCTCTCTCTCTCTCTCTCTCTCTCGCTCTCTCTCTCTCTCTCTCTCTCACTCTCTCTCTCTCTCTCTCGCTCGCTCTCCCTCTCTCTCTATCTCTCTCTCTCTCTCTCTCTCTCCCCCTCTCTCTCTCTCTCTCCTCGCCTCTCTCTCTTCTCTCTACTCTCTTTTCTCTCTCCTCTCACTCTCTCTCCCTCTCTCTCTCTCTCTCGCTCTCTCTCTCTCCCTCTCCTCACTCTCCCCTCTCTCTCTCCTCCCCCCCTCTCTCCCCCCCGCTCCCACCTCTCTCTCTCTCTCTCTGTCCTTCTCTCTCTCTCTCTCTCTCTCTCTCTCTCTCTCTCTCTCTCTCTCTCTCTCTCTCTCTCTCTCTCTCTCTCTTTCTCATCAAATAATGTTCTTAACGTTTTCTTGAAGTTATCTGTGCTGATTACTAATGATGATGATGATGATGATGATGATGATGATGATGATGATGATGATGATGATGATGATGATGATCCCTTGTCAGGGTAAGGACCGGACGACAGGTAAAACAGGCGAATACTTATCTGCAACCCTCGAGGATAAAGATAGTCAATCAATCAATTAATCAACCAATCAGTCAATCAATTAGTCAGTCAATCAGTCAGTCAATCAGTCAGTCAATAAGTCAGTCAGTCAGTCAGTCAGTCAGTCATCTGAGTGCACACTTTGTTCTGCTGGGAATGACCGCTGACACTTGTCGACAGACAATCACCTGCATCATAGGACAACGACTGGATGGAGACACTGCCAGTGGTACATACACGGCGCAATCTGCTTGGCCTGTCTGTCATCCGCTTCCATCGTGTTTTTTATGTCCAGTACCGGGACTGCCTCGTGGGGATGCCGGGGCCCCGTCAGTGTAAACTGCTGTCCCACCTTCTGCAGATTCTGTGCCAGGACTTCCCTCTTTTCTATCCCTCTCTTTGTTTCTGCCTTTGGGTCCTTGTCTTCCTGTCACCTGCTCCTTGTCTACGTTCTGCCTACTTGGTCCGTTCTCCTCCTGCCCTGTTTCTCCAGACAGACTTAAAGAATCCTTCGGATGAGACTATAAACCGAGGCCCCGTGTGCGAACGCATGCAGAACATCTTGCGCACACGTTAAATCCTGTTCCGCTGTTCGAAAGAGTAGGCCATTGTGTGCCGGTGGAACAGATGACAAAATTAACAAACCGCATCATCATCATCAGACCCGTGACCTTGGCGGTCGTGGGGAGACATGAAAGACGATGCCGTGGTAAGCCTCCTCCATCCATCTCGGTCCTCGGCTCTGCGCAGTAGTGCCGAGTCATTCATCCTGGTCCATTCTCTGATGTTGTCCGCATACACACGCATACAAAAAAAAAAGCGCTTTGATTTGTAGCTTTACAAGATTCGGCGCTATATAAATTCCATACATTATTCATTATTATTATTATTATTAAGATGACATCTCTCTCCCACGCCAAGGTCAGATGCCCCAGGCCTGACCTGCTCACGCTTACCGGCAGCGCACTGACGTTTTGGTTCAACTGACAGACAAGAGTGACGTTTTGGCTCAACTGACAGACAACAGTAAGTTTTGGCTCAACTGACAGACAGCACTGACGTTGTGGCTCAACTGACAGACAGCACTGACGTTTTGGCTCAACCGACAGACAGCACTGACGTTTTGGCTCAACTGACAGACAACAGTGACGTTGTACTGACAGACAGCATGACGTTGTACTGACAGACAGCATTGACGTTGTGGCTCAACTGACAGACAGCACTGACGTTTTGGCTCAACTGACAGACAACACTGACGTTGTGGCTCAACTGACAGACAGCAGTGACGTTTGTACTGACAGACAGCACTGACGTTGTGGCTCAACTGACAGACAACAGTGACGGCTCTACTAAACTGACAGACAACAGTAACGGCTCTACTCAACTGACAGACAACAGTAACGGGTCTACTCAACTGACAGACAACAGTAACTGCTCTACTGCCGTGTGATGAAGAAGAAGGAAAGACGAAGAATCATGACGGCTTCAGCAGCACCCTGATTTCAACAGGAAGGATGACTACTACTACTACCTCCTCCCCAGAGAAGACCAAGTGACCAATTGTAAGACTGAGGACTGACCTGACATTACCAAGTTCCACGTTGGTGATTCTGCTGCGTGCTCTGAGGAATTGTCCCCTCCCCATGACAGTGGAAGAAAACGCTTTCTCTCCAAACCTGTCTGTCCATCCAACACACCAACACCTGAGGAACGGCCGATATACCTGTCCTGTACTGCTGACCTTGTGCCCATGAGGGACAAGCTCTTGGGACCCTGTAGGGAAGACCTTCACAGCACCGCCACATTCCTCAGGCCTCTGAAGTTGCTGTCTGAGCGTTCATACCACCACCACCACCACGAAGAAGAAGAAGAATAAGAAGACAGAAGAAGAAGAAGAAGAAGAAGATGAAGAGGAGGAGAGGAGGAGAGGGGAGGAGGAGGAGGAGAGGAGGAATGAGAAGAAGACGAAGAGAAGAAGAAGAAGAAAGAAGAATAAGAAGAAAAGTTAAAGAAGAAGAAGAAGAAAAGAAAGAAGAAGAAGAAGAAGAAGAAGAAGAAGAAGAGGAGATGTGAAGAAAGAAGAAAGAAGAAGAAGAAGAAGAAGAAGAAGAAGAAGAAGAAGAAGAAGAAGAAGAAAGAAGAAGACGAAGACGAAGAAGAAGAAGAAGAAGAAGAAGAAGAAGAAGAAGAGAACAACAACAACAACAACAACAACAACAACAACAAGAAGAATGAAGAAGAAGAAGATGAAAGAAGAAGAAAGAAGAAGAAGAAAAGAACAACAAACAACACAACAACAACAACTACAACAAGAAGAAAAGAAGAAAGAAGAAGAAGAAAGAAGAATAAGAAGTAAGAAGAAGAATAAGAAGAAGAAGAAGAAGAAGAAGAAGGAGAAGAAGAAGAAGAAGAAGAACAACAACAACAACAACAACAACAAGAAGAAGAAGAAGAAGAAGAAGAAGAAGAAGAAGAAGAAGATAGAAGAAGAAGAAGAAGAATAAGTCGAAGAGTGCGAACTCTCTGCTATCTGAAATAAGTAGAACTGACTGGTTTGTTGTTGTTGTTATTGTTGTTTGTTGTTGTTTCTGTTTGTCTGTCTATCTGCCACTTCACCTACCTGTCCGTCTGTTCCTCCGTCTGTCTTCTCAGTCTGTCAGTCTGTCTTTTCCGTCTGTCTGTCTTTCCGTATGTCTGTCTCTCTGTCCGTCATCTCTCTGTCAGTCCCTCTCTGTCAGTCCTCTCTGTCAGTCTCTCTGTCAGTCCTCTCTGTCTGTCTCCTTCACTCTGTCAGTCTTGTCTCTCTGTCAGTCTGTCCTCTCGCAGTCTGTCTCTCTGTTCCCCCCAGTTTTTCTCTCTGTCTGTCTCTTGTCTCTCTGTCAAGTCTGTCTCTCTGTCAGTCTGTCCTCTCTCTCTGTCTTCACTCTGTCTATCTCTCTGTCAGTCCTCTGGTCGGTCTGTCCTCTCTGCCAGTCTGTCTCTCGTCAGTCTGTCCATCCTCTCTGTCTGTCTGTCCTTCTGTCGCTCTGTTCTGTCTCTCTTCAGTCTGTCTGTCTCTCTGTCTGTCTGTCTGTCAGTCTATCTCTCTGTCTGTCTGTTCCTGGCTGTCCAGTTTGTCTTTTTCTCTGTCTGTCTGTCTTTCCGTCTGTCTGTCTCTCTGTCTGTCATCTCTCTGTCTATCTGTCAGGCTCTTCTGTCAGTCCTTCTTTGTCATTCCTCTCTTGTCCATCTCTCATGTCTCTCTGGTCAGTCCCCTCTGTCCTCATGTCTGTCATCTCTGTCTGTCTCTCTGTCAGTCTCTCTGTCTCTCTGTCTGTCTCTCTGTCAGTCTGACTCTCTGTCATCTGTCTCTCTCTCTCTCTTATGTCTGTCTGTTAGTCTCTCTGTCTGTCTGTCTGTCATCTTCTCTCTGTCAGTCTGTCTCTATGTCTGTCTGTCAGTCTGGGTCTGTCCTCTCTGTCTTGTTTCGGTCTGTTTCTCCTGTCTGTCTTTCTGGCTGGCTCTCCTGTCTGTATGTCTTTCCTGTCTGTTCCTGTCTGTCAGTCTGCTCTCTGTCATGGCCTTGTTTTATTAGGTGGCTGTCGCACAAGCGCAAAGACGCCAGATGTGGTTATCTCCCTTCCCTCCTTGCGTGTGCCGCAATGGCGGGTAATTCCCCCCCCCCCCCCCCCCCCGCAACAACACACACACACACACACACACACACAAACACACACCACACACACACACCACAACACACACACAACAAACACACAACACACACACACACACACATACACACAACACACACACACACACACACACACACACACATACACACCCACACACACACACAACCCCCAAACTACCCAACCAAAAAAACACAAAAAAAAAAACAACAAAAACCAAAAAAAACACACGACACCACACACCCGCTGGCCGACAGAAGACTGCTGCTGCAGAGGATAGGGGCCGTTTTTCTTTTGTCCGCTCCTCTCTCTCTCATCTCACTCCTCCTCTCTTCACACTCTCTTCTCTCTCTCACCTCTCTCCTCTTCTCTCTCTCTCTCTCTCTCGTCTCTCTCTCTCTCTCTCTCTCTCTCTCTCTCTATAATCTTTATCTCTCATCTCAATCTCTCTCTCTCTCTCCCTCTCTCTTCTCCTCTCTTCTCCTCTCTCTCTCTCGCTGTCTTTATCTTTCTCTCTGGTCACTCTCTCTTTCTGTGTCTTTTAAATTATGGGAATACAAATCTGTAGGAGCTTTGTGTTATAGTTTTGAATGTATTACCACTATGTTCGTCTCACTCTCTTCTCTCTTCTCTCTCTTTTTTCTTCTTCTTCTTCTCCTCTCCTCTCCTTCTTCCTTCTTCTCCTCTTCTTCTCTTCGTCTTCTTCTTCTCCATCTCCTCTTTCTCCTTTTTCACCTTCTCATTCTAATCTTCTCCTCCCTTCTCCTACTCTTCTTCTTCTTCCTCCTCATTCTCTTCTTCTTCTTCTTCTTCTTCTTCTTCTTCTTCTTCTTCTTCTGTCTGTCAGTCTCTCTGTCTAACCTTCCTTCAGCTCTGTCTTCCCTAACTTCGCTAAACCACAAGGGACAGCATGTATCGTCCCACAGAAATCTCTCATTTCCATCCTACATCCTGCTCACCCACACCAACATTGCAGCCCCCTCTTACTCACCAAACAGAGGAATGGAAAGTCAATTTACTAGCATCCCACATTACCCCCACCCACACACCATCACAGATATCTAAAGAAAATTATCAAAATATCAATGTCAAATCTGTTCGTTCACAAGAGAACCACGTTTTTCACACACGTCGCCCTCCCTCCTTTATCGACAGACAGTTTCCCCCCTCTTAAACCTCGTCCCCTATGTTTCACTCACTTGTAAAACTAACCCTTTTCTTTCTGAAAAATTTGGTATTTTTGTGAAACAGTTGTTTTACTTTCTGAAAGGAAACCATAACATTCCTTCCCATCGTAAAGTATCTTTTGGTTGTAAAGGTTTTTGAAAAATATCAATGTAAAGTACTGCCTCCAAGCTTTTAGATCTGCTTAGTTCTATAGTGTACTTAATTCAGGTAGAATTAATCTCTTAAATAGTTAATGGCTATTCGTACAACGTTCCAAACTGGGCCTATTTAATGATGGACAGCGAGTGTCACCTTAATATATTGTCATCTTATAATAAAATATCAGACACTGTCAAAGATATAAACAATGAAACAAACCATTCCATATTTTTGGTGTTAAGAACATGGACAAACATCGTATAACAAATATTCAATTTCTATTCCAGGTTAACCATATCATCGAGAGACCCTAAAAATATCCCAGCAAACAGGTATTTTTGTCGGTATATCCAAAATAATAGCTCCTATAAACTTCTGAAGAATTGGTGTCATTACAACACTGAAATCAAGTATGGGTAGAAGTTTGTTCTTCTAAAAATTTGATTACTTCCAGTTCTTGTGGTTTCATTTACAGACCATCCTAAGAGCACCACCATCTGGTTCGAGACTTTTGTGAAATGATGGACAATGTTTGGCTTTTAGGAAAAGAAATAATATTACTAGGTGATTTCAATATCGATCTATCTCAATCCCACCCGCATTGGCACAGTATCTTTACGTCCTTTACCCCTTTTTGCAAATGTATCACATGCCCCACCAGAGGACGTCAAAATCTAGTACTCTTTTAGATCACGTTTATCTTCTTACGTCACATCTCCTAAAAGAAATTGTTGTACCCACTGTCTGAATTAGTGATCATAATGCTGTTGTGTCACCTGGAGCAAAGCTGGCTTCAGAGTGCCGAAAATGTAGCATCTGAAAATTACATTTCGGCTCATTTAAAAATGTTCGATTTGCATGCCTTATCCTCTGACCTCGCTTCTTGCACCCTTTTCAAATATTTCTAGTTTACACTGATAGCAGACATGCCCTTTCCTTTTGGCACATCCAGTTTTTCTTTTCTTAAGCATTGTCAACAAGCATATTCCTTTAATTCCAAGACGTGTAAAGTCAAAAATTTACCTGGCCGGCTGACCCCAGAAATTTTGCTAGCAATCAACCACAGAGACGACTTAAAGAAACGGCGGCTTCCATGAGGAATCAAAACAAAAAAAACGTAACAAGTTTTAAGTATATGATTAGAAAATCTGAACGTGTTTCCTTCCAGAATTTAATTCAAGAATAAAAGCAATGGAAATTAATCTGGTCAGCTATCGCCAGCTCTCTAAACCCTGTACTTTCACGTGACTAATGTTGTTATTCCAGTAGCTGTTCTCAATAATCACTTTGCTATGTGTTGGAAGTAAACGCATTGACAACACACCAGAACTTTGATTCAAATATTTTAAAAGCCTTTTGCGTAGAACAGATACATAACAAAATTTTCTGTTTCCCATTATTGTCTGTTTCATGAAGTTTTTGTCCTATTTAAAGTCTTTAAAATAAAAATTCATGTGGCTTTGATAGTATTAGCCCTAAATACTGAAACTATACTGCATATTTTACATAGCAGACTCCTCACTTATCTTATAACCTTTGCATATTCTACACAGTGCTATCCCAAAGCATTTAAATACGCTAAAGTAACCCTTGCACAAAAAAGGGAACATAGGAAGATGTAAATAATTATAGACCCATTTCACTTCTATCTAGTATATCTAAACCTCTTGAACAAGCAATGTCCCCATCATTTATTCATCTTTTATTGAATGCAAAGGCTTGCATACCCATCAGTCGGGTTTAGAAAGCACCCTCTGTGAAAACAGCACTATGCAGGAGTTAACTGATATCAGTCTGCGTGAAATAATAACAGAAAGGCAGTCGGTGTTATTTATTATTGAATTATTTGATAATCATAATAGCTTATTACATAAGCTTCGTAATATGGTTTAGATGAAAATGCCTTACTAATTTTTAAATATTCCTTATTTGGTCAACCGACCTCAGTCTGTTTATGCTAATTGAGTTACCTCATCCAAAAAAATTTTGCATGTGGTGTACGCACAAGGTTCAGTATTAGTCCACTCTTATTCTCACTATACATTAATGATCTTTCCTTTAACCATGTCAAAATGTAGTTTGTGATTTTTTGCAGATGATACAACTCTACATGATACGCTAGTTCCATGATATTAAGGAAATCAATCATTATTTTAAACCTTAGTATGAATTCATCAAAATTTGGTACAGTGAGGACTAATGCTATGATGAACATACCCTTACAAAACAGAAGCTATCTAGTTTGTGCGCGGCAAAAGTCAAACCTTGAGGCAAACTCATTTACAAATAAAGTATAATAACAACAACAATAAAGCAAGTTAAACGCACAAATTACTTGGGGGTAGTCCTTTTATGGACGAAAGCCACATTTGGCAGGATCATGTCACAACATTACTAAAGAAATATCATCCAGTGTATTCCGGCTCACAAATAAACACTTTCAAGATAAAATAAACAAACCCAAAAAATTGTCTATTTTGCTTTTATTCAGTCTCGCCTAGATTTACTGCTCTGTTTGTTCTGGGGGAAAGTGGCTCCATCTAACCTGAAACCTCTGAACTCCCTTTCAAAAAGCGAGCATTAAAGTCATAAATAATAAATGAGTTAGCAAATTGCATCAATAATAATTTATTTAAAACACATTTGAGATTATTACTCCCACTTTTGCTTGCGCCTCCGCTTAAATGATTTTAGCTCTCATGCATAAGGTAGTTTATGATGGCTTGCCCTGTTATCTAAAAACAATGTTCTCTTTTCAACATCAATCAGGAATCAGACAGAGCTTATTGTCCCCAAAGCAAACTTAGATCTATTCAAAAAACGAGTTATTCTTTCAATGCAGCAGAGAATGAATGCCCTTCCACCGATGTTTCGTAGAATACCACAGAGCACTCTACATTAAGAGACAGAAAAAAATCAGCTGTTGTTTGATACGTGTGACTAACTAACTCGTAGTCAAAACACACACAAATTGAATTCCAATGTGTATGAACATAATTGGTGCCTATATTACTATATCAAAGACATATAGTGTGCACTTTCTTTGTGTGTGTGTGTGAGTGTGGAGTTGGTTGGTGTGCGTGCTGCGTGTGATTAGTATGTAGAGTCGAAGAATGGTGTAGTTGTGTGTGTTGTATGTGAGTGTGAGGGAGGGGGGGAGGGCGCTTCCGTTCCTGCGTGTTACCCTTGTGTGAGTGATGTGTGTGTGTGTGTGTGTTGTGCGCGCGCGCGCGGGGGGGGGGGGGGCTGATGGGGAGGAGGAAGGAGAAGAATAGTACGCGCATGCGGCCTGTGTGTAGATCAGGAGTAACCATTGGCTGTTACTGTGAGAGAATCTTGGCATTAAGTGTGTGGATGAATGAAAGAATGACTAACTGCGTGAGATGGAGGGGGGTGGGGGGCAGGTGGGGGGGCGGGGGGGGGGGGGGGGGGGGGGGGGGGGGGGGGGGGCCGGTCGGGGGGTGGTGGGGGGGGGGGGGGGGGGTGGGGGGGGGGGGGGGGGGGAGAAGGCGGTGAAGGGAGTGAGATGGGTGAGGTGTCTGATACATGTGTATGCACATGGCCGGCCGCGCATGAGTGTGTGAGTGTGTGTGGCTCGTGCGTGCGTGCCATGTGTGTGTGTAGGTGTGTAGGTGTGTTGTGTGTAACTTGGCGGATGTTAAAATAAAGTTGCATTCAGTTTAATGGGCTTTTCCCCCAAGCTTTCTGAATTTTGTTAATTTGTTCAAGGTAGAGTTTCCAAGCCATTTATTGTCTGTTTGTTTAGTTTTCTCTTGGTTTTTGCTTACTTTTGTTTTTAATTACTTCCAAGTTTGTTTTTGGTTTTTGGGCAGAATTGTAAAAGCCTTCATATTGTGCCTAATTCTTTTTAACCCAATTAAAGAATCAATCAATCAATCTTCTACTTCTTCTTTCTTCTTCTCTTTTCTTCTTACTCTTCTTTCTTTTGCTTTTCTTTCTCCTTTTTCCTTCTTCATCTTCTTCTTCTTCTCTTCTTCTCTTCCTCCTCCTTCTTCTTCTTCTTCTTCTTTCTTCTTCTCTTCTTCTTCTTCGCATTCTTCTTCTTCTTTCGCATTCTTCTTCTCTTCTTCGCCTAAACAAGCACACTATTCTTCTTCTTCTTCTTCTTTATTCCTTCTTCTTCTACTTCCTTTCTTTCTTCTTCTTCTCTTCTTCCTTCAGCTCATTCATCGGCGTCGTTATGATCCGTCAATCGACCAAAAATTTATGTACCTCAGCAAGCTCTTAGTTTATTTCTTTGTGTTTCTTTTTGTTTGTTTCTTTGTTTTGTTTTTCTTGTTTTTCTCTTTGTTTGTTTCTTGTTTTTTTTCTCTGTTTCTTCCTCAGCGTTTTTCCTTCTTCCCGTTCTTTGTCCTTTTCTCGTCTTTTTCGATCTTCGTGTGAGTTTTTTTTTTGTTCTCCTCTTTCAACATCTTTGTACAACATGAGTGGTGGTCAGGGTGCTAGGGCCTTTCACGGATCAGAAAGTAACCCGAGGTCCCCCCAGCGTGCAGTACACAATGTGGCACAGACACAAACATGTGGCCACACAGGTGAAAAAAACAACAACAACAAACAACAAATGTTGTCAGAAAGAAGCCAAGGCAAGAGAGTTGAGCCCCTGGCAACGGTGTTGTAGAGAAAGCGGCCAAAGAAAGCCAGTCTTTGGGGGTTGGGGGGAAGGTGGGGAAGAACCAACAAATGTTGGGTCTGGACACATGAAACAAGAAATAAACAGAAATAGGGAGGGGGGGGGGGCTACTCTCATGCGAAGTTCTCTCCCCTCACAAAGCGTGCAAACATTCAGGCATGAACAGTTTGCTGTGACTGAAAGTGGTATGCAATGGAAGACGATTCAATTGCACAACAAAACAATAAACACACAACACGATACCATGCAACTGTAAAACACCAATATAATACAATACAAACAATCCATGCGATAATAACAACACAAACATAAATGCATTGCACTGTAACACAACCATATATTACAATACAAATGCGATAAAAAATACAACAACACAACACAATACATTGCAACGTAACACCCATATAATAAAACACAAACGCAACAATACCAACAACTGAAAAAAAAACCAATTCGAATTTTTGGGATGGGGAAAGAGGGGGCCCAACTTTTCTTTTTCCCCCAAAATTTGTAAGGAGACCAAGTTTTTTTTTTGGGGCCCTGGGGGAAATTTTGGGGGGAAAGGAAGTTTTAAATTCATAGAGTAGTTTGGCATAATTATCAATATTGGTTGATAATTGGGGGGTGGGCTATTTGTTTTTTTGGAAGGGGGAAAGGGGACTGTTGGGGGTCCCAAACCATTTTTAAGGTTTTTTTGGATTTTTTTTAAAATTTCTGGAACCTTTTTTCTTGAGGGAGAAGTTAAAAAGGGAGGGCTTTCCAAAAACCAAAAAAAACGTTATTTTTTTTGGAGGCTGAGAAAAAAAAAAGAGGCTATTTCGGCTCAATAATGAAGGTGGAGGGGATTTGTTTTTCCCGTTAAGGCAAGTAGAATTTAAAAGGGGGTTTTGGGGGGGTTTTCCCCGGGTTTTTGGGGCGAAGAGATTAAAAAGTGGGAAGGGAAAAAGGGGGTTCAGGGAATGGGGATTTTTTTTGAGTGTTTGGAAACAATTTTTCCCTTTCTTTGGCAAAGGGTTAATTTTGGAAGGAATAATTTTTAAGAATTGCGTCCCGCCCCCGGGTTCCAAAGGTGTGGGTTTTTTAAAAGGGAGAGGTCCTTTTTTTTGGGGACTTTGTGTTTTAAGAGCGATGGAAAATTTCCTGAACAAGAGATGAGTTTCTTTTTAGTGAAAATAGGTAAAGGGGAAGGGGGATTTTAGAAAAAGGGCGGTTTTATGGGATAAATCCTTTGTTTTTATAGCTTTTTAGAATGTCAGTTTCTTTTTATTTGGGGAAAGGAAAAAAGGGGGTTTGCCGAAAACTGGGTCAGGGGCGCAGGTGGTTTGGGGAGTCTGATCCAGTCTGGAGCTATGTTTCGAACTTTGTCTGAAAGAAAAGGCAGAAAAAAATTGGTGGAAGTTCAGACAGGCTGGGGGTTTGGGCAGGGATTTTTTTTTTGCGACCCAAAGGGAATTTGAGGTGGGAAAAAAAAAAAAAAAAAAGGATTTTATGGATGTGCCAAAGAACTTGGGAAGATTTTAAATTTATTTCTGTCTTTTCGTGGATTAAAATTTTTTAAATTTGTTTTTTTGTTTTCGGAAAAAAACGTTTTTTTGATTTCGGTTTTTGCTTCCGCCCCTTTTGGGTTTTAGTTCCGGCGTTTGCGCTTCGTATCAAGAGTCTTGGGTATACACAAGATTTGAAACCAAGTTACAGGAATGTCCTCTAATTCACTAAGGTGAACGCGTTAACTTGAAGACAACAACAACAACACAGAATGTGAACCCAAGCTTCACGGGAATGTCCCTCTAAAATACAAGATGAACGACGTTAAAATTAAGACAAAACAAAACACAAAAATGTGAACACCCAAACTTCACAGGAATGTCCCTTAAAAATCACTAAGGTGGGGCAGCGTTAATTGGACAAACAACAACAACAAAAAGAATGTGAAACACCAAGCTTCACAGGAATTCCCCCTCTAAATCACTAAGAGTGAACAGACGTTAAAATTTAAAACAACAAAAACAACAAAAAAGAATTTACACCAAAACTTCACAGGGAAGCCCCCTCTAAAATCACTAAGAGTGAACAGCTTTAAATTGAAGACAACAACAACAAAAAAAAATGTGAAAACCAAACTGCAAGGAATGTCCCTCTAAAATCCTAGAGTGAACAGACGTTAAATTAAGCAACAACAAACAACAACCGAAATTTTAAACCCGTTCACAGGAATGTTTCCCTCTAATTCATAAGATGAACAGACGTTAAATTGAAGAAACAACAAAAAAAACACGAGAAAGTGAACACAAAACTGCACAGGAATTCCGTCTAATATCATAAGAGTGAAAAGACGTTAAATTGAAGACAACAACAACAACAACACAAAATGTGAACACCAAGCTTCACAGGAATGTCCGTTTAATTTTCACTAAGAGTGAACAGACTTAAATTGAAGCAAAAAACAAAACACAAAAAGTGAACACAAGCTTTACAGGAATGTCCCCTCTAATATCCTAAGAGGAACAGACGTTAAATTGAAGACAAAAAACAACAAAAACCAGAAATGTGAAACCAAGCTGCACGGAATGTCCGTCTAATATCCAAAAAATTTGAACGGGCGTTTAAATTTAAAAAACAACAACAACCAAGAATGTGAACACCAAGCTTCACAGGAATGTCCCCTCAATTCATAAGAGTGAACAGACGTTAAATTAAGAAACAACAAAAACACACGAGGGAAAGTGAACACCAAGCTTCACGGAAAAAGTCCGTCTAAAAATCACTAAGGTGAACAGACGTTAAATTGAAAAGGGCAAAAACAAAAACAACACAAAAATGTGAACACCAAAGCTTCAAAGGAATGTCCGTTAAATCACTAAAAGTGAAAGGGGTTTTGAAGCCAACAACAACAACACGGAATTTTGAACACCAAGCTTTAAGGAAAGTCCTCTAAAATCATAAGAGTGAAAGACGTTAAAAAAAAGAAGACAACAACAACAACAACACAAAAATGTAAACACCAACTGCAAGGAATGCCGTCTAATTTTCATAAGGTGAACAGACTTAAATTTAAAACAAAAAACAAAAAACACAGCTTCACAGGGAAGTCCCCCTTTAAAACACTAAGAGTGAACAAGACGTTAAAATTTAAAACAACAAACAACAAACAAGAATGTTAAAACCCCAAACGCACAGGAATGTCCCCTTAAATTTTCATAAAATGGGAACAGCGTTAAAAGAAGACAACAACAACAACAAAAACGGAATTGAACACAACGCACGCTTTTTGTGGGATTTTTCAATGTAGGTGGGGGGTTTTAAAAATTTGGGTCATCCCCAGAGTGGACTGAATCCATTGTTTTACCGTTTAGAGAAAAGGTGATGTACAACCACACAATCATCGGATGTTTCTTTGAGTGCATATTAGTAGCAAGCTGTTTTGTGGTTCGAAAAAATGGAATACGTGAGGGGTGAATGTAAAAAATAATAATAATTTAATAATAAAATAATAATAAAAATAAAAATTTTTGTTACCCATTTTTTTTCATGATGGTTTTTTAAAAGGGAATATAACTCCCCCCACGGGCCCCCTATTTTTTGCACTTCTTCTTTTTGGTACAAAAGCAATTTTCTTTTAAAAAAAAAAAAAACCCCTTTTGAAGCTTTGATTGATTTTGAACAAGCTTTTGATTCAAAATAGAACCCTTTTGTGACCTATACTGTTAAAAATGGAAAATCCAAAAAAAAGTACAAAATGTAAATGAAAGCATTAAAGCTTTTTTAAAATGTAGGTTTTAAAAAAGGGACACAAAAGACAGACTAATTAATTTACAACTGGGTAAAACAAAGGTATGTGTGTAGTCCCGTGTTTTTTTTCCCTTTTGATCAATAAACTTGTTGTGAAGGTTTTTGTTTAAAAAGGGAAAAATTTTTTTGCATAAAGTCTTTTGACGGTTTGGAATTTGTTGTGCTGTTTTGGCAGCTGTATTGCGTTTTTTTATCTGGGAATGTTGCAGCTGACAGACCCCAAATGAAGAACTTTGGGGGTGCTGCAACACTTCAGTAACGGTAAAAGTAACGCCCGTTGTGGGTTTAGCAAGGGGGAATCTGAGGGCCGAGGGGAAAAATGGGGTTGGGGCACCGTGATATTTTTTTGTCAGTGTTTTTCAGTATTTAGGAAAAATAATCTTTATACAATTTCAGTTTTTTGGTTTTTACTTATAAAGATCTCACAATCAAAGCAAATTGTGATCAATATGTATGTGGGGGTGTTCTTCTTTACAAAAAAAAACTTTTTGGGGTTATTCCTAAAAAATTTTTGACTCAGGCACAACCTACGCTATATTTAAAATTTCCCTATTTTTTATTATTTTTTTATTACTGCACATAGCCCCTGACTGTGTGGGGTTAAGTAATGCAGCAACGCATTGTGGTCCTTGCACGGAGTGCTTTTTCCAGGTTGTTGTGGGCATACTCTTCAGGGTTTTTCCCAATGGTGAAACAAAATGGCATTATAGTTGCGTACAAACCAAATTTTGAGTTGTTAATAGTAGTATGAGTATGTTAATAGTTGCTCACTAGTTTGTATGTTAATAGTTTGATCACTTGTATTTGGGAGTTGGATTGAATAGCATCGAGTAAAAATGTAGAAACTGCACTCTGTTAGAAGGTGGTTGGGGAAAGAACGAAAAAGGTGTCAGAAAGGGATCAGTTGTTTAATCGGGACACAGAACAAGAAGACTGAGTTCGTATGGAGGGGACGTGGCAAAGAGGATAAAACGACGACGGGGGGAAAATTCCTTCCCCCAAATCGATGGGAAGGGGGAAACCTGCAAACGACTGGAAAAATTTCAAGAGACTTTTTGGGACAGCTATGACATTTTCACAAAACAAAGGGATGAGGGCTCGACGTACAGGACAGCGTTTTCTGTCGGTATTGGCCCCTTTAGCTTTTGGGCATCTATGAAAGGTTTGTTGTTTTGCAGAAAGAAGCGGAAAAAAAAAAAAATATTGACGTGGGTTTTTGAAAAAATTTGAAGAATACGTTTGGGCTCACAAACGAGACTTTTGAAAACATTCAAGTTCAAAACCGTTGACACCATCGCGGGGAGTTTCCCTTTTAGAAAAGTACAAGCTGAGAAATAGTTTAAAACCCCCAATACGGCCCCTTAAAAAAATGATCTGAGGATCGATTGTGCTTGGGGACGGCATGAATGCTGAGATCAAAAAACCTAAAGTCCCCACTGAGTTAACCCGGGCATTGACATGTGCAGGCATATGAAAAAAGTCAGCCCCAAAACCTGCAGAGACGAGGAAGACACAGATGCCAAAAAATCCAACTTTTCGAGAAAAAAAAAATCAGCAGAATCTTTTGGAAGGAAACAGACAAAAAAAGGAATGAAAATGTAGAAAATTGGGGGTGGAAAGCACCCCCAAAAGAAAAAAAAAAAATGTCCCGCTTTTGGAAAGAAATGCAAGCCTTTTTGGAGCAAATAACACTTCGCTTTGTGCTCAAAAAA
>CM054144.1:68842730-68857730 GCA_028751875.1 Rapana venosa
AATATTTAAGATTAAGTGATCATTAAACTTGACACATGCTGCACATGAATGTAGATCTGGGATGTTACCAGGTATTGGTGGAGATTTCACGCTGTACTCTATTCCTTCTTTAATGTAAATAGCTGCACTAATCTTTGTTAGACCCTCAACTTTCTGATGTATAGGTGGATAATAGTACCCTGGTAATCTGGGTATCTTATTTTTGTTAACATTTAGAGATTGTAAAACAAGGGCCTGATAATCATTTTTTGAAAGGTGGTGTATCAAATACGCCAGATTTGTGGAAATAGATCTTGCATTCCACTGCATGATTTTCACAACCTGCTTTTTCTTAGAGACCATTGTATAAGTAGGATAAAGGAAAAGAGGCAAAACAAAATTTTTTTAAACCCAACTAAACAAACAAAACCCCACCAAAAAACAGTAATAAGTAATGAAACAACTCCACCCCACCTCCTACCAAGTCTTCCACAAAAGCACCGTAACAAAAATATATAGAGCTCTGTTGAATGGAGATTTCAGTACTGTCAGATTGAACAAGATTACTGTGAGAAACTCACTGAACTATTTATATAAAATACTGCAAAGGGGGAAAAAAGAAAAGAAAAAAGATCAGCTCGACTAGATTTCTAGAAATGAAAAAGCTAATTCTAATAGTAATAACAATATAGACCAAAACACACACAGGGAGAAAGGGGGAGGGGGGAAAGTGTCCAGAATATTAATACTAAAAAATGCGTCCTCAAATGTGTCTGTCTGTGTGTGTGTCTGTCTGTGTGTCTGTCTGTGTGTCTGTGTGTTGTGTGTGTCTGTGTGTGTGTGTCTGTGTGTGTGTCTTTCTGTGTGTCTGTCTGTCTGTTCTGTGTCTGTCTGTCTGTCTGTCTGTGTGTCTGTCTGTGTGTCTGTCTGTGTGTGTGTGTCTGTCTGTGTGTCTGTGTGTGTGTCTGTGTGTGTGTGTGTCTGTCTGTCTGTGTGTCTGTGTGTCTGTGTGTCTGTCTGTGTGTCAGTCTGTGTGTGTGTTTGTTCTGTGTGTGTGTGTGGTGTGTGTTGTGTGTGTCTGTGTGCTGTGTGTCTGTGGTGTGTATGTGACTGTGTTGTGTGTGGGTGTTGGGTGTGTGGTGTGTGTGTGTGTGTGTGTGTGTGTCTGTGTGTGTGTGTGTGGTGTGGTGTGTGTGTGTCTGTGTGTGTGTGGTGTGATGTGTCTGTGTGTGTGTGTGTCTGTGTGCTGTTGTGTGTGTGTGGTGTGGTGTGTGGTTGTGTGTGTGTGTGGTAGTGTGTGTGTGGTGTCGTTGTGTGTGGTGTGTGTGTGTGTGTGTGTTGTGTGTGTGGTGTGTGTTGTGTGGTGTGTGTGTGTGTGTGTGGGTGTGTATGTAGTGTCTGTGGTGTGTGTATGTCGTGTTGTGTGTGTTGTGTGTGGTGTGTGTGTGTGGTGGTGTGTGGTCTGTGTGTGTGTGTGTGTTGTATGTGCTTGTGTGTGTTTGTGGTGTGTGTGTGTTCTGTGTGTATGTGTGTGTCTTGTGTGTGGTGTGTGTTTTTTTTTGTGTGTGTGTGGTGTGTGTGTGGTGTGTGTGGTAGTGTGTGTGTTGTCTGTGTTTGGCTGATGTTGTGTGTCTGTGTGTGTGGTGTGAATGTCTGTGTCTGTGTGTGATGTGTGTCTGTGTGTGTGTGTTGTTGTGTGTGTGTGTGTCTGTTGTGTGTGTGTGTCTGTGGTGTCGGTGTGTGTATGTGTTGGTGGTGTGTGTGTAGTCTCGAGTTGTGTAGTGTGTGTGTGTTGTGTTTTATTGTGTGTGTGGTGTTGTGTGTGTGTTGTGTGTGGTGGTGTCTGTGTGTGTGTGTCTGTGTTGTGTGTGTGTGTGTCTGGTGTGTGTGTGCTGTGTGGTGTGTGTCTGTGTCTGTGTCTGTGTGTGTTGTGTCTGGTGTTGTGTGTGTGTGTTGTTCTGGTGTCTGTGTGTGTGTTGTGGTGTGTTGCGTTGCCCCAGCTGCTGTGTGTAGGGGCCTGTGTATCTATGGTGCATGTTGTTGTTGTTGTTGTTGTTGTTGTGCGTTTTCCCCAGGTTACTCTTGGGGGTCACCCAGTACTTGCCACACTCTGACTCGCTAACTCATCATCCCACCTGGGAATATTCCACTGTGGAGTAGGTAGCACACTACCGTGATGACAATTTGCGTGTAGGACTATTTCAAGCTCCTCGCCACATAGGCAGCCCCTTACTCCGATTCAGAGGATTTTCTTCTCTTTAATGGAGAGTGCAGGTGGTTGTTTATGTTAACAGCTTGTCTTGGCTGGTGATGGCAATGTCAACACAATTTTTAAACATAACAAAACCGGCAGCAGTGCTCTTTAACCAGGGGACGTAATCCAAAAGCATGGGCGATAACCACTATAAGACGTTAGTATTTCTAAAGGAAGGGAAGTGTGTTTGTGGGTTATGTTGTTTTTTGTTTTTGTCAGGGGTGGGAAACTCGAACAACGTCGCGCTTTGCGTAAGTTATCCTGCTTGCACTTGTGTGTGTGAGTGTAGGGAAGGGGGGGGGGGAGGGGTAGGGGGGTGTCAATGTATTTCCGTGCTGGTTGTGTCATCACATGGCGTTGATCGGTGTCATTGCTAACCAACATTCTTCTTCTTCTTTTCTTCTTTTCTTCTTCTTCTTTTCTTCTTTTCTTCTTTCTTCTGTCTTCTTCTTCTTCTTCTTCTTCTTCTTCTTGTTCATCTTCTTGTTCTTCTGTCCTTTTCCTTCTTTTCTTCTTCTTCTTCTTCTTCTTCTTCTGCTTCTTCTTCTTCTTTCTTCTTTTCTTCTTCTTCTTCTTCTTCTTCTTCTTCGCATTCTTTTCGCTTCTTCTTGCATTCGTCTTCTTCTCTTCGATTCTTCTTTTTGCTTCGCATTCTTCTTCTTTTTCTTCGCATTCTTTCTTCTTCGCAATCTTTTCTTCTTCTTCTTCTTCTTCTTCTTTCTTCTGCTCCTTTTCCTCCTTCTTATTCTTGTTGTTGTTGTTGTTGTTGTTGTTGTGCTTCTTCTTCTTCCTTCTTCTTCTTCTTCTTCTTCTTCTTTTCTTCTTCTTCTTCTTCTTCTTATTATTCGCATTCTTTTTTTCTTGTTCTTGTCATGGTCTTGTTATGTTCTTGTTTCTTGTTCTTCTTCTTCTTCTTCTCTTCTTCTTCTTTCTCTTCTTCTTTTCTTCTTTGTAGTAGTGATAGCAGACGTTAGAAGTTGATGTCTGAGGTAGTAGAGGGAAGTAGTGATAGCAGAGGTAGTAGTGATAGCAGAGGTAGCAGAGGTAGTAGTGATAGCAGGGTAGTAGTAATAATAATAATTAATATATGGAATTTTTATAGCGCTGAATCTTGTAAAAAAAAATCCAAAGCGCTTGCACTCAATATTTACAGTATGCAACTCGCCTTTAAAACATAAGGAACAACGATTTCAAAACCATGCACGCGCACGTATGGCCGCATGCACGCACACACACGCACACACACAACACACACACACACACACACACACACACACCCAACACACACACACACACACACAACCATACACACACTCACACACGCGGAACAACAACTTAGAAGGTGAAAGTGCTGTGAAAATTAGGGACAGATATGTGGGGGGGGGGGGTGATGTCTCAGGTAGGGAAAATAAGTTGTGTTTGAGGCTGGAATTTGAAGTATCAGTGAAGCTTTGTCGAAGTGAAAGAGGAGGTCATGTTCCAGGTGGATGGACCGAAAAAGAGAAAGGTAAGCGACGGCAACAGTTGTTTGTTTGACTCTGGGGGTGTTCGAAAGCACAAAGTACTGCGTGCTGAACGAATGGGTGGGAAAGGATGGAGTGTACAGATGAAGACCAGTTACAGAGATAAGGGGTGCAGATTTGTGGAGACATTTGAACAGCGGCTATTGATTTTATTACTCATTCTTTAAGATACAGTCAACCAGTGAAGACGATCGCAGAAGAGGAGTGATGTGTTCAGATTTTTTCTTTCTTAGGATAGGTTCGAGCTGCAGAGTTTTGTATGCGTGAAGAGAGTGGTAGAGGATGCTGGTAGGCAGCCAAAGAGAATTACAGTAGTCTAAACGTGAAAGATGAGAGATGTGACAAGCTTGGAAGTTGCATCAGTGGACAAGATACTTTGCGAATCGCGCTTATGACCGTAATTTGATTGTAGCAAGACTGGCAGGTCTGGGGTGATGAATTTTTTCATGGAGAAGTGTGTTGTCAGAACTAATCCTAAATTACTTCACAGATTGGACAAGGAACTGAAGGTGTAGAGGTAGTAGTGTAGCCCAGAGGGTAGTAGAGTTAGCAGAGGTAGTTTGTTAGAGCAGAGTAGTAGTTTTAGCAGAGGGTATCTAGTAGTTATGCAGAGGTAGTAGTTAAGAGAGGTTAGTAGTGATAGCAGATGGTAGTAGAGGTAGCAGATGAGTAGTAGAGTGATAGCAGCGGTAGTTGGGTAGCAGAGGTAGTAGAGGATAGCAGAGGTAGTAGTGATAGCAGAAGGTAGTGTTATAGCATAGGGTAGTAGTTATGCAGGAGTAGTAGAGGTTGCAGATAGGTATAGAGGTACAGAGGTAGTAGTGATGCAGAAGGTAGTAGTTTAGCAGAGGTAGTAGTTATAGCAGAGGTAGTAAGGTAGCAGAGGTAGTAGTTATAGCAGAGTAGTAGTTATAGCAGAAAGGTAGTTAGTTATAGCAGAGGTAGTAGTTAATAGCAGAGGTAGTAGATATAGAGAGGTAGTCGAGTGTAGCAGAGGTTTGTAGTAATGATAGCAGAGGTGTAGTCATAGAAGAGGTAGTAGAGGTAGTAGTATAGTAGCAGAGGTAGTAGTTTTAGCAGAGGTAGTAGAGGTAGCAGAGGTAGTAGAGGTAAGCCAGAGGTAGCAGTGATAGCAGAGGTAGTAGTTATAGCAGAGAGAGGTAGTAGTGATAGCAGGTTAGTAGTGATAGCAGTAGGTCGTAGTGGTAGTAGTCATAGCGAGGTAGTAGTTTTAGCAGAGGTAGTAGAGGTCGCAGAGGTTAGTCAGAGGTAGCAGAGGTAGCAGTGATGCAGAGGTAGTAGACTATAGACAGAGGTTTTAGTTATAGCAGAGGTAGTAGAGGGGAGAGGTAGTTGAGGTAGCAGAGGTTAGTAGTGGATAGCAGGAGGTAGTGTTATAGCTAGAGGTAGTAGTTATAGCAGATGGTAGTAGTTATAGCAGAGGTTAGTAGTGATAGTAGGAGTAAGTAGTTATAGCTGAGGTTGGTAGTGTAGCAGAGGTGTAGAGGTAGCAGCGGGAGAGAGATAGCAGATTGGTAGTAGTGATGGCAGAGGTAGTAGTTATAGCAGACGGTAGTAGTTATAGCAGATTGGTTTAGTAGTTATAGCAGAGGTAGTAGTGTTAGTAGATGTAGTAGTTATTGAACAGTGGTAGTAGTGATAGCAGGAGGGTAGTAGTTATAGCAGAGTAGTAGTTATAGCAGGGTATAGTTATAGCAGAGGTAGTAGTGGCGATAGCCGAGGTTGGAGAGGTAGTAGTGATAGCAGATAGAGTAGTAGTGATAGTAGCGGTAGTGTTATAGCAGAGTTAGTAGTGATAGCAGAGTGGTAGTAGTTATAGCAGAGGTTAGTAGTTATAGAGAGGTAGTAGTTATAGCAGAGGTAGTAGTGATGCAGTGGTTAGTAGAGGTAGAAGTGATAGCCGAGGTAGTAGAGGTAGAGTGTAGCAGAGGTTGTAGTGATAGTAGAGGTAGTAGTGATAGCAGAGGTATATAGAGGTTGTAGTGATAGCAGAGGTAGTAGAGGGTAGTAGTGATTTGCAGAGGTATTAGAGGTAGTAGACGGTAAGTAGTGATAGCAGAAGGTAGTAGAGGTAGTAGTGATAGCGAGGTAGTAGAGGTAGTAGAAGGTAGTAGAGTATAGTAGAGGTTAGTATTGATAGCAGAGGTAGTTAGTGATAGCAGGAAGTAGTAGTGATAGCTGAGGTAGTCGTGATAGCAGTGATAGCAGTAGATAGCAGATGGTGTGTAGAGGTAGTAGAGGTAGTAGGAGGTAGTCGTGATAGCAGAGGTAGTTGTGATTAGCAGACGGTAGGGTGATGCAGGGGTAGTAGAGGTAGCAGAGGTAGTAGTGATAGCAGAGGTCAGTAGTTTATAGCAGAGGTAGGTAGTTATTGCAGACTGGTTAGTAGTGATAGCAGAGGTTGTAGTGATAGCAGAGTGGTTGTAGTGTAGCATAGGTTGTAGGAGGTAGTAGTGATAGCAGATGGAGTATGGTAGTAGAGGTAGTAGAGGTGTAGAGGTAATAGTAGATGCAGAGATGTAGAGGTAGTAGTGATAGCAGAGGTAGTATGTGATAGCGAGGTAGTAGTGGGAGTAGAATGGTAGTAGAGGTAATAGTGATTTAGACAGGTAAGTAGGGTAGTAGTGATAGCAGAGGTGTAGAGGTCGTAGAGGTAGTAGAGGTCGTAGTGATTAGCAGAGGTTGTAGTGATAGCAGAGGTAGTAGTGATAGCGAGGGTTTAGTAGTGTTTGCAGAGGTTGTAGTCGATAGCAGAGGTAAGTAGTTATAGCGAGGTAGTTAGTGATAGAGGTAGTAATGATAGCAGAGGTAGTAGTTATAGAGAAGGTGTAGTGATAGAGGGTAGTACTGATAGATGGTAGTAGTGATAGCAGAGGTAGTAGAGGGAGTAGAGGTTGTAGTGATTGCGAGTAGTAGAGGTAGCAGAGTAGTAGTATAGCAGAAGATGTATAAGCAAATAAAATCCAATTTCAATAGATGTTTAATATAAAATTAAGTAACTATACATATTAGTAACCTATTTTGTATTATTTATCAAAAAAGTTTATATGTATACCTTAGTACTGAATGGTATAAAAATTAGAATCTGTAGATGATTAGCAGAGGTTAGTAGAGGTAGTAGAGGTGTAAGTAGTGATAGCAGAGGTATAGAGGTAGTAGGTATAGCAGAGGTAGTAGTGGATAGTAGAGGTAGTAGTTATAGCAGAGGTAGTAGCGGTAGTAATGCTAGCAGAAATAGCAGAGGGTAGTGGAGACAGAGAGGTGAGTACGTGATGCCAGAGGTAGTAGTAGTGATAGCAGAAGTAGTGTTGTAGCAGAGGTAGTTGTGATAGAGGTAGTAATGATAGAGGTAGTAGTGATAGCAGAGTAGGTAGAGGTGGAGAGTAGTAGTGATAGCAGAGGTTAGTAGAGGTAGCGTGGTTAGTAGGTATAGCAGAGGTAGTAGGATTGCAGAGGTAGTAGAGGTTGTGGGTAGTAGTGAGAGAGAAGGTAGTTGTGATAGCCAGATTGTTGTAGTGATAGCCAGAGGTTTAGTGATAGCAGAGGTAGTAGACGGTAGTTACTTCTAGCAGGAGGTTAGAGTGATAGTAGAGTTAGTAGTATAGCAGAGGTAGTAGAGGTAGTAATGATAGCAGATATAGAGTATGGTAGTGGTGACTGCAGTGCAGTGTAGTAGTTGATTGCAGAGGTAGTTAGTGATTGCAGAGGTTTAAGTAGTGTAGCAGATGGTTGTAGAGGGTAGTAGAAGGTAGAATTATAGTAGAGGTAGTAGTGATAGCAGAGGTGAGTAGTGATAGCAGAGGTAAGTAGTGATAGCAGAGGTAGTAGTGATAGCAGAGGTAGTAGTGATAGCAGAGGTTTTGTCGTGATAGCAGAGGTAGTTGAGGTAGTAGTTATAGCAGAGGTAGTAGTGTGGTGATAGTAGATGTAAGTAGTTATAGCAGAGGTAGTAGAAGGTAGTAATGATAGCAGAAATGCAGAGGTAGTGGTGACTACAGCAGAGGTAGTAGTGATAGCAGAGGTAGTGTGATAGCAGAGGTAGTAGGTTATCGCAGAGGTAGTAGTGTAGAGGTGTAAATGATCGAGATAGTAGTGATAGCAGAAGGTAGTAGTGATAGCAGGAGGTAGTAGTGATAGGAGGTAGTAATGATAGAGTAGTAGAAGGTAGTACGTGATAGCAGAGGGTAGTAGAGGTAGTGAGGGTAGTAGTGATAGCAGAGGTAGTAGTGATAGCAGCTAGGGG
Organism: Rapana venosa; assembly: GCA_028751875.1. Taxonomy (NCBI): domain Eukaryota; kingdom Metazoa; phylum Mollusca; class Gastropoda; order Neogastropoda; family Muricidae; genus Rapana; species Rapana venosa. The sequence goes on from CM054144.1 coordinate 68,850,751, forward strand.
GGGTAGTAGTGCTAGGCAGAGGTAGTTGGGATGCAGAGGTAGTAGATGGGTTGTAGTGATAGCAGAGGTAAGTAGTGATTGCAGAGGTAGTGTGATAGCAGAGGTAGTAGTGATAGCAGGAGGTAGTAGAGGTAGTAGAGGTGTAGTGTAGCAGGAGGTAGTTAGGATGCAGAGGTAGTAGTGATAGCAGTTGTAGTAGTGATAAGCGATGGTAGTAGAAGTAGTAGTGATAGCAGAGGTAGTAGAAGAGCAGAGGTTTGTGTGATAGCTGAATGGTTGTAGTGATTAGCAGAGTCGTAGTGGTAGTTAGTGGTAGTATGAAGGAGAGTAGTAAGTAGTAGTAATTTAATAATAATAATAAAATATATAATAATAATATACTAATAATAATAATAATAATATATAATAAATGATAATAAACATGGAATTCTATATAGCGCCCTATACCTTGTTAAAAACAAATCAATGCGCTTTTCATTCATCCCAGTCTTTACATGCAGCCAGTCCAATTATTAGGTTATCAAATTCAAATGTTTAAACACACACACACACGTCGTGGTCACACGCGCACTCACACACGCACACGCACACGCACACACACACACACTCTCACACACACACACACACACACACACACAGGTTGTACTCGGCAGGGTGATGGAGGGTTTGGTTGTTTAGGAGCAGTGACAGGAAATGAGATGTGAAACAAGAGGAGAGAATCTTTGTTGAAAACAAATGTGTCTGAGGTTGGATTTTTAAAGTGTCATAAGAAGGCTTTTCGTAAGAGAGAGAGGGAGTCATCTTCCAGATCGAGGACCGAAGAAACAGAGAAAGAGTACGTCCAACGGTGGACTGGTTTGAATCTAGGTATTCTACGCACAGGTGTCTGCCAGCAGAGCAGAAGGGAACGAGAAGGAGTGTACAGATGACGACATTCTCAGAGGTAGGGGGTGCGTTTTTTGAGGCATTTGTTAACAGAGGAGGTTAATGATTTATAGTTTCTCTCTGTGGCCTCAGGCAGGGGCCAGTTGAGAAATTGCAAGACAGGAGTAATTGTGCTCAGATGTTTTTTTTTCTGAGGATTAGACGAGCTGCAGAGTTTTGATACAAGAAAGTGAGTGGATAGATGATGCTGGAAGACAGACAAAAGAGAATTGCAATAGTCCGACGTGAGCTAATGGAGAGACGAGATTAGTTTGAGATGTTGCATCAGTGAATAGGTACTTTCGAAACTGCACTAATACGCGCAATTGATCGTAGCATGACTGGCAGTGTCTGGGTGTTAATTTTTTGCACAGTAGTAGAGAGGTCTGTTGTCTCAACGTCCCTAGATTTCACAACAGTAGACAGGGACAGACGTAATGCCGAATTCTATTGAAGCTGTTGTGATGGAAGGAGTGTTTATGTTTGGTCCCTACAAGCCTGACTTTCGGTTTATCTGCATTTAGCTGTAACTTGTTCTGTATCTCCTTTTTGGATATCTTGAAAAGCAATAGGAAATATTAATCAAGACGGTGAGCAGATTTTCAGGAGTGTCAATGGTAAGAATTTGAGATTCTTGCTAAATATGTTAGTGATCTGGACGATTTATTTCGTGGTGTGAATTAGGGCAGTGTGAGAGTGAAAAGAACATGCCGAGAACTGATCTCTGTGGGACTCCACATTCCAGTTTGCAGGCTGTGATTGAATCTTGTTTACTGCAATTGTGTGGAATCGTTCTTGTAAGGTTGAATGTGTACCACGTGAGGGCTGTGCCATTAATACCAAAAGATTTTTGGGAGGAAGAGACGAATAAGTGTCAAAAGCTGCAGATAAGTCGAGAAGGAGTGGGAAGGATAGGCAGAGGTAGTAGAGTGATAGCAGAGGTAGTAGTGATAGCAGAGGTAGTAGTTATAGCAGAGGTAGTAGTGATAGCAGAGGTAGTAGAGGTAGTAGTGATAGCAGAGGTAGTAGTGATAGCAGAGGTAGTAGAGGTAGTAGAGGTAGCAGAGGTAGTAGTGATAGCAGAGGTAGTAGTGATAGCAGAGGTAGTAGTGGTAGTAGTGGTAGTAGAGGTAGGAGTAGTAGTAATAATAATAATAATATAATAATAATAATAATAATAATAATAATAATAATAATGATAATAATACATGGAATTTATATAGCGCTATACCTTGTTAAAAAACAAATCAAAGCGCTTTCATTCATCCCAGTCTTTCACATGCAGCAAGTTCCAATTAATAGGTTATACAAATTCAAATGTAAACACACACACACACGCTCGTGCGTACACGCGCACACACACACGCACACGCACACGCACACACACACACACACACACACACACCACACACACACACAGGTTGTACACTCCGGCAGGGTGATGGAGGTTTGGTTGTTTAGAGCAGTGACAGAAATGAGATGAAACAAGAGGAGAGAATCTTATGTTTGAAACAAATGTGTCTTGAGGCTGGATTTAAAAGTGTCATAAGAAGGCTTTTCGCTAAGAGAGAGAGGGAGGTCATTCCAGATCGATGGACCAGAAACAGAGAAAGAGCGACGTCCAACGGTGGACTGGTTGAATCTAGGTATTCTTAAGCACAAGGTATCTGCAGCAGAGCAGAGGGAACGAGAAGGGGTGTACAGGTGGAGACATTCACAGAGGTAGGAGGGTGCAGTTTTATTGAGGCATTTGTAACAGGGGGTAATGCTTTATAGTTTACCCTCTGTGGCACAGGCAGCCAGTTGAGAAATCGCAAGACAGGAGTAATGTGCTCAGATGTTTTTCTTTCTTGGGACTAGTCGAGCTTCAGAGTTTTTTATACGTTGAAGGGAGTGGATAGATGATGCTGGAAGACCAGACAAAAGAGAATTGCAATAGTCCAGACGTGAAAGAATGAGAGACGTGATTAGTTTGGATGTTGCATCAGTGAATAGGTACTTTCGAACTGCACTAATACGCGCAATTGATAGTAGCATGACTGGCAGGTCTGGGTGATTAATTTTTGCAAGGAGAGTGTGTTGTCTATAACGATCCCTAGATATTTCACAACAGTAGATACAGGGACAGACGTAATGCCGAATTCTATTGAAGCTGTTGTGATGGAAGAGAGTTTATGTTTGGTCCCTACAAGCATGACTTCGGTTTTATCTGCATTTAGCTGTAACTTGTTCTGTATCATCCAATTTTGGATATCTTGAAAGCAATAGGACATTAATCAAGAGAGAGGGCAGATTTTCAGGAGTATCACTGGTAAGAATTTGAGAGTCATCTGCATAAAAATGATAGTTGATCTAGACGATTTATTTCGTGTGAAATAGGAGCAGTGTAGAGAGTGAAAAGAACATGACCGAGAACTGATCCCTGTGGGACTCCACATTTGAGTTTGGCAGGTTGTGATTGAATCTTGTTTACTGCAATTGTGTGGAATCGTTCTGTAAGGTATGAAATGAACCACGTGAGGGCTGTGCCATTAATACCAAAAGATTTTTGGAGACGGAAGAGACGAATTAAGTGTCAAAAGCTGCAGATAAGTCGAGAAGAGTGAGATAGCAGAGGTAGTAGTGACAGCAGAGGTAATAGTGATAGTAGAATTAGTAGTGATAGCAGAGGTAGTAGTGAAGGTAGAGGTAGTAGTTATAGCAGAGGTAGTAATGATTGTAGAGGAAGTAGAGGTAGTAGGGATAGTAGAAGTAGTCGGGATAGTAGAGGTAATAATAATAATATATGGAATTTATATAGCGCTGAATCTTGTAAAAATCAAACAAATCGAAGCGCTTGCACTCAATCATTCACAGGCATGCAACTCTCCTTAAACATAATGAACAACAGATCTCAAATCCATGCGCGCGCACGTACGCACGCACACGCATGCACACACACACACACACACACACACACACACACACACACACACACACACACACGGAACAACACTTAGAAGGTGAAAGATGCATTTGAAAATTAGGGACAGATATATGGGGGGGAAAGTCTCAGGTAGGAAATAAGTGTGTTTTGAGGCTGGATTTGAAGGTATCAAGTGAAGGCTTTTGGCGAAGTGAAAGAGGGAGGTCATTCCAGGTGGATGGACCAGAAACAGAGAAGGAGCGACGGCCAACAGTGGTTTGTTTGAATCTGGGTGTTCGAAAGCACAAAGTATCTGCGGCTGAACGAAGGGAACGGGATGGAGTGTACAGGTGAAGACAGTTACAGAGATAAGAGGGTGCAGATTTGTGGAGACATTTGAAACAGAGGGTATTGATTTTATACTCCCGTCTTTGTGAGACAGGCAACCAGTGAAGAGATCGCAGAAGAGGAGTGATGTGTTCAGATTTTTTTTTCTTAGGACCAGTCGAGCTGCAGAGTTTTGTATGCGTTGAAGAGAGTGGATAGATGATGCTGGTAGGCCAGCCAAAAGAGAATTACAGTAGTCTAAACGTGAAAGAATGAGAGATGTGACAAGCTTGGAAGTTGCATCAGTGGACAGATACTTGCGAATCGCGCTTATGCGCCGTAATTGATAGTAGCAAGACTGGCAGGTCTGGGTGATGAATTTTTTCATAGAGAGTGTGTTTTCAAGAACTACTCCTAAATACTTCACAGAGTTGGACAAAGGAACTGACAGGTAGTAGAGGTAGTAGTCATAGCAGAGGTAGTAGAGGTAGCAGAGGTAGTAGTGATAGCAGAGGTAGTAGTTATAGCAGAGGTAGTAGTTATAGCAGAGGTAGTAGAGGTAGCAGAGGTAGTAGTGATAGCAGAGGTAGTAGTTATAGCAGAGGTAGTAGTGATAGCAGAGGTAGTAGTGATAGCAGAGGTAGTAGTGATAGCAGAGGTAGTAGTGATAGCAGAGGTAGTAGTGATAGCAGAGGTATGTATGTGATAGCAGAGGTAGTTAGTGATAGCAGAGGTAGTAGTGATAGCTAGCAGAGGTAGTAGTGATAGCAGAGGTAGTAGTGATAGTAGAGGTAGTAGAGGTAGTAATGATAGCAGAGGTAGTAGTGATGCAGAGGTAGCAGAGGTAGTAGTGATACAGAGGTAGAGTAGATAGCAGAGGTAGTATGATAGCAGAGGTAGTAGTGATAGTAGAGGTAGTAGAGGTAGTAGTGATAGCAGAGGTAGTAGTGATAGCAGAGGTAGTAGTGATAGCAGAGGTAGTAGAGGTAGTAGTGATAGCAGAGGTAGTAGTGATAGCAGAGGTAGTAGAGGTAGTAGTGATAGCAGAGGTAGTAGAGGTAGCAGAGGTAGTAGTGATAGCAGAGGTAGTAGTGATAGCAGAGGTAGTAGAGGTAGTAGTGATAGCAGAGGTAGTAGAGGTAGTAGTGATAGCAGAGGTAGTAGTGATAGCAGAGGTAGCAGAGGTAGTAGTGATAGCAGAGGTAGTAGTGATAGCAGAGGTAGTAGTGATAGCAGAGGTAGCAGAGGTAGTAGTGATAGCAGAGGTAGTAGTGATAGCAGAGGTAGTAGTGATAGCAGAGGTAGTAGTGATAGTAGAGGTAGTAGAGGTAGTAGTGATAGCAGAGGTAGTAGTGATAGCAGAGGTAGTAGTGATAGCAGAGGTAGTAGTGATAGCAGAGGTAGTAGAGGTAGTAGTGATAGCAGAGGTAGTAGTGATAGCAGAGGTAGTAGTGATAGCAGAGGTAGTAGTGATAGTAGAGGTAGTAGTGATAGCAGAGGTAGTAGAGGTAGTAGTGATAGCAGAGGTAGTAGGATGCAGGAGTAGTGTAGTGATAGCGAGGTAGTAGTGATAGCAGAGGTAGTAGAGGTAGTAGTGATAGCAGAGGTAGTAGATAGCAGTAGTAGTGATAGCAGAGGTAGTAAGTGTAGTAGTGATAGCAGAGGTAGTAGTGATAGCAGAGGTAGTAGTACTTGAATTATAGACATGTTCCAATTACTTTTATTTCTTAAGTCCTTAAAAATAGTAGTTCTCAACAGCTCAACAATACATGTTTCAACGATCTCTCCCGAGTTTATTGCTAGCGTGAACACAGCATGAAACCAACTAGTACACACTTTAAACAAGCTTACTGATTCATGACTCAGGGAAATTCCTCTCACTCTATGATTATCACAGCCTTTATACCATAGACACTTAATTATTCTTCCCGTCTTCAAAAGACGTTCGGTGTTACTCGCACAGCCTCACCTGATTTAATTCATACCTTTTCTGACCGATTCCAGACAGTGCAGTAAACAGTTCAATCATACCTGCCAAACTGAAATGCGGAGTCCACAGGGATCATCTAGCCCTGCTCTTTCACTCTTTACACTGCCCCACTTTCACATATAATAAACTGTCTCAAGTCAACATAATTTTTGCACATGACTCTCAGATTTCAAAGCATGTTACTCCTGAAAATCTTTCTTCTCTCCTGACAATATGGCCCAAAGCTTGAAGATATTACAAACTGGATGACACAGAACAAATTACAGCTAAATGCAGATAAAATCGAAGCCATGCTCGTAGGGACTAAACACAAACTCTCTTCCATTACAGCATCTTCAATAGAACTCGGCAATACATCAGTTCCTCTATCCACTACTGTGAAGTATCTAGGTGTCGTTATTGACAACACACTCTCTATGCAGACATTCATCACCCAGACCTGCCAGTCATGCTACTATCAAATACGGCGTATGAGTGCAATTCGAAAGTACCTGTCCACAGATGCAACAGCCAAACTTGTTACTTCTCACATTCTTTCACGTCTGGACTATTGCATTTCTCTTTTGTCTGGTCTGCCAGCATCATCTATCCACTCCCTTCCACGTATACAAAACTCTGAAGCTTGACTAGTTCTCAGAAAGAAAAATCTGAGCAAATTACTCCTCTCTTGCAATATCTCCACTGGCTGCCTGTGCCACAGAGAGTAAATTATAAGATCAGTACCCTCTGTTACAAATGTCTCCACAAAACTGCACCCTCCTACCTCTGTGAATGTCTAAACCTGTACACTCCTTCACGTTCCCTCCGCTCTGCTTCAGATAGCTTGGTTCTATT
>CM054144.1:68862730-68880230 GCA_028751875.1 Rapana venosa
GCAGAGAAGAGACAGAGAGAGAGAGACAAGAGAGAGACAGAGAGAGAGACAGAAGTGAGAGACAGAGAGAGACAGAGAGAGAGACAGAGAGAGACACAGAGAGAGACAGAGAGAGAGACAGAAGAGAGAGGACAGAGAGACAGAGAGGAGAGAGAGAAGAAGACATGAGAGATGAGCGACAAGAGAGAGACAGAGTGAGAGACAGAAAGAGACGAGAGAGAGAAGAGAGAGACAGAGACAGAGAGACACAGAGAGACACACAGAGAGACAAGAGAGACAGAGAGAGACAGAGACAGAGAGAGAGAGAGACAGAGAGAGGACACAGAGAGAGACCAGAGAGAAGACGACAGAGACAGACACAGAGAGAGAGATAGTCTGTTATATTTTAACTGTCGCTCACACACACAGCACAACAACACACACACACACACACACACACACACACACACAGAGTCTCTCTCTCTTCTCTCTCTCTTCTCTCTATCACACAAACACACACACACACACACACACACACACACACACAAGCTGATAGCTGATCTCAGATATAGATCTAAGTCAGTTTACTATAACTGATGCAGAGTCACAGACAGACAATGCATCAGTCCCAAAGCCTACTTTTGCTGAGGTAACAAAATCCACACCAGTAGCTAGTGCAAAGTTATGTACCATCATGCTTATCAACATCTAGAAATTATAATGTTGTGCCAAGATCAAGTAGGCCTAGCTTGGGTATAAAGGCTGCAAAAGAAACGCAAAAGCAAGAAAATAGAACCAAGTATGAACAGTGACGTGAAAAATACACATGACGTCAAACAAAAGCCAACCAGAGCACAGACTGCAGATCTAGACTCGACAAACCTCAGAGATCTACCTCATGTAGCTATTCTGCATGACTTCATCATGAACAAGGTTTATGACAAAAGACTGGAAAGATCCTATGGTTTCGATGCTAGATCTCATCAAACCTTCAATATAGAAAATATTGGTCCTGTCTTAGAAAAAACACTTTCCACTGCAGATAGGCCATTGGACGCCGTGGTGGTTCACTGCGGAGTCAAATGATTAAAGAAGACAGAGGCAGCAGATGCTAGCCAACTGTTCATAAAAGACATAAAAAGCTTTGCCACAAAAACATCCCTCAATTAAGATCATAGTGAGCAAAGTGGCACCTTGAAAGACCCTGCATTAAACATCAAAAGAGAACTGTTCAATGCACTGACATTATCTGATCTGTATGATACTGCCAATATTTCTTTTGTCAGCCACTCTAACTTGGACACTAGCTACAGATCTCTGCGAGATGGGCTGCATCCTACACAGAGAGGGGCCAGCGCTTTGGCAAGGAACCTTGGGAGGCATATGAGGAGTCTTTTCTGGAAAACTCCAAAGAAGACCAGACGTCCCCCACCACATCTACCCGAGTTCTACCCAATGCCACAACTTCCTCGCTTCGCTGGTGACCATATGAGATCCTGGCAGAACAGATACAGTGTCTTGGGTGACGGGTTTTTTAAACGAATACCATAAGAATATTATTTGCAATAACTTAGCATTTTGGCTATGACAGTTAGTCTGTATGTTTTAATCTCATTACCGCCATTTGTCAACTCTAATAGAGTAGTAGATCTATTTAAAACTTCTACTTAAGACTATCAACAGAGGTTTGGTATCACGTGTACTGATATCAATAAGTATTCTTTTTCTTTAAGAATAGTTCCCTTTTTAAAAAAAATAGTTGTTGGGTTTTCTTTTTGTTGTTGTAGTTGGTTTTCTTGAGTGTTTTGTCTTTTTTTTTCTAAAAACATTGTACTTACTGCTGTGGGAACAGTAGCTTTCATTGTTAGTTATGTGCAGAACACATCTTGTAAAACTCATGCAATGGAACTGTAGATCTATCAATACAAATCATGCATATCTCCTTCAACATCTTGCATCAGGGGAAGTATAAAATACTTATTTTTCAGTCCCTCAATGTAAATGTCACCAACTTACCAAAGCTGCCAACCTTTTACTACCCTCCCATTTTTGAAAAGGCTGGCATTGATGGTAAAATCAAAACAGCGATTTATGTGCATGAAACTGTAGAGTATAGTGTATGTCCTTCTCCTGTTCCAGACAATACCCCAAAAACATTCACTCATGTGCAGCCCGTGTAAAACTAAGTAATGGTCAGATCGTTAATATTGTTTCTGTCTACCTGCCAAAAGGTCCACATGAAGATAATACAGACTGGGTGAGATCTATACAAATATCAAAAGAAAAATGGATAATAGCTGGTGATTTTAATGCTCATTCTCCTTTCTGGGAAAAAGATAATGTCTCAATTATTACGAGTAAGAGATTGTTAGAGAACATCGTTGATTCCTCTTTATACCTCCTTAATGACGGAAGCGTTACTAGGATTCCAGATATTTCAACTCAAAGAGCTACTGCCATAGATCTCTCCCTTATTTCTCCTATTCTAGCTCCGCACTGTGCATGGGAAACTTACAGTGACTCACTAGGAAGTGACCATTTACAAATTATCATAACACTGTATGGAAGGTCAGCGCATAATGAAAGTGTCAAAGATGAGATTCCAAAGTATAGTTACAAGAAAGCAAACTGGGACCTCTTTCAATCTTTTCTAAAAGTTTATGACACTAGCTGTATAGAATGTGATGACATAGACATGTTTTATGATAGATTTACTAAAACAGTTTTACAAGCTGCAGACTGTTCTATTCCCAGATGTTCATCTATAAAATCTGATAAACATGCAGGGAACCTATGGTGGAATGAAGCATGTGAAAATGCTGTTAATAAGAAAAAAAAAAGCATTCAAAACTTATATACGAAATAAATCACGAGCTAATCACATTTTACTAAAATTAGCAAATAATAACGTGTGACAAAGTTATTGAGCAAGTAAAACGGAGTTCTGGTCTAACTTTTGTAAAAATGAAATTTGTACTCATAAGGATATGCAAAAAGTATGGAAAAAATTTAAAGAAATGAAACACGGTATAAATCAGCCTTTGTGTCCAATTGCAGTTAAAGATAAAGAGTTCCCCTCTGATTCAGACAAGGCTGAAGCTTTCATTGATATGTTTGCTAATACAATGAGTGATACATGTCTTTCACAGTCAGAAGTTACCTTCAGAAAGGAAGAAACAAAAAAAGATATTTATAAAGATCCATTACCAGATAATACATTATTCATAAGCACCCCAATAACTTACGAGAAGTTATGGATGTTATTCAATCTCTTAATAATAGGAAAACATCAGTAGGAATAGATGCTATTTCAAATCTAATGCTGAAACATTTACCAGAAAACTGGGTTCTTTTACTACACCAATTATTTCAGCAGTGCTGGGTAGAATGTAAACACCTCTGATTTGGAAGCAGTCTATTATTATTCCCCTACTAAAACAAGGAAAATTGAAAAGTGATGCAAAAAGCTATAGACCTGTTGCACTTACATCACACACTGGAAAACTTATGGAAAAAGTTATTTTAAATAGACTAGTGATTTATTGTGAGAAAAATAAAATTGTCCCAGTTAATCAAGCAGGATTTCGAAAAGGGAGATCAACCATAGACCATTTAGTCAAGCTGACTACCCAAATAAAACATCAGTTTGCCGAAGACAAAATATTCTTGCCACATTCTTTGACATAAACAAAGCTTATGACCAAGTTTGGCATGCTAGATTGTTATAATAAATTAAAATGTATTGGATTGTCAGGTTTCATCTATTCTTATTTTAGAAATTTTCTCACAGGAAGAAGCATTCAGGCAAAGGTTGGAAATACTTACTCCACACTTAGATTTCCACAAATGGACATACCTCAGGGCTCTGTGATTGCACCCTATTTATTTAATATTTTACTTCATGATATCCCTGAATATGTGTCTGATAATGTTGTTCTTGTCCAATATGCTGATGACCTTTGTATGTGGAAAAGGGTAACAATGAAAAAGGTAACACCTAAAAGACATTTGAATTATGTTAGAAAGTTATATCAGCTTGAGTTGGATAACATTTATAAGTATATGGTGGAAAATGGGTTAGGTCTTTCTACAGAAAAGACACAGGTTGTGCTTTTTAACAATGGTGCTGATCCTCCTAAACTTCCTGTTTTCAAAATTTGGGGAACAAGTTCTGGATTATAAGCCTATGGTAAAATTTCTTGGTATTACACTTACTTCGAAATTAACATGGCATTGTCACGTCGAATATGCTTTAAACAAGGCAAGAAGAAGTCTGAATGTATTAAAAGCAATTAGTAGGCAAATATGGGCACAAGATTCATTAGCACTAAAGCATTTATCATTATCACTGGTTCGTTCTAAACTTACATATGGTCAAGAATTATTCTTTAGTGCCCCCAAATATCTATTGAACAAAATTCAAAGCTTAGATTGTAAAGCTTTCCGGATTGCTTTGGGAGTTCCGTTTCATGCATCTTCTTTAGGAACGTATAGAGAAATAGGAGTACTACCTCTAGAGGATTATCGTAACTTAGCCGTTTCAAAGTATTTTTAAGAAGTTTGACAGTTGAAAAAATATTGCATCGGAAATTTCAATTAGATCCGACTTAGAATTTCCCAATAGAGCTAAAAATATCTCTTCTCTTGTCACTATTAGTACTTACACTTCCGATATCTTCAAAGAGTCAAGTATCAATCCTAAAGACTGGCAAAAAAACCACACCTCTTTTAACACCTTGTCCAAATGGGAACTTCAGAAAGCAGATTTTGATATCTACCATCTCTCTTTAAAAAAAGAAGAAAATGGGCTTATTCTTGGAACTTATATAAAAGTGCACTAGAAGATACATATCCTTCACATCTTAAGATATACACTGACGGATCCCTTCTTAAAAACAAGGAAGCAGGGGCAGCATTCATTATTCCAGCTTTAAAGATTGAAAAATCCTATCACATCGGCAAAAATCATTTCCCTCTTTACTGCTGAACTTACTTCTATTTTGATGGCTTTGTACTTTCTGCTTGATTTCCCCAATACTGTTTTGCAGATATTGTTCTGTGTTGATTCTAAATCTGCATTACAGTCTCTCAGTAACTCGTCTTCGACCGTTACGCAGAATCTTATTACTGAAATTAATTTGTTGGTACATTTTTTAATTCTGAGGGGTTCGAATGTTACTTTCTGCTGGATTCCATCTCATTGTGGTATTCATTTTAATGAAACGGTTGACAAAGCTGCCAAAAAGGCAGCAAAACATGATAGCTATTCAACTGTTCTAGATATTCCTCTTTCTCTTCATGAAGGTTATGCTTTGCTTCAAAATGTTTGCTGGAAACATGTGAAAAAGAAACAGGAAGAGGCTGGTTATCCCCAGCATACTTATTCAGTTCTGGATATTGAGAACATTCTTTGCACTCAGTACGGTTTTCGAAAATCCTGTACTAGAAAATTGTTTCTCTAATCTACAGATTGAAATTAAATGCCTTTCGAGCAAAATTTGCGAAAAATATACAATGTATATGCGGTGACAAATTTTCTAATGTTCATGTTCTGTATCAATGTCAAGTTTAAAAACGTTTTTACCATCATTTCAAGATAAGTCTCTGCAGGAAGTTTTAACCAATCCAGAGTTATTATGTGAGATAGCCTTGTCTCTGTTGCAATCCCCAGTATTCTCTTTTTTGTAAAGTATGGTCGTGGGAATCTACATTTTGCTTGTTTCACAGCTGCCGTTACAAGTAGTTCAAAATTGTTTGTTTTCCAACATTAGAGTATTTTTCAATTGTTGTGGGTTTTTGTTAAATTTTTGATGTTCTATGCCATGTTTTTTGCAACAAAACTATTTATATATATTGGAATAATCTTTTAAGTGCATTCATACCAACACGTATCTATTCTACTTAAAGCCCTTATCTCATTATGTCCCCCCCCCCTAAAATCTCCCCCCCCCCCCCCCCCCGCCCTCCATCGTCTAATATCACTTTAAGTGAACAGACGTAAAATTGAAGACACACACACATGCACATACACACACACCTCCCTCTCTCTCTTTCTCTCTCTATCACACACACACACACACACACACACACACACACACACACACACACACACCACACACACACACACACACACCTCCCTCTCTCTCTATTACGCAACACACTCCGTCTCCTCTCTCTCTCTCTCTCTCTCTCTCCCCTCTCTCTCTCTCTCTTCTCTCTCTTCTCTCTCTCTCTCTCTCTCTCTTCTTTTCTCTCTCTCTCTTTCTCTCTATCACACACACACACTCTCTCTCTCTCTCTCCCTCTATCACACACACACACACACACTCTCTCTCTCCCTCTACACACACAAAAACACACACACACACACACACACACACACACACATACACACACAAAACACACACACACACACACACACACAAACCCCACCCGCACAAAACACAGGGATCTGTTCTGGGCCCTGTTCTTTTCACCCTCTACACTGCTCCACTGTCACATATCATTAACCGCCATCAGATCAACCATCATTTTTATACAGACGACTCTCAGATTCTTAGCAGTGAAACTCCCGAAAATCTGCCTTCTCTCTTGACAAACATATCCTACTGCTTTCAAGAAATGCCAAATTGGATGATACAGAACAAGTTACAGCTAAATGCAGATAAAACCGAAGCCATGCTTGTAGGGACCAAACACAACTCTCTCCCTTTCAACAGCTTCATAGAATCGGAATTAATTTCCTCTATCATGCTGTGAAATCTAGGGTGTTTCGACAACACACTCTCTATGCAAAAATTCATCACCCAGACCTGCCAGTCATGCTATCAAATACGGCGTATTAGTGCAATTCGAAAGTACCTGTCCACTGATGCAACATCCAAACACATTATGTCTCTCATTCTTTCACGTCTGGACTACTGCAATTCTCTTTTGGTTGGTCTGCCAGCATCATCTATCCACTTCCTTCAACGTATATAAAACTTTGCAGCTCGACAAAGCCCTCAGAAAGAAAAAATCTGAGCACATTATCCCTCTCTTGCGATCTCTCCACTGGCTGCCTGTGCCACAGAGAGTAAACTATAAGATCAGTACCCTCCGTTACAAATGTCTGCACAAAACAGCACCCGCCTACGTATGTGAATGTCTTCACCTATACACTCCTTTTCGTTCCCTTCGCTCTGCTGCAGATTCCTTGTGCTTACAATACCTAGATTCAACCAGTCCACCGTTGGTCGTCGCTCTTCCTCTATTTCTGTTTGTTTGATCTGGAATGACCTGCCTCTCTCTCTCCGCCAAAGGCCTTTTTACGACACTTTTAAATCCAGCCTGAAGACATATTTATTTCAAACCTAAGATTTTCCTCTCCTGCTTCATCTCATAGCTGTCCCTGCTTTCAACAGCTCAGATTCTATTGCCCTGTGACTTGTGTGTGTGTGTGTGGTGTGTGTGTGTTGTGTGTGTGTGTGTGTGCGGTGTGTGCGCATGTGTGTGTGCTGCGGCGCGCGTGTGTGTGGGGTGTGTGTGCGGCGCGTGTGTGATGTGTGTGCGCGCTGCGCTGTGTATGTGTGTGTGGCTGCGTGCGTTGTGTGTGTGTGCGCGTGCGTGTATGTGTGTGCACGCGCGTGTGTGGGGTGTGTGTGCTGTGTGTGTGTGCTGTGTGTGGTGTGTGTGTGTGTGTGTGTGTATGGCGGTTGTGTATGTGGTGTGTTCCGTGGTGAGGCTGCTGCGTTGTGTGTTGTGTGTGTGTGTGCGGTGTGTGTGTGGTGTGTGCGCGTTTGTGTGTGTGTTTGTGCGGGGTTTTCGCGCGCGTGTGTGGTCGTTGCGCCGCGCGCCGTGTGTGTGTATTGCATGGTGCGGGATGTGCGCGCGCGCGCGGTTTGTTTTGTCTCGGCGTGCAGCGCTGGTTTGTTGTAGCAGTATGTTAGTAGTAGTAGTAGTTGCGCTACATAACCATAACCACCACCACCACCACCACCCTCCCCCCCCCCCCCCCCCTACCCAAGCAAAGGGCAGAGCACTCACAGGTGACGGCGAAGGGGAAGGTTGCGTTGCCGGTAACGGGCCCTGACTGGGCCCCCACCTCCCCCTCCCCCTCCCCTGCCCCTTGGGTGAGCAGAGATGTCTGGTGAGCAGGGTGGTGAGCAGCAGCAGCACGGTGAGCAGCAGCAGTCCCAGCGTCGCCAGCAGTAACACCTGGCCCCTGCTGAGCTGAACCCCGCGGCCCCTGACCACCTGTCACATCACCACACATCATTACCACACACCTGTCACTGCACACCTGTCACTGCACCTGTCACTGCACACCTGTCACCACACCTGTCACCACACATCATTACCACACCTGTCACCGCACACCTGTCACTGCACCTGTCACTGCACCTGTCACCACACCTGTCACCACACCTGTCACCACACCTGTCACCACATCACCACACCTGCCACCACACATCACACATCACTGCACACCTGCCACCACACATCACACACGCAACTGCACACTCTCACCCACCACCATCAAAATCCACCACACATCCCACATCACTGCACACCTGCCACCTAACCATCACACACTGTCACCACACATCCACCACACACATGCACACACGCACCACATCACACACATCACCACACCCGCCACCACACATCACACATCACCACATTTACACACATGCACCACACTCACACATCACCAACTGCACACATCACCACACCTGCCACCACACATTCCACATCACTCACACCTGCCACACATCACCATCAGCCTGCCACCAACATTCACACATCACCACACCTGCCACCACTCACTCAATCCCACACCTGCCACCACATCATCCCATCATCACTACACACTGCACACACATCACACATCACTGCACACCTGCCACACATATCACACATCACTGCACACCTGCCACCAATCATCACATCATCACTGCCTACACACCTGTCACACACTCATCCACATCACGCACACACCTGTCACACATCATTCACACATCACTGCACACCTGCACACATCATCCACATCACTGCACACCTGTCCACACATCATTCCACATCACTGGCCACTACACCACACCTATCCAACCAACATGCATCCACACATCACTGCACTACACACCTGTCATCACATCATCCACAATCACTGCAACACCTGTCACACATCAATCACATCACTGCACACCTGTCACACATCACACACATCACTGCACTACACACCTGTCACCACTCATCACAAATCACTGCATACACAACTGTCACCCCAATCACCACACACTACACTGCATACACACTGTCCACCAACATCACCCCCACATCACATGCACTACCACACCTGTCACCACATCACAAATCACTGCACACACACCTGTCACCCACATCACCACACCATAAACTGCACTACACACCTGTCCACCACATCACCACAACATACTGCACCACAAAACCCTGTCACCACATCATCACACCATACACTGCACTACACACCCTGTCACCACATATCCCACATCACTGCAACACCTGTCACACATCATTCCCACATCACTGCACTACAACCTGTCACCACATCATCCACATCACTGCACTACACACCTGTCACCACATCATTCCACATCACTGACACACCTGTCACCACATCATCCCACATCACTGCACTACACACCTGTCCACCACATCATCCACATCACGCACACCACCTGTCACCACATCATTCCACATCACCACACCTGTCACCACATCATCCCACATCACCACACCCTGTCACCACATCATCACAATCACTGCACACCTGCCACCACATCATCCACTCACTCAACCTGTCACCACATCATCACATCACTGCACTACACACCTGTCACCACATCATCCCACATCACTGCACTACACACCTGTCACCACATCATTCCACATCACTGCACCCCTGTCACCACAATCATCCCACATCACTGCACACACACCTGTCACCACATCATCCAAATCACATCACTACACACCTGTCACCACATCATCCACATCACTGCACACACACCTGTCACCATCACTCATCACACATCACCCAAACACACCTGTCACCACACATCACATCACTGCACACCTGTCCACAACATCATCCACATCACTCCACAACCTGCCACCACATCATCCCACACATCACGCACACCCTGTCCACACATCATTCCACATCACTGCACTACAATGTCCCCCACATCATCCCACACACTGTACACCTCACACATCATTCCACATCACTGCACACCTGCCACCACATCATTCCACATCACTGCTCCACCCGTCACCACATCATCCCACATCACTGCACACATGTCACCACACACTACAACACCTGTCACCACATCATCCACATCACTGCACACCTGTCATCAAAATCTTCCACATCACTGCAACATGCACCACATCATCACCACATCACCACATCACGCACACCTGTCACACATCATTCCACATCACTGCACACCTGTCACCACATCATCCCACATCATGCACTACACACCTGTCACCACATCATCCCACATCACCTACACACCTGTCACCACATCATCCACATCAATACACTCCACTCACCAACATACCACACTGCCATCCACTCATCCCACATCACTCACTACACACCTGTCACCACATCATACCCACATCACTGCACACCTGCCACCACATCATCCCACATCACTGCACACACACGCCACCACATCATTCCACATCACTGCACACCTGTCACCACGTCATTCCACATCACCACATCATCCCACATCACTGCACTACAACCTGCACCACATCATCCCACATCACTGCACACCCCACCACATCATCACACATCCACCACCACATCACCACACACACCTGTCACCACATCATCCCACATCACTGCACCACCTGCCACCACATCATCCCACATCACTGCACTACCACCTGTCACCACATCATCCCACATCACTGCACTACACACCTGCCACCACATCATCCACATAACTGCACATCTGCCACCACATCATTCCACATCTCTGCACACCTGTCACCACTCATTCCACATCACACAGACATCATCCCACATCACTGCACACACACCTGTCACCACATCATCCCACATCACTGCACACCTGCCACCACATCATCCACATCACCACATCACCACACACCTGCCACCACATCATCACACATCACCACACATCACCACACACCTGTCACCACAATCATCCCACTCACTGCACACCTGCCACCACATCATCACACATCACTGCACTACACACCTGATCCACACATCACCACACATCACACATCACTGCACCTTTCCCCCCTGCCACCACTCACCACACATCACCACAACCTGTCCACCACAACATCACACATCCCACACAATCACCACACCTGTCACCACACATACACACCCCTCACCACACGCCACCACATCATTCCACATCACTGCACACCTGTCACCACACTCATTCCCACATCACTGCACATCTGTCACCAACCCCCAAAAAAATTTTTCATTCCACATCACTGCACAACCTGTCATCACATCATCCCACATCACTGCACACCTGTCATCACATCATCCCACATCACCACATCATCACACATCACTACACACCTGCCACCACATCATTCCACATCACTGCACACCTGTCACCACATCATTCCACATCACTGCACACCTGTCACCACACCATCACACATCACTGCACATCTGCCACCACAACATCATTAAATCCTGTCCCGCTTTTCGTAAGAGTAGGCCATTGTGTGCCAGTGGGAACAGATGACAAAAATTACAAAACCGCATACACACGGGGACTGGATTAAAAAAAGCACATAAGTGCTTATTCCATTATCCTCGATATAAACGAATTTTTTTAACTTTAAAAACCACACATAGGGGACTGAATGTTTAAAAAAAATACCTATTGTCTGCTTATTCATTGTCCTCGAAATAAAAGAATTTGACTTAAAAGAGAGAGACAGAGAGAGTCAGAGAGAGAGACAGAGAGAGAGTCAGAGAGAGAGACAAACAATGACAATGACAAATTCTTTTATTTCGAGGATAATGATTAAGCACTCATGTGCTTTTTTTACATCCAGTCCCCACCCGTATGAACACATCTTAATAATAATAACCCAACACTTATACAGTCTCATAATAGAAACAAGGGGAAATAACCCTTTTCAAAACAGCCCCCCCCCCCCCCCCAAAGAAAACAAATAAAAGAAAACCCTAAAAACACCCACCCCAATCCCCAAAAAAAACCCCTAACCAAAACAAACAAACAAAAGAGAAAAAAACCAAACCAACAAAAGAAGAAAAAAGAGAAAAACAGACAAACAACAACAAGAACAACAACAAAGCCAAGAAAAAATAACACAACCAAACTTAATAAGTCATAAAGATAAACATCTACACATTGTCAAATGGTACATATACTTGTTACACATGACAATAAGATATTGAAATAGGGCACTCGTTAAAACTTAAGTACAGAGGCAAGTCCAATAAAGTATTGAAAATAGAAAATATGAATCCTTCATGCACTTCAATGCACTCAGTACTCATACTTTCAAACAGTAGAAGCAAAGGGAAAAGACGTTTTAAAAAAGAAAAAGAGAGAAAAAGAAAAAAAACAAACAAACAAACAAACAACCCAGACAAACAAAAGACAAAATAAAACCCCAGAACACCACCACCAACAAAAACAACCCCCCCCAAACAAACAAACAAAAAACAAGAAAAAAACAACAAATAAACAAATGAGAAAAAAGAAAAAAAACAAACATAAAAAACCAACACCATTCCCCCCCCCCCCACAACACACACACACATACATACATACATACATACACCAAAACAAAAACAAAACAAACAAAAAACCCAAACAAATCAACAACAAAAAACAAAGTAACAACTACAGCAATAACAACAAAGCGAAGAGAGAGAGAGAGAGAGAGAGAGAAGAGAGAAGAGAGAGAGAGAGAGAGAGAGAGAGAGAGAGAGAGAGAAGCGGAGAGAGAGAGCCAAACTTATAGATCATAAAATTGAACACCTTCATACTGTAGAATAGTACACATAGTTGTTACACGTGGTAATAAGATATTAAAATAGGACATTCACTGGAGCTCAAGTACAGTCAACAAGTCCAAAATAATATTGAAAATCGACAGTATGAATAAGCCCTTTATTAGAATACACAACAACTATAGAAGGAAAGAGAGAGAGAGACAATGACAATGACAGTGACAAATTCTTTTATTTCGAGGATAATGAATAAGCACTCATGTGCTTTTTTACATCCAGTCCCCGCCCGTAGGGATACATCTTAATAATAACCCAACACTTATACAGTCTCACAGTAGAAACATGGGGAAATAACCCTTTTCAAAGCAGCCCCCCCCCCCCAACAACAACCCCCCCCCCCCCCCCCCCCCGAAAGCAAATTAATAAAGAAAAACCCTAAAAACATCCCCCCATCCCCCCCACCCCCACCACCCCCCCCAAAAAAAAACAACAACAACAACAAAACAACCAACCCACAACCAAAACAAACAAACAAACAAAAGAGAAAGAAAAACCAAACCAACAAGAGAGAGAGAGGAGAGAGAGAGAGAGAGAGAGAGAGAGAGAGAGAGAGAGAGAGACAGAGAGGGACAAAAAAAAAGGGGGGGGGACAGAGACAAAGACAAAGTAAGAGAAAAGGGAGGGAAAGAGAGAGACAATAGACAGACAGAACGAGAGAGCTTTTTACAAAATCTCATTAAAACCCCACCACCCCAAAAACCCACCACCACTACCAACACCATCTAGCACATAATTTTATTATAATTATCTATCCTGTCTGTCTTTGTCTGTCTTCTGTCCGTCTGTCGTCGTCGTGTGTCTGTCTGTCTCTCGTCTGTCTGTCTGTCTTCTGTCTATTGTTTTTTTTCCTCTTACCTGAGCCCCTTCAAAAACCATTCTCCCTTGGAATAAAGGGGCCGACAGTGGTCCCTTTTCCCCCCCTTTCTCCCCCGATGAGCTTCGTTACGTCACTGGAAGGGGACGTCAGGGTTTCTGCTCCGCCAACGTCACATCGGGAAGTGGGGGTGCCCGACATGGTGCGTTTGGGGTGGGGGAGAGGGGGGGGAGGGGGGGAAGGGGAAAGTGTGGGGGGAAAAGGGGAAAGGGAAATGTTAGGAATGAAAGTGTCGAAGATTTGGGTTGTTTTGTTTTTTTCTAATCTCTCAACGATGCTGTTCCCTCGTACGTCTGGAAAAAAAACTACAAAAGAAGAGAAAGTAAGGTTGTTAAATGGGGAAAGTATGCAAAACAGGTGAAAGTAGTCCAAAGGTAAGTAGTCACTAACGGGTGAAAGTAAGTCACTAAAAAGGTGAAAATATGTCAGTAACGGGAAAGATGCCGCCAACAGGTAAAGTATGTCAGCTAACAGGTAAAAGTTGCCCCGCTAACGGGTGAAGTATGTCAGCCAAAGGTGAAAGTATGTAGCCACAGGGTGAAAGTATGTCAGCAAAAAAAGGGGAAAGTATTCAATCTATTCGTTAAAAAAAACGAATTATCCAACAACAACAAAAAAAAGGAAATTCAGGTATTTTTTTTTTTGCAGCTGACGACACACGTTTTCCAAAAACGCTTCCACCCGTAAAGACACAGTTTAAGTACCTTTTTCTGACACAGTTTAAGTCCCACTGTCTGACTAGTTTTCAGTATCTGACATAGTTTACAGTCACCCCTACTGCATATTTTTCCGTATCTGACATAGTTTACAGTCACCGTATTGCTTGTTTTTCATTTTCGACCAGTTTTCAGTGTCTGACATAGTTTAAGTCCCAATCGACCGTTTTAAGCCCACTATCGAATGTTTACAGTCCCCACTATCCAAAAGTTTTACATATCACATAGTTTACAGTCACCACTATCTGCTGTTTTTAAATATCTGAATAGTTTACAGTGTTGACATAGTTTACAGTCACCACACTGACATGTTTACAGTACCCTATCGACTAGTTTTTTAGTCCCACACTGCTGTTTTTTGTCCCATATCTGACATAGTTTTCGTCCCACTTTGACATAGTTTACGTTTCCCGACCCTAGTTTTCAGTCACCACTATCGACATGTTTACAGTACGAAAAAGTTTTTCAGTCACCACTTCGACTAGTTTCAGATCTGCACGTTCAGTCCCACACTGAACGTTTACAGTCACCCCTATCTGAAACAGTTTACAGTTTCACCGTTTTCGTCACCCCATCGACACGTTTCAGTCACCCTATTGACAAAGTTTTAAATATTGACTATTTACAGTCACCCCCAAAACCCGACTAGTTTCAGTAACAACAAAGTTTACGTCACCCATCTGAACAGTTTTTAAATATCTCACATAGTTTTCATTCACCACTATCGACATAGTTTACAGTCACCCATCTACTAGTTTACAGTCACCCCTATTTACTAGTTTACATCACCACAATCGACATAGTTTTAGTATCTGACCAGTTTACGTCCCCCGTTATCTGCTAGTTTTCATCACCACTATCTGACACAGTTTACAGTCACCACAACGAATAGTTTACAGTATTGACCCAGTTTACGTCCCATATTGACATAGTTTTCAGTCACCGTGCTACATATTTACACTATCTGACATAGTTTTTCAGTCACCCCTATCTGACCAATTTATTTCCCCCATATGTGACATAGTTTATGTTAAACCGTATGTACATATTTATGTTCACCCCAGTATTGACTAGTTTATGTTCACCAATATTGAAATAGTTTTAGTTTTCCAGTATGTGACTAGTTTTTTTCACCCTATTTACTGTTTTTTTAAATTTAAAAACCTTTGACATACATTTGCCAGCATCGGACACAGTTACTGACATACTTTCCTTTTGTTACGGACAACTTTCATCATAACTGGCAACTTTCACAAACGACAACCTTCATCAGTTAGACATACTTTCCCTTTGTTTGAATACTTTCACATTACGCATCTTTCATCAGTTTCTGGATCTTTTATCTTTTTGACAGCCTTTTCCCGTTACTCTCTTTCATCAGTTATGGATACTTTTCATCATTAAGCATTTCCTCATCTTTACCGGGATACCTTCGTCAGCATTTACATGATTTTTGGGGTGGGGTTACCCTCACACCCAAGCTGTGTAACTTTTACCCCCCCGGGAGAGGTCAACATACCACCCTGTGTAAGCTTTTTACTTTACCCACCAAGAGAGGGAAAATGACCCCCAACCTGTGTAAGCTTGACCTTGACCCACCAGAGAGAGGTCAACATGACCCACACCTGGTAAGCTTTGACCCTTGACCCCCCCCACCAAAAGGGTCAACCCGACCCCCCCTGAATTATAAAATTTTATAATAATGTATACATATATATATATATATATATAATTAATTATTTAAAAAAAATATATATAAAAATTATAATATAATATTATTATATGTACACAAAAACAGGCCCTGTGACAGCAATGAAAAAGCTGTAACCGTTCCGCTCAACTGACCCACACCCGGGGTTTTGTGTATATAATATATAATATAAATATTAATATAATAATATTTTATAAAATATATATATATATTTAATATATGTAATTTTTTTACACTAAAAACAGCCCCCGTGTGACCCATGAACGCTGTAACCGTTTTCCTGTCAAACAAAACAGGTGAACAAACCCGTACTTGTGTGCCTTCTTCGCTTAGACCCCCCCGTTTAGGCGCGGGGAGAGAAGAGTTGTTCCCGACCCCCAAACTGTGAGAAAGAAATGATGACCCCACCCCTGAAGGACTTGAGAAGAGAGTGATGACCAAACCCCCGAAGGGACTGTGTGAAAACTGAGACCCGACCCCTGAAGGGACTGTGAAAAGACGATGTACCAACCCGTGAAAACATCCCAATTCAGCCGGTGTCCCTTTTTTACAGGCACAGATGGCCCCTCTTTCCGAAGGGCGGAAAGAGTTTGTGACGTAGTCATTTTTCAAGTTGAGGATATTGATCTTGAGTCTTGAGGGGTTTTGTTACAGTGCCCAAACCCTCGTACGTTGTACACAGGCCTCGGGTTTTAAGTCACCAAGAACATTTGGGAAGTTTTTGGTCTGACGCATTCCAGCTAAATTTCCGTGGCTGCTGCGTCCATCTCCAGGGGAAATTTCCCAAAGGTTCTGCGTTTTCTCCCCGGGGAAATTCCGGTGGCCCCCTGACGTTTTCTCCCGGATAAATTTCCCAATGACGCTGACTTATCTCCAGCAAATTTTTAGCGGGTCCGATGTTAACTTCAGGTAAAATTTCCATGGGGCGATGTTAAACCTCAGGGTAAATTTCCAGGGCTGGATGTTAACCTCAGGGTAAATTTCTAGCGGGGTGCTGAGTTTAACCACAAGGAAAAATTTCCCTGGGTGCCCAGTTAACCTCAGGGGAAATTTCCCTGGGTCTGATGTTTTTCTTCGGGGAAATTTCCAGTGGCTGTGAAAGTTAAATTTAGGGTAAATTTCTGGCTGCGATG
>CM054144.1:68887730-68937730 GCA_028751875.1 Rapana venosa
AGTTTGTTCTTCTAAAAAATTGATTACTTCGTTCTTGTGGGTTTCATTTACAGACATCCTAAGAGCACCCCCAGCGGGTTCGATGACTTTTGTGAAATGATGGACAATGTTTGGCTTTTAGGAAAAGAAATATTATTACTAGGTGATTTCAAAAATCGATCTATCTCAATCCCACCCGCAGTGGCACGTATCTTTACGTCCTTTAACCTTTTGCAATGTATCACATGCCCCCCCGAGTGCGTCAAAATCTAGTACTCTTTTAGATCACGTTTATTCTTTTACGTCACATCTCTTAAAGAAATTTGTGTACCCACTGTCGGAATTAGTGATCATAATGCTGTTTGTGTCACCTGGAGCAAAGCTGGCTTCAGAGTGCCTAAAATGAAGCATCTGAAAATTACATTTCGTCATTTAAAAAATTTCGATTTGCATGCATTTTCCTCTGACCTCGCTTCTGCACCCTTTTCAAATATTTTTAGTTACACGGGATGCAGACGATGCCCTTTCCTTTTGGACATCAGTTTTCTTAAGCATTGTCAACAAGCATATTCCTTTAATTCAAAGACGTGTAAAGTCAAAAATTTTACCTGGTGGCTGACCCAAGAAATTTTGCTAGCATCAACCACAGAGACGACTTAAAGAAACGCGGGCTTCATGAGGAATACAAGAAAAAAGTAAAAATAGTTAAGTATATGATTAGAAAATTTTGAACGTTTTTTTCTTCCAGAATTTAATTCAAGATAAAAGCAATGGAAGATTATTCTGGTCTGCTATTCGCCAGCTCTCTAAACCTGGTACTTCACGTGACGAATGTTGTATTCAGTAGATTGTTCTCAATAATTACTTTGCTAGTGTTGGGAAGTAAACTCATTGACAACAACACCAGAACTTTTGATTCAATATTTTAAAAGCCTTTGCGTAGGAATGGATAAATAACAAAATTTTCTGTTCCCTTTTTTGTCTGTTCATGAAGTTTTGTCCTATTTAAAGTCTTTAAAAAAAAAAAATTCATGTGGCTTTGTTAGTATTAGCCCTAAAATACTGAAACTATCTGCATTTACATTGCAGACTCTCTCACTTATCTTTATAACCTTTGCTTACTAAACAGTGCTATCCCAAAGCATTTAAATACGCTAAGTAAACCCCTTTGCACAAAAAAGGGAACATAGAAGATTTTAAATAATTTTTAGACCCATTTCACTTTATCTAGTATATCTAAACCTCTTTAACAGCATGTCCACCATCATTTATCATCTTTTATTGAATGCAAAGGCCTTTTGCATACCCATCAGTCGGGGTTTAGAAAGCACCACTCCTGTGAAACAGCACTATGCAGGATTACTGATTCATGGCTGCGTGAAATTAATAACAGAAAGGCAGTCGGTGTTATTTTTATTGATTTATTTGATTAATCATAATATCTTATTACATAAGCTTCGGTTATATGGTTTAGATGAAAATGCCTTACTATTTTTTAAATCCTATTTGTCAAACCGAACTCAGTCTGTTTATGCTAATGGAGTTACCTCTTCCAAAAAAATTGTTGCATGTGGTGTACCACAAGGTTCAGTATTAGGTCCACTCTTATTCTCTCTTTACATTAATGATCTTCCTTTAACCATTCAAAAAGTTGTTTGTGATTTATTTGGGAGATGATACAACTCTACAATACGCTAGTCATGATATTAAGGAAATCAATCATTATTTAAACCTTAGTATGAATTTTAGTCAAAATTTGGTGTGAGACTATGCTATGATGGTACACCCTGACAAAACAGAAGCTATGTAGTTTGTGCGCGTCAGAAAAGGCAAAAACCCTTTAGGCAAACTCATTTACAAATAAAGTATAATAACAACAACATAAGCAAGTTAAAACGCACAAATTACTTGGGGTAGTCATTTACGAAAGCCTCCTTTGGCAGGATCATGTTCACAAATTACTAAAGAAAAATCATCCGTGTATTCCGCTTTACAATTAAACCCCTTCTAGATAAACAATCCAAAAAAAAATTGTTTTATTTTGCTTTTATTCAGTCTCGCCCAGATTACTGCTCTGTTGTCTGGGGGAAGTGTGCTCCATCTAACCCGAAACCTCTGAACTCTCTTCAAAAGCGAGCCATTAAAGTCATAAATAATAATGAGTTAGCAAATGCATCAAATAATAATTTATTTTTAAAAACTTTTAGATATTACCACTTTGCTTGCGCCTCCGCTTTAATGTTTTAGCTCTCATGCATAAGGTAGTTTATGATGCTTGCCCTGGTTATCTAAAAGCAATGTTCTCTTTTCAACATCATCAGGGAAACAGACAGAGCTATTGTCCCCAAAGCAAACTTAGATCTATTCAAAACGAGTTTTCTTTCAATGGCAGCAGAGAATGGAATGCCCTTCCACCGAGTTTGTAGAATACCAGAGCACTCTACATTTAAGACAGAAAAAAACAGCTGTTGTTTGATACGTGTGACTAACTATCGTAGTCAACACACACATTGAATTCCAATTTTGTATGAACATAATTGGTGCCTATATTGACTATATCAAAGACATATAGTGTGCACTTCTTTGTGTGTGTGTGTGTGTGTGGAGGGGGGGGGTGGTGGTGCGTGCGTGCGGTGATTATGTATGTAGAGTCGAAGAATGGTGTGTGTGTGTTTTGTGTGTATGTGTGTGTGAGGGAGGGGGGGAGGGAGGCGTCCCTTCCTGCGTGTGTAAACTTGTGTGAGTGTGTGTGTGTGTTGTGTGTGTGTGCGCGCGCGCGCGGGGGGGGGGGGGGGGCTGAGGGGGAGGAGGAAGGAGATAGTATATGTACGCGCATGCGCCTGTGTGTAGATCAGGGAGTAACCATTGGCTGTACTGTGGGGGAATCTTGGCATTATGTGTGTGGTTGAATGAAAGAATGACTAACTGCGTGAATGGAGGGGGGGGGGGGCAGGTGGGGGGGGGGGGGGGGGGGGGGGGGGGGGGGGGGCGGTGAAGAGTGAGATGGGGTGAGTGTTCTGAGCATGTGTATGCACATTTCCGCGCATGAGTGTGTGGAGTGTGTGTGCGTGCGTGCGTGGCATGTGTGTGTTTGTGGGGTGTAGGGTGTTGTGTGTGTAACTTGGCGGATGTTATAATAATGTTGCATTCAGTTTAATGGGCTTTCCCCAAGTCTTTCTGAATTTGTTAATTTGTTCAAGGTAGAGTTTCCACCATTTTTGTCTGTTGTTTACGTTTTCTTTTGGTTTTTGCTTTCTTTTGTTTTTAGTTACTTCAAGTTTGTTTTTCTTTTGGGGCAGAATTGTAAAAAGGCCTTTATTGTGCCTAATTCTTTACCCATTAAAGATTCAATCAATCTCTTCTTCTCTCTTCTTCTTCTTCTTCTTCTTCTTTTCTTCTTCTTCTTCTTCTTCTTCTTCTTCTTTCTTCCTCCTCCTTCTTCTTCTTCTTCTTCTTCTTCTTCTTCTTCTTCTTCATTCTTCTTCTTCTTCGATTCTTCTTCTTTCTTCTTCTTCTTCTTCTTCTTCTTTTCTTCTTCTTCTTCTTCTTCTTCTTCTTCTTCTTCTTCTTCCTTTCAGCATCTTCATCGCGGTCGTTATGATCGTCATCGACAAAAATGTATGTACCTCATTCAAGCTCTTAGTTTATTTTCTTTGTGTTTCTTTGTTTGTTTCTTTGTTTTTTTTCTTTGTGTTTCTTTGTTTTTTCTTTGTTTTTTTCTTTGTTTCTTCCTCAGCGTGTTTCTTCTTCCCGTTCTTTGTCCTTTTCTCTCTTTTCGATCTTCGTGTGTGTTTTTTTTTTGTTCTCCTCTTTCAACATTCTTTGTACAACATGAGTGGTGGTCAGGGTGCTAGCCTTTCAGATCGAAAGTAACCCGAGGTCCCGCGTGCAGTACACATGTGGCACAGGTGAAAAACAACAACAACAACAACTAATGTCAGCAGCAAGAGAGTTGCCCCTGGCAACGTGTTGTAGAGAAAGCCAGTCTTGGGTGGAACCAACAAATGTTGGGTCTGGACACAGGAACAGAAAATAGAACAGAAATGGAGGGGGGGGGGGGGGGGGCTACTCTCATGGCGAAGTTCTCTCCCCTCACAAAGCGGTGCAACTTTCAGGCAGAACAGTTTGCTGTGACTGAAAGTGGTATGCAATGAAAGACGATTCAATACACAACAAAATCAATAACACACAACACGATACAATGCAACTGTAACACCAATATAATACAATACAATGCGATAATACAACACAACATAATGCATTGCACTGTAACACCATATATTACAATACAATGCGATAATACAACACAACACAATACATTGCAACGTAACACCATATAATACAACACAACGCAAACAATACCAACAACTGAAAAAAACGGTACGTCCTTCGGATGAGACTATAAACCGAGGCCCCGTGTTCGAACGCATGCAGAACAT
The DNA here is from genome assembly GCA_028751875.1 of Rapana venosa. Classification (NCBI taxonomy): domain Eukaryota; kingdom Metazoa; phylum Mollusca; class Gastropoda; order Neogastropoda; family Muricidae; genus Rapana; species Rapana venosa. Next base: position 68,892,149 of record CM054144.1, read on the forward strand.
CTTGCGCACACGTTAAATCCTGTTCCGCTTTTCGGAAGAGTAGGCCATTGTGTGCCGGTGGAAACAGATGACAAAATGTAAAAAAAACCGCATACACACGGGGACTGGATGTAAAAAAAAGAACATGAGTGCTTATTCCGTTATCCTCGATATAAAAGAATAAATAAATAAAATAAATAAATAAAATAAATAAATACAAAGTCAAAACACACGGGGATGGACCGCCAGGTTTGTCCATCAGCCGTTAAACCGTTGCAGCAGCCGCCAGGCCAAGACAGGCCAAGTTCAAACCTCCACTCCTCCTACAAGGAAAGAGCGAGTGCCGTGTGGGGGAGAAAGCCAGAGAGATTGTCGCGAAAACCGAAAATGTCGACCTGAGTCTAAAACTGTAAAGGTAAAGGTAAAGGAGTCCCATAACCTATAAGGTCGTAGGGGAGCGAGGCGTCAGAGACCTCACTTCTCTAGGGCCAGCATATTGAGAGCGGCGCCCATCTCCTCTCCCTCGCTGCTTTACCCTCCCTGACCCTAAAGAGGGCAGGTACCCATTTACAGCTGGGTGAACTGGGGGAACTGTACTGAAGCCAAGGCGCGCAAACGGTCACCCATCCAACTGGTAACCACGCTCGACGCTGCTTAACTTGGCTGGGGGAAAGCGAGTGCTCCGACCACTGACCTATCCCGTCCTAAAACTGTGTTGAACAGAAAAAGGAAAGCAGCACAATAATTAATTAGGCCTCACTTGTGATGGTGCCATCGCCATGCCAAAAACTGTGAGAATTGTGGATTCATGCCAAGAGCTGTGAGAATTGTGGATTCATGCCAAGAGCTGTGAGAATTGTGGATTCATGCCAAGAGCTGTGAGAATTGTGGATTCATGCCAAGAAAGCTTCTCTAAAGAGAAAACAACCTCCAAGTCCATGCTTTGATGTTTTTTTTCGTCATTTTCAAACCTTTTTGGAACAGGAGACAGCAAACCAACACACAACGCACACACGCACGCCGCGCACACACACACACACACACACACACACACACACACACACACGCACACACACACACACACACACACACACAAACACACACACACACACACAAACACACACACACACACACACGCACACACACGCGCGCGCACACACACACACACACACACACACACACACACACACACACACAGATAGCGGAAGTGATGAGAATGATGACAACATCAATCGCCCAATGTCAAGAGACCAAGTGCTTTGTGGGCTGAGAAAGTTGAGGTCTGATGAAGCTGAATTTTTTCATAGAGAGTGTGTTGTCAAGAACTACTCCTAAATACTTCACAGAGTTGGACAAAGGAACTGAAGTATTGCCGAATTCTATTGAAGTTTTTGCGATAGAGGAAAGTTCATGTTGGGTCCCTATAAGCATGGCTTCGGTTTTATCGGCATTAAGTTGTAACTTGTTCTGAGTCATCCAGTTTTAAATGTCTTGAAGGCAGTAGGACATATTTGTCAGGAGGGAAGGCAAGTTTTCAACAGTATCACTGCACTGAAGCTGAGTATCATCGGCATAGAAATGATGATCAATATGGTGGTTGTTTATTATATGTGAGAGTGGAGCAGTGTAGAGAGTAAAGAGAACAGGGCCCAGGACTGATCCCTGCGGGACTCCACATTCCATTTTGACAGGTTTTGATTGGATTTTGTTTACAATAACTTTCTGGAACCTGTCTGTGAGGTATGAAGTAAACCAGGTGAGGGCTGTGCCGTTAATACCAAACGTATTTTGGAGGCGAGAAAGAAGAATTGAGTGATCTATGGTATCAAAGGCTGCAGATAAGTCAAGAAGAGTGAGGAGGGAGATTTTTCCCGCATCAGAAGCAAGTAGAAGTGTATCTAAAGTGTGGACTAGGGTGGTTTCGGTGCTGTGGTTGGGGCGATAGGCAGATTGAAAAGTGGGAAGGAGATCATTGGAATGAAGGTGACTGTTGAGCTGTTTGAGAACGACTTTTTCTAGTACTTTAGAGACAAAGGGTAAGTTTGAGACAGGCCTATAATTCTTCAGAATGTTGGGATCGAGGTCGTGCTTTTTCAGTAGAGGTGTGACTATTGCTGTTTTAAGAGCTGATGGAAAATTTCTGACACAAGAGATGAGTTTACTATTTTAGTGATAATAGGTACAAGTTGTGGAAGGCATTGTGAGAAAACAGGAGCAGGTATGGGATCAAGGTCGCATGATTTTATAGTCATTTCCTTCAGAATTGTCATGATTTCTTTTTCACTTGTGGGATGGAAGGAAAAGAGAGGAGTGCCAGTGAACTGGGATCAGGAGGCGCAGGCTGGAATTGAGTCTGATCCAGTCTGGAGCGTATGTTTCGAACTTTGTCTGAGAAGAAGGCAGAAAATATGGATGGAAGTTCAGACAGGCTGTGGGTGTTAGGCAGAGGAGTTGTTTTTGCAGATCCAAGGAGATTTGAGGTGAGGGAAAAAAGAGATTTTATGGATGTAGCACAAAGAACTTGGGAAGAGTAGTAGTCTGTCTTTGCTGAATGGATTAAGAGTTTAACTTTGTTTATTTGTTTTCGGAAAAGCTGTTTGTTGATTTCGGTTTTTGACTTCCGCCACTGCCGTTCTAGTTGCCGGCGTTTGCGCTTCGCTATCAAGATGTCTTGGGTATACACAAGAATGTGAACACCAAGCTTTACAGGAATGTCCGTCTAATATCACTAAGAGTGAACAGACGTTAACTTGAAGACAACAACAACAACACAAGAATGTGAACACCAAGCTTCACAGGAATGTCCGTCTAATATCACTAAGAGTGAACAGACGTTAAATTGAAGACAACAACAACAACACAAGAATGTGAACACCAAGCTTCACAGGAATGTCCGTCTAATATCACTAAGAGTGAACAGACGTTAAATTGAAGACAACAACAACAACAACACAAGAATGTGAACACCAAGCTTCACAGGAAATGTCCGTCTAATATCACTAAGAGTGAACAGACGTTAAAATTGAAGACAACAACACACAACACAAGAATGTGAACACCAAGCTTCACAGGAATGTCCGTCTAATATCACTAGAGTGAACAGACGTTAAATTGAAGACAACAACAACAACACAAGAATGTGAACACCAAGCTGCACAGGAATGTCCGTCTAATATCACTAAGAGTGAACAGACGTTAAATTGAAGACAACAACAACAACAACACGAGAATGTGAACACCAAGCTTCACAGAATGTCCGTCTAATATCACTAAGAGTGAACAGACGTTAAATTGAAGACAACAACAACAAAACACGAGAATGTGAACACCAAGCTGCACAGGAATGTCGTCTAATATCACTAAGAGTGAACAGACGTTAAATTGAAGACAACAACAACAACAACACAAGAATGTGAACACCAAGCTTCACAGGAATGTCCGTCTAATATCACTAAGAGTGAACAGACGTTAAATTGAAGACAACAACAACAACACAAGAATGTGAACACCAAGCTTCACAGGAATGTCCGTCTAATATCACTAAGAGTGAACAGACGTTAAATTGAAGACAACAACAACAACAACACGAGAATGTGAACACCAAGCTGCACAGGAATGTCCGTCTAATATCACTAAGAGTGAACAGACGTTAAATTGAAGACAACAACAACAACACAAGAATGTGAACACCAAGCTTCACAGGAATGTCCGTCTAATATCACTAAGAGTGAACAGACGTTAAATTGAAGACAACAAACAACAACACGAGAATGTGAACACCAAGCTTCACAGGAATGTCCGTCTAATATCACTAAGAGTGAACAGACGTTAAATTGAAGACAACAACAACAACAACACAAGAATGTGAACACCAAGCTTCACAGGAATGTCCGTCTAATATCACTAAGAGTGAACAGACGTTAAATTGAAGACAACAACAACAACAACACGAGAATGTGAACACCAAGCTTCACAGGAATGTCCGTCTAATATCACTAAGAGTGAACAGACGTTAAATTGAAGACAACAACAACAACAACACGAGAATGTAAACACCAAGCTGCACAGGAATGTCCGTCTAATATCACTAAGAGTGAACAGACGTTAAATTGAAGACAACAACAACAACACAGCTTCACAGGAATGTCCGTCTAATATCACTAAGAGTGAACAGACGTTAAATTGAAGACAACAACAACAACAACACAAGAATGTGAACACCAAGCTGCACAGGAATGTCCGTCTAATATCACTAAGAGTGAACAGACGTTAAATTGAAGACAACAACAACAACAACACGAGAATGTGAACACCAAGCTGCACAGCTTTTTGTGGCATTTTTCAATTGTAGGTGGGAGGTTTTAAATTGGCATCTATCCTCAGAGCTGGACTGAATCCATTGTTTTACCTGTTTAGAGAAAAGGTGATGTCAACAATCCACACAATCATCGGGATGTTTCTTTGAGTAGCATATTAAGTAGCAAGCTGTATAGTACGGTTCGAAACATAGGAATACAGTGAGGGGTAGAATGTAATAACAATAATAATAATAATAATAATAATAATAATAATAATAATAATAATAATAATAATAATAATAATGTTGTTACCCATGTTTATCATGATGGTTTTAAGGAAGTATACTCCACCACTGGCCATATTTTTGCACTTCTTCTCTTTTGGTACAAAAGCAATTTTCTTTTATAAAAAAAAAACCCTTTATGAAGCTTTGATTGATTTTGAACAAGCTTTTGATTCTATAAATAGACACCTTTTGTGACCTATACTGTTGAAAAATGGAGTCCAAAAAAACTGTACAACTGTACTGAAAGCATTATGACGCTGTAAAATGTAGGTTTTAAAAAAGCACACAATAGACAGACTATATTAACTTTACAACTGGTGTAAAACAAGGTGATGTGTGTAGTCCTGTGTTGTTTTCCCTTTTGATCAATAAACTTGTTGTGAAGGTTTTTGTTAATGGAAGACATGGTGCATAATGTCTTATGACGGTTTGGAATTTGTTGTGCTGTTGATGGCAGCTGATATTGCGTTGTTATCTGAGACTGTTGACAGCTGACAGACCCAAGTGAAGAACTTGCGCGTGCTGCAACACTTCAGCTAACGGTAAAAGTAACGCCGTTGTGTTCAGCAAGGGGGACATCTGAGGGCGAGAGAAAGATGGAGGTATGGGACACCGTGATACTTGTTGTCAGTGTTGTCAGTATTTAGGAACATAATACTTTAGTACATATTTCAGTTTTGGTTCCACTTATAAAGATCTCACAATCAAAGCAAACTGTGTATCAATATGTACTGTGAAAGGGGTGTCTTCTTCACAAAATAAAACTTTGGAGTTATTCCTAAAATTATTTGACATCCAGGCACAACCTACGCTATATAAATTCCATATATTATTATTATTATTATTACTGCACAGTATGCCTCTGAGCTGTGTGGGTTAAGTAATGCAGCAACGCATTGTGAGTCCTTGCACTGGAGTGCTTTACCAGGTGTGTTGATGGGCATACTCTTCATGGTTCTGCCAATGGTGAAACTAAATGTGCATTATAGTCTGCTGTACAAACCATGTGTGACGTATGTTAATAGTAGTATGACGTATGTTAATAGTTGCATCACTAGTATAGTATGTTAATAGTTTGCATCACTTGTATTGGGAGTTGGGATTGAGATAGCATCGAGTAAAGATGTAGAAGCTGCACTCTGTTAGAAGTGTGGTCTGTTGAAAGAACGAAACATGGTGTCAGAAATGGGATCAGTTGTTGTAATCGGGACACAGAACAAAGAAGACTGAAGTTCAGCTATGGAGGACGAACGTGAGCAAAGAGGATCAAATCGACGACGGGCGAATATTCCTCTACCCCCTAAACTCGATGTGAAGGGAGGAAACCTGCAAAACGACTGGAGAAAATTCAAGAGACTTTGGGACAGCTATGACATTGTCACAAATCAAAGGGATGAAGGCTCGACGTACAGGACAGCAGTGTTTCTGTCGTGTATTGGCCTTGATGCTTTGGACATCTATGAAGGTTTGTTGTTCGCAGATGAAGCGGAAAGAAACAATATAGACGTGGTTCTAGAAAAATTCGAAGAATACTGTGTGGGCTCTACAAACGAGACTTTTGAAGCATTCAAGTTCAACCGTTGACACCAGTCAGCAGGTGAGTCCATTGAAGAATATGTAGCAGAGCTGAGAAGATAGATCAAAACCTGCAACTACGGCCCATTAGAAGATAGACTGCTGAGAGATCAGATTGTGCTTGGTGTACGTCATGAGATGCTGAGATCAAAACTCCTAGAAGTCCGACAACTGACGTTAACCGGATGCATTGACATGTGCAGAGCATATGAAACAAGTCAGCACCAAACCATGCAGATGACGAGGAAGACACATGATGCACAAGAAATCCAAGCTTTTCGAGAAAAGAAATCAGCAGAATCTTCTTGGAAAGGAAACAGACAAGAAACAGGAATGAAATGTAGATATTGCGGTGGAAAGCACCCAAGAGCAAAAGAAAAATGTCCAGCTTTTGGAAAGAAATGCAAAGCCTGTGGAGCAAATAACCACTTCGCTTTGTGCTGCAAAACACCCAAGCATTTCCAGAAAAAGACAAGAATAGGACAGTTCGAAGAAGAAGAGACAGAAACGGAAAGTAAAGATGAGATTCTCAAGATTGATGACAAAACAAAGAAAAATGATAGAAATATACGGGCAAGAATGCTGATCAATGAAAGGCAAGTAAGATTTCTTCTTGACACAGGAGCAACAACAAACGTTATGTCTGAGAGCCTGTATAGAGAAATTACTGGAGATGTAAGATGTTCTGACCTGAGTGACACAAAGAAAAGACTGGTGAGGTTCAACGGAACGGAAATGAAATCTGTGGGGGAGAAAGTTCTGCGAGTGAAGAACCTGAAGAATGGAAAGAAATACAAGGTCGACTTTGTGGTGACGGAAACCGACTGCAAACCAGTACTAGGACTGAAAGCCATTCAGGGCATACAGCTGCTAACTATCAACGAAGACAACATCGCAACAATAACAGCAGACCAGAAAGTCCAGGAGATCAGGAGACGAGCACTGAGGGCATACTGAAAACGTACAACGATGTCTTTGAAGGAGAAGGAAAGCTGGAGGGAAAACTCCACCTTGAAACAGATCCCAGTATTGCACCAGTGAAGATGCCGTGCAGAAAATGGCCAATAGCAGTAAAGGAGAAAGTGAAGAATGAACTGAAACGACTAGAAAAAATGAACGTTGTCCCCAAGGTAGATACCCTACTGAGTGGATCAGTAGTCTCGTCGTAGCACAAAAAGCAATGGGAATATCAGACTCTGTATTGATCCTAAGCCGCTGAACAAGGCTCTGAGGAGAAATGAGTATCCCATACCAACTATTGATGATGTACTGCCACTGCTTCAAGATGCAAAGTACTTCACACACTGGATGCTAGAAACGGGTTTTGGCATATTGAATTAGACGAGCAAAGTAGCTACCTAACAACGTTCCAAACACCTTTCGGCAAGTACCGATGGAAAAGAATGCCTTTTGGAATTTCACCAGCCCCAGAGGAATTCCAGAGAAGGATGGACTCAGCTCTGGCAGGACTGCCAGGTGTGGTGGCTGCCCATGATGACATCTTTATCTTTGGCCAAGGTGCAACAGACGAAGCAGGAGGAACAGACCATGATGCCAACTAAAAACTGCTATACAACAATGCCGAGACACTGGACTGAAGCTCAACAAGGAAAAGATAGAGCTGAAGCAAAAAGAAATTCATACCTTGGACACATCTTTTCAAGAGAAGGTTTGAAACCCGATCCAAAGAAACTGGATGCAGTTCAACAATGCCAGTCCCAGAAGACAAAGCAGCAGTACAAAGACTACTTGGTGTTGTTGGCTACCTTCAGAGGTTTCGCGCCAAACCTGTCAGAAGCAGCAGCACACTCAGAGAACTGGTGAAGAAGAACGTCCACTTCAGGTGGGATAAGGATGTACATGGAACAGCTCTGAGCAAAGTGAAGAACATTCTCTCCGGGCCACCTGTACTTCGCTACTTTGACTCTTCGGGAAAGTGCACAAACCACACTTCAGTGTGATGCATCAACAGCATGGCTAGGAGCATGCCTCATGCAGGATGGTCAACCTGTCCAGTACGCATCAAGAGCACTGACTGAAACAGAGAAGCGCTTGCACAGATAGAGAAGGAGATGTTGGCAATACTCTTCGGCCGGGAAAAGGTTTGAGAGATATGTCTAGGGAAAGAGACATCCTGGTGGAAACTGACCACAAACCACTGGAAACAATACACAAGAAGAGCCTACTCTCAGCACCAAAGAGAATCAGCGGATGCTACTTCGAACTCAGAAGTTCAGGTACACTGTAGTGTACAAACGTGGAGTGAGATGTACCTGGCTGACCCTCAGCAGAGCAGTTAGTGGGAAGCAGAATAGCTAATCACACACAAAGAACCCATATTTTACACAGAACTGGAGAACACAGATCCATGTCAAGAACTGGCCATCAGCCAAGAGAGACTCATAAGTCTGCAGCAAGCATCCGAAGAAGATGCAACCATGAGACATCTCAAAGCTGTCATCCTACAAGGCTGGCCAGAACAAAAACACAAGCTTCCACAACAGCTGCAAGACTATTTCCCTTTCAGAGAAGAACTTTCTGTTCAGAATGGTCTTGTCTTCAAAAGGCATAGAGAGGTGGTTCTGAAGCAGAAAGAGCCGATATCTGGAGAAACTCCATGCAAGCCACTCAGGAATCCAGAGCTGCATTAGAAGAGCGCGAGAGGTTGTCTTCTGGCCCAGGGTGAACTCTGACATCGAAGACTTTGTCAAACGGTGCAAAGCCGGCAGCACATTCCAACGTGCACAGCAAAAAGAACCCTCATAAGCACAGAGATCCCTCAACTACCTGGCAACACATGCCTGTGACATTTTTGAACACAACGGTCACGAGTACCTGGTTACGGTAGATCACTACTCAGATTTCTTCGAGCTTGATCGTCTGCAAACCCAAAAGAATCTAAGGAAGTTATCACCTGTTTGAAAAAACACATTGCAAGACATGGAATCCCAGAACGACTGACAACAGACTGTGGAACTCAATTTACATCCCCAAACCCGTTTGAAAGTTCTGCAAAAAAATATGAATTAGACCATGTCACAAGCTGCCCTCATTACCTCAGTCTAACGGGAAAGCTGAAAGCGCTGTGAAAGCAGCAAAGATAGCAGAAGAAGGCGGAACACAATCATCAGATCCTTTTCTGGCTCTACTGGAATTACGAAATATCCCTACAGAGGTTGTGAACACTTCGCCAGCTCAACGACTTTTTAGTAGAAGAACAAGAACTCTGGTGCCAACTTCAAAGAAATACTCAAACCTGCGGTCGTACCAGTCGAGAAAGAGCTTGCAAAACGAAAGCTAAACAGGCACACTACTACTACAACAAAAGTGCAGTGGAACTGACTGAACTGATTCCGGGACAGATAGTGAAGTTTCAGCCTCCAGGATCTAAGAAGTGGATCAGCGCAAAGTAGACCGCAAAGTGAACATCAGGTCGTACTACATATCCGTACAGAGGATGGACGTCAGTACAGAAGGAACCCTCGACAGCTACGGGACACGGCCCGAAATGGAGCTACGCGTACAGTTAACACCGACGAGCAGGAAAGCAGATTTTCAAACAGCAACAGCAAGTCATCCCGAGGAACCAGCAGCAGAAGATGGCGGAAACGCAGCAGGCAAACAGCAAGCCTCACAAGAGGGACTGAAAGCAGGAGCGCGGCATCCGAACACAACGGTGGGAGACAAGCTGAATCCGACAACAGAAAGACGAGAAAGTAGGATGAAGGGGGCAGCAGGAGTTCACGGGCAGAGCAGACAGATGCCAGTACTTCAGAACAACCATTCCAATACCATCTTCCAGATCAAGCTGCAGCCACCGACCAGTCAGAGACAGTCCCCGCTAAGGAGCCAGAACAACTCGCCAAGACTCCAACCAAACAACCCACCAAACCAGTTACCCCTTACCGAACAAGGTCTGGCAGAGAAAGCAAGAAGCCAGATTTCCTGAGATATGAAGCAAAATGAAATCTCATACCTTGGACACATCTTTTCAAGAGAAGGTTTGAAAGCCGATCCAAAGAAACAAACAAAAAGGCAAATAGTGCTATCCGACATAATGAAAGAACCCTGAACTGTAATTTGATTAAGAAGAAGCAACCAAAGGAATGGATATAATGAATAGTGGTTTAGGTTAAGGGGTCGGGGGAAAATTATTAATGGGGAAAGATATATGTGTTGTAAAGGGACCGACAGTTTAAGGATTTAGATGATAATGTTTTGAATTTGATGTTTTTCTATTGTTCCTGAAGAAAGGGAGATGTGACGTATGTAGTAGTATGACGTATGTTAATAGTTGCATCACTAGTATACGTATGTTAATAGTTTGCATCACTTGTATTGCCAGTTTCGATTGAGATAGCATCGAGTAAAGATGTAGAAGCTGAACTCTGTTCAAAGTGTGGTCTGTTGAAAGAACGAAACACCATACGTGTTTAGCTTAGACTTTTACAGTTAGACGAAGCAAGAATTCCTTGTAAGGCTTACAAAATGTTGTATGAATTAGAGATAAGAGGAAGGAAGAACTGGGTTACTGATGTACGTGTCTGTCTATGTAAACATGGTTTGGTGATGTGTGACAAAACCAAGGTGTTGGAAGTGTAAACGAGGTCATTAAAGTTTTCCGTCAACATGTAATTTATCAGATGGCAAGATTGAGCTGATCCCATTCACAATGGTGAACAGTTCAGTGTGTGGATCGGGGTCACATTCACAGTGGTGAACCAGTTCAGTGTGTGGATCGATGGGTTACTTCACATATGTGAAACTTCAGTGTGATGTGGCATGTCACGTAATTGAACAGTTTGTGTGTGGATAGTGGTCCATTCACAGTTTAGTGAACAGTTCAGTGTGTGGATGATGGTCCATTCCGTAGGGGAACAGTTCAGTGTGTGGATGGTGGTCACTTCACAGTAGTGAACAGTTCAGTGTGTATAGAACATGTTCCCGTTCACATGAATTGAAACTGCCTTCCTCGACACTTGGCATGGATTGACACTTGAACTATAGTTTGACCAGATTTAGATTTAGTGTGTCTGATTTCCCCACGCATTTCTTTAGATACAAAGACTATATTAGTGATTTGATTTATCCATTGTTGTGTAAGACAAAAATGGGAAGTGTCTCACTGACGACCAGGATATTCTGAACAGATGGACAGAATACTGCTCCGACCTGTATAACTATAGAACCGCAGGAGATCCAGAAGTCCTTAATGTACCCGCAAGCAAAGACAGACAGTCACCCTATCCTCCGAGAAGAAGTGGAAACAGCAGTCAGATCGCTGAAAAAGGGGAAGTCAGCAGGGGCTGACAACATTCCAGCTGAGTTGGTTCAAGCTGGAGGGGAAGCCATGATCAGCGCCCTACTAAGAATCTGCACAAGATCTGGCAGACAGGAAAATGGCCAACACCATGGACACAGTCACTCATCATCACCTTCCCCAAGAAAGTAAATCTACAACAATGCCATAATTACCGCACAATCAGCCTCATATGCCACCCAAGCAAGGTCATGCTGCAGATAATATTGAATAGACTGAAGCCGCAAGCAGAGACCATCATTGCTGAGGAACAAGCAGGTTTCAGAGCAGGGCGCAGCACAACCGAACAGATATTCAACCTCAGATGACTATGTGAGCGGTACCTTCAACATTAACAAGACCTTTACCACGTATTTATCGATTTTAAGAAGGCATTTGACAGGGTGTGGCATGCAGCTTTGTGGGCAACCATGAATTTGTACAGCATCAATGCAAACCTGATCAGAGTCATCAAACAGCTGTACAGCGAGGCCAACAGTGCAGTGTACTACAACAACAACATTGGAGAATGGTTTCGAACAACAGTTGGAGTAAGGCAGGGCTGTTTACTCTCACCCACTCTTTTCAACATCTTCCTTGAGAGAATCATGGCTGATGCACTGGAACATCATGAAGGATCAGTCAGCATTGGTGGCAGAACGATCACAAACCTCCGCTTCGCAGATGACATTGATGGAATAGCGGATCAGAAAAAGGCTTGCCAGCCTAACAGAACACTTGAATAAGGCTTCCAAAACATACGGCATGGAAATCAGTGCAGAGAAGACCAAACTGATGACTAATAACACCAACGGCATTAGCACTGATATCAGGGTTAATGACCAGAAGCTGGAAACAGTTCAAAGCTTCGAGTACCTGGGACCCATTGTATCAGACCAGGGATCCAAGCCAGAAGTAGTATGCAGGACTGCACAGACAATAACAGCTTTGTCAAAACTAAACACCATCTGGAGAGATAAAAATATCTCACTTATCTCCAAGATCAGACTAATGCGCTCCCTTGTCATATCCATATTTCTGTATGCTTGTGAATCATGGACCCTGACTGCAGATTTGGAGAGAAGAGTACAGGCGGTGGAGATGAGATGCTTTCGGAGACTCCTTGGCATCTCCTACAAAGACCACATAAGCAACGAAAGCGTGCATAACAGAATCCAGCAAACTATTGGACCTATGAGAACCTTCTAACGATCGTGAAAAAGCGTAAACTTAAATGGTATGGGCATGTCACAAGATCCAAAGGACTTGCAAAGACAGTTTTACAAGGCACTGTCCACGGAGGAAGAAGAAGAGGCAGACCAAGGAAGAGCTGGGAGGATAACATCAGCGAATGGACAGGCCTCATCATCATCATCATCAGACCCGTGACCTTGGCGGTCGTGGGGGAGACATGAAAGACGATGCCGTGGTAAGCCTCCTCCATCCATCTCGGTCCTCGGCTCTGCGCAGTAGTGCCGAGTCATTCATCCTGGTCCATTCTCTGATGTTGTCCATCCATGACTTGTTCTGTCTTCCCCTCTTTCTGCCACCTTCGAGTGTTCCCTGCAGTACTGTTTTTTGGCAGAGTGTTGTGGCGGGTGACATGGCCGAACCATGTCAGCTTTTTCTTCTTGACGATGGTGAGAAGGGGTTCCTGTGGACCTGCCAGCCGTGTTATTTGACTCTTGACAAATTCATTGGTCTTTCGTTCAGGCCTAGAACTCAACAAAACCCTGAGAAAGGCAGAACAGAGAGAGGAATGGAGGGAACTGGTTGTTGAGTCTTTGAGGGTGCCCCCACGGTCGTCAGACTACGGGACAGATAGATAGATAGATTGTTGTGTAGAACAGTTAAAGAAGATGAAGTATACTTTGTGCTATGCTTTCCAGACTATCAAGACACTAGAAAAAGATGTATATACTGTCGAAATATAGTGGGCAGCCATGTCTTTTCCTACAAAATTTATTCTGTCATTTGTTTGACACAAAGACGTACATAACGTGTCGCTTGTTTCTGTTTAGAGCATTGCAGTTCAGAGACATGGCTACTTCATAGTGATGGTGTTTGTCACAAGTCTATCATGACAACAACGACTCGCTTAGCTTCTCTGTCTGCCGTTTTCCTGGTGAATGCTTTGTTCACAATCCCCTTCATGAGGGTCCATGGCTTCATGAACAAACTATCCCCTCTCTCTGTCTCTCTGTCTCTGTCTCTGTCTGTCTGTCTGTCTCTCTCTCTGTCTCTCTCTCTCTCTAACTCTCTCTTCTATTTTAGCAGCTCTATTTTCTCTTCTGACTCTGTTCTTCTCCTAACTACATTCCCTGAGTTGTGCAGCCTCAACTTTAGATTGTGTATCGCTTCAAGAAAATGAGGTTGTGCTCTCCTAAGTGATATTTTTGTTAGCTGACTTTCGTTAAAGAGAAATGTTGTCTAAGTGTTGTTGGGTTTGGTGTTTGTGTTTACGTAAATGTTGGTTGTGTGTGGTTCTTGTGTGTTCTGGCATGTTTAAACCCTTAACATGGTTTTTATGGGCCAATGGCCTTTTTGTGAATAAACTGTTCGAGTTCGAGTTCTCTCTCTCTCTCTCTCTCTCTCTCTCTCTCTCTCTCTCTCTCTCTCTCTCTCTCTCTCTCTCACTCTTCCCCTTCTCTCTCTCTCTCTCTTTCTCTTCTCTCTCTCTCTCTCTCTCTTCTTTCTTTCTTTCTCTCTGTTTCAAGATTTAATTTCACGATACAGGCGTTAACAAGGACAGGGACTGGGTGAGAAACAAGAACCTTAGTTATCAATCCATTTTCCGGGCAGCAGGAAAAATGTTATCTTGTCTTTGTTGCCCCGTGTTAAAATAAAAAAAATTTTAATTTAGAAAAACTTTGTTGAACAGGGAGGGGGGCAACGGATGGTGACACTGAGGGGGTGAGTAAAGCGGTGTAAATGGGGGGTTTTGGTGAGGGGGTGTGAGTGATTGGGGGGGTTTTGATGAGGGGTGGGGGGTGAGGGGTTTTGGGGGAAAGGTGAGGGGTGGAGTGAGGAGGGGTTTTGGGTGGGGGTTTTGTGACGAGCGGGTGGGAGCGGTTTTGTGTGTGGAGTGGCGTTGTAAGTAGCGGGTGTGAGGGGGGGTTAAATTGGGGCGGTGTATTTAAGGGGTTGAGGAGGGGTGTAGTGAGGGGGGTTGATAAAGGGGTTGGGGTTTTTGGGGGCGGTTTTACAAAGGGCGGTGTTGGGGTTGTGTGTGTGTGTGGGGTTTGGGGTTGTTTTGTGTGTGGTGGGGGGGGTTTTTGGGGGTGGGGGTTTGTGAGTGACGGGGTGGGGGGGGTTGAGTGAGGGGTGGAGGTGGGGGTGTAAAGCGGGGGTTTTGTGATGAGGGGTGGGGAAAATGAGGGGGGGAATGAGGGGTTTTGGTTTTTGTTTTGGGGAGGGGTTTTTGTAAAGCGAGCGGTGTGAGTGTGTGTGGGGGGGTTTGAGTTGGGGGGTTGTGAGTGAGGGGTTGGTGTGTGGGTTTTGGGGGGGTGGGAGGGGGGGTGGGAAAAGGGGGGTGAGTGGGGGTTTGTGGTGTGGGACGGTTTGGTGGGGGGTGTGAGTGGGGGTGTTGTGTGTGAGGGGGTGTGATTGGGGGGTGGGGGGAGGAGGGGTGTGTAAAGCGGGTGAGTGAGGGTGTGAGGGGGGTTGAGTGAGCGGTGTGAGTGGGTGTGAGTGGGGCGGGGTGTGTGGGGTGTGTGTTGATGTGTGTGTGTGTGTTGTGGTTGTGTGTGTTTTGGTTGTGTGTGGTTTTTTTGTGAGGGGTGTGGGAGGGGTGTAAATGAGGGGGGGTAAAAGAGGGGGTGAATGGGGGGTGTAATGGGGGGGGGTTGTTTTGTAATGTGGGGGTGGTGTGTGTGGTGTGGCGTGGTGTGTACTGTGGTGTGGTGTGGTGTAGTGCAATGTGGGTTGGTGTGGTGTGGTGTGTGGTGTGGTGTGGTGTGGTGGTGTGATGTGGTGTGGTGTTGTGGTGTGGCGTGTGTGTGATGTGGCGTGATGTGGCGTGGTGTTAATGTGGTGTGGTGTGGTGAGGTGTGGTGTGGTGTGGTGTGGTGAGGTGTGGTGTGGTGTACTGTGGTGTGTAATGTGGTGTGGTGTGGTGTGTAATGTGGTGTGTGTGCTGTGGTGTGTGTGGTGTGGTGTGGTGTGGTGTGTAATGTGTGGTGTGGTGTGGTGTGTAATGTGGTGTGGTGTGTAATGTGGTGTGTAATGGTGTGAGTGTGTGGGTGTGTAATGTGGTGTGGTGTGTAATGTGTTGGTGTGGTTTAATGTGGTGGGGTGGTAATGTGGTTGTAATGGTGTGGTGTGTGTGTGTGTAATGTGTGTGGTGTGGTGTGGTGTGTAATGATGTGTGTGCTGCTGTCTGTGCTGTGCTGTGCTGTGTGTGGTGTGTAATGGTGTGGTGTGCTGTGCTGTGGTGTCTGTGGTGTGGTGTGGTTGTTGTGGTGTGGTGTCTGTGTTGTTAATGTGGTGTGGCGTGGTGTGGGTGGTGTGGTGTGGGTGTGGTGTGGTGTGTGTGTGGTGTGGGTGGTGTGTGTGGTTCTGTGTTGTGTAAATGTGGTGTGGGTGGTGTAGTTGTGGTGTGGTGTTGTGTAATGTGGTGTTGGTGTGGTGGTAGTGTTGGTGTGGTGTGGTGTGTGGTTGGTGTGTGTGGCGGGCGGTGTGTGGTGTGTACTGGGGTGTGTGTGGTGTCGGTGGTTACTGTGGTTTAGGGTGTGTGTGGTGTGGTGTGGTGTGGTTGTGGTGTGTGGTGTGGTGTGTAATGTGGTGTGTTGGGGTGTGTAATGTGGTGTGTGTGGTGTAATGTGGTGTATGTGTGTACTGTGATGTTAATGTGTGTGTGGGTGACTGTGTTGTGTAATGTGGTGTACTGTGATGTGTAATTGTGTGTGTACTGTGGTGTGGTGTAACTGTGTGTGTAATGTGGTGTGGTGTACTGTGGTGTGGTGTACTGTGGAGTGGTGTACTGTGTGTGTAATGTGGTGTCGTGTACTGTAGTGTGGTGACTGTGTTGTGTAATGTGGTGGTGTACTTTTGTGTAATGTGGTGTGGTGTAATGTGGTGTGGTGTACTGTTTGTGTAATGTGTGTGGTGTACTGTGTGTGGTGTGGTGTGGTGTACTGTGTTTGTGTAATGTGGTGTACTGTGGTGTGTAATGTGGTGTGTGTACTGTGTGTTTGGTGTGGTGTACTGTGGTGTGGTGTGGTGTGGTGTAACTGTGGTGTGGTATGAGTACTGTGTTGTGTAAAGTTGTGTACTGTGGTGTGTATGTGGCTGTGGTGTACTGTGGTGTGTAATGTGGTGTGGTGTGCTGTGCTGTGGTGTGGTGTGGTGTGCTGTGGTGTGGTGTGGTGTGCTGTGGTGTGGTGTGTGTGTAATGTGTGTGGTGTCTGTGCTGTGCTGGGGTTTGGTGTGGTGGGGTGTGCTGGGGTGTGGTGTGGTTGCTGTGGTGTGTGTGGTGTGGTGTGGTGTGCTGTGTGTGGTGTGTAATGTGTGTGTGTGGTGTGTAATGTGGTTGGTGTGGTGTGCTGTGGTGTGGTGTGGTGTGGTGTGGTGTGGTGTGGTGTGTGTAATTTTGGTGTGGTGTGGTGTGCTGTGGGTGGTGTGGTGTGGTGTGGTGTGCTGTGGTGTGGTGTGTAATGGGGTGTGGTGTGGTGGTGTGT
This sequence comes from Rapana venosa, assembly GCA_028751875.1. Lineage (NCBI taxonomy): Eukaryota > Metazoa > Mollusca > Gastropoda > Neogastropoda > Muricidae > Rapana > Rapana venosa. The sequence continues at coordinate 68,909,265 of CM054144.1, forward strand.
GTGTAATGTGGTGTGGTGTTCTGTGTTGTTTTAATGTGGTGTATTGTGGTGTGTAATGTGGTGTGGTGTAGTGGGGTGTTGTAATGTGGTGTGGTGTACTGTGGTGTGAATGTGGTGTGGTGTACTGTGTCGTGTAATGTAATGTGGTGTACTGTGTTGTGTAATGTAATGTGGTGTACTGGGGTGTGTACTGTGGTGTGTAATGTGGTGTGGGGGGCCAGAGCCACAGGCAGCGTGAATGGTGCTGTGTCTGTACCGGCTCTATGTGAGGAACCTCCTTTCATCCTAAACACGATACGGATTTCTTCCATTCTAAAAATCTTCCAAGCAAACACAGCTTTTCCCAACGCCATGTCTGGTACTGAAGAAGGAAGGGAACAAGGTCAACGGCTCTGGTTCCATCACTGGCAGGCAGGGGGAGGGAGGAAGGAACAGATTATTCTTCGAGGGTTTCAGATAAACGTTCACGTACTTTTTTTCTTCAACCGGCCCTTGCCCTGATTATGGACTACCAAATAAAACAACAGTATGAACAACAACAACAAAGAAAAAACACAAGCTGCGATTTTAGAAAAGAAATGAAGAAGCGTGTAACAAACATTTATAAACATATAATCCCCAACTGCTCGAATAATGATAATGTGAAAACAGCTTTATTGATTAAGTTAAATCAAATAGAATGAAGTAGAGAGGAGACGCCACACACACAGAGAGAGAGAGACAGAGACAGAGAGACAGAGACAGAGAGACAGAGACAGAGAAACAGAGACAGACAGATACAGAGATACAGAGACAGAGACAGAGAGAGACAGAGAGACAGAGACAGAGAGACAGAGACAGAGAGACAGAGACAGAGAAAGAGAGACAGAGACAGAGAAAGAGACAGAGAGACAGACAGACAGAGACAGACAGAGACAGAGACAGAGAGATAGAGAGAGACAGAGAGAGACAGAGACAGAGAGACAGAGACAGAGACAGAGAGAGAAGAGAGACAGAGACAGAGAGAGACAGAGAGACAGAGAGAGACAAAGAGACACAGAGAGAGAGACACAGAGAGAGAGACAGAGAGAGAGACAGAGAAACAGCGAGACAGAGAGAGACAGAGAGAATCTTCAGACTGCATCATTATGGAAAAAAACCTACACATATCATATTATTTATCAATAGATCGAAACAATTGCACTCGCCTTTCTTAATTCAAAATAATACTACGAATTGAAACACAAAAACACCCCATAATATAACGCGCGTGTGTGTGTGTGTGTGTGTGTGTGTGTGTGTGTGTGTGTGTGTGTGTGTGTGTGTGTGTGTGTGTGGTGTGTGTGTGTGTGTGTGTGCAGGGTGTTTGCATGCGCATGTTATGCACCAATGCTTGCCTCGGTGTGCGAACACATATTTATGTAGATGTATGAATGTCACTGATAACTGTATCAGTGCTCTGATGTATGATGTCACTGACAAGTGTATGAGTGCTGTGATATATATCACTGGTAATTGTACGAGTGCAGTGATGTATGTCACTGGTAATTGTATGAGTGCTGTGATATATGTCACTGGTAATTGTACGAGTGCAGTGATGTATGTCACTGGTAATTGTATGAGTGCTGTGATGTATGTCACTGGTAATTGTACGAGTGCTGTGATGTATGTCACTGATAACTGTATGAGTGCTGCGATGTATGATGTCACTGATAACTGTACGAGTGCTGCGATGTATGTCACTAATAACTGTAGGAGTGCTGTGATGTATGTCACTGGTAATTGTATGATTGCTGTGATTATTATTCACTATAACTTATATGCGTAGTATGAGTCATGATAACGTATTATCAGTGATGTATGCCGTACTTTGAGTGCGTGATGTACACGATAACTTTATAGTGCGGAGTTTTTCACTGAAACTTATGAGTGCTGTGATTATGTCACATAACGTAGAGTCTGGATTATTCACTGATACTGTATAGGCTGGATGTTTTCACAAATAATTACGAGTGCTGTATGTAGTCACTGAAAACTTATATGCGTATGTTGCACTGTATTGAAGAGTCTTGATTACCGATAACTGTATATGCTTGAGATTCCGGGAAATTGTATGAGTCTGGGTGTATGTATTCCTGATAACTGTATAGTTTTGGATGATTAGTCACTGATAACGATAGGCTGTGTTTTGTCACTGATAATTGTAAAATGCTGGGTTATGTATGCACTGATAATTTATGATCTGTGAAAAGTAGGTCACTGAAACGAAGATGCTGTGAGATGTTGCACTGATAACTTAGAGTGCTGTATGTATTCCTGTAACTGTTGAGGCTGATTATGATGTCAGTAACTGTATGGTGCGTGATGTATTCACGATAACTGTATGATGTTTTGGGGAAAGTCACTGATAATTGTACATGCTTTGATGTATTCACTGTAAATGTACAGTCTCTGAGATGCACTGGCAATTTACGGGGCAGTGAATTTTCCTGGAATTGTAGATGCTGTGTGTATGCCTGAATTTGTATATGCCATGTATGTCACATAAATTTGAGTGCTCTGATGTATGCACTGATAAATTTGGTGCTGTGGTGTTTTCATGTAATTGATGATTTGGTGATGTATTCACGAAACGATGATCTGGATTAGTCACGAAAACGATAGTGCTTATGTAGCACTGATAACTTATATGTTTGGATGTATGTCCTGAAATTTATGAGTGTGTTATTCACGATAACTGTATAGTGCTGTATGTATGTCACTGATAATTTTATGATGCGGGAAATTAGTCACTGAAAATGTATGAGTTTTTCTGAGATTTCCTGAAAACTGTATGAGTGCTTGATTATGTCAGCAATTGATGATTTTAATATTTTTTCAACTGAAAAATGTATGTGCTGTGATTAGTAAATGAAAAGTGTAGTGCTGTATTTTTCACATAACTTATGATGCGTGATTATGTCATAAAAAATGTATGAGTCTGTGTTTAAAAGATTCACTGAAATTTGTTGATCCTGATTATTCACTGATAACGACGGGCTTTTATTTTTCACTGAAAATGGTAGTCGCTTTTTTCTAGTGTAGGGGTGGGGTGTATAAGGACAGGTTGTTTTATAGGGGCCATTTTTACTGGACAATTTTAGCTATGTTTTGCAACCCACATGACTTTCTGGGGGATTTTGGGTTTGTTGTTTTTTTTTTGGGGGGGTTCTTGAGGGGTTTTTTTTTTAGAAATAAAGTATTCCTATTTGTGTTCCCCCACACACCCACACACCCGCATACACCACGTACCCCACTACCGGGGCCCGCTTAAATTTTTAAGATTATCGCATATGGTTATTTAAAGGGGCTTTTAATGTTAATTTTTTTTTTATACTTAACCCTTTTTTTTATAGCATATTTTGCATTTACTTGAATTATCTTGATAACTTCAAGATTTCTTTATCTTTAAAACCCCCTTTTTTTGTCTCCTGTCTCTCCTCTCTTCCCCTCCTCTCCCTCTCTTCTCTCCTCACCCTCTTCTTCTCTCCCTCTTCTTGTCGGGCTGTCTGCTCTTTTCTCTCTCTCTCTCTCTCTCTCTCTCCCTCTCCCCTCCTTTTCCCCCTCTTCTCTCTCCTCTCTCTCCCTTTTTGGTCTGTCTTCTCCTTCTCGTCTCCTTCTCTGTCTCTCCTCTGTCTTCTCTCTCTCTCTCTTTTTCCTCTCTTTTCTCCCTCTTTCTCTTCCCCCTCTCTCTCTCATCCCTCCTCCTCTCCTCTCCCCTCTCATCTCTCCTCCCCTCAGGACCATGTTTTGAAAAAAATCATTTCAGAAAAGTTAGGCGATCCATTACCCAAAATGAAGATAGTAAACATCGGGAAATTTATAAGTTTTCGCTGAAATGAAAAAAACGGTGTGAGGGTTTCAATGTTTTTTAACAAAGCTATTTAACCCCTATTTTTTTATCAAGAATCTACCCACTAGAATGCTCTAAGGCCATAATCATTCCAATATTTAAGAAAGGAGATTTAGATAAGGTTGATAACTACAGAGGTGTGTCTTTGTTAAGTGTGATTTCTAAATGTTACACTACAATATTGAATACAAGGTTATACTCTTGGTCATAAGTTAATTACTTTATTTCTGAAAATCAAGTGGGTTTTAGTGAAGCATACTCGACAATTCGTCATGTTTTTACATTGTTGGCAACTATTTAGAAATGCATGAGTACGAAAGGAAGAAAGCTGTATACAGCTTTTATCGATTTCAGAGAGGCCTTTGACTCTGTGCAACATAATAAACTTTTACAATGTATGAGAGAACAAGGTGTTGAGGAAAGTTTTTTGCCTGCCTGAAGGCAGTGTATAATTCACTATTGTCGTGTGTGCGTGCAAAGAATGAGCTGTCAGAGATGTTTGACTGTCCAATTGGGGTTACGCAAGGGTGTGTTTTGAGTCCTACATTATTTTCAGTGTTTATCAACCAGTTAGCAAACGATATGAATGAAGAGGGTAAGCATGGGGATCCACGTATTGCCAGACATTATGGAACTGTTCCTTCTGTTATTTGCAGACGATGTAATGCTGTTGTCAGCAAGTCAAGTCAAGTTAAAAACACTTTAATAATCCCATGAAGGGCAATTACAATAATGAAAGGCACGTTGATACGTATAATTATCTCAAAAGACACAGCAAAAATACATTTCAAATTGTTATGAACATTCCGAGATAGCATATTTTTATATATATATATATATATATATATATATATATATATATATATATGTATATATATATATATATGTTGTGTGTGTGTGTGTGTGTGTGTGTGGTGTGTGTGTGTGTGTTGTGTTTTATCACCCACACACAAACCCAGGCGCGTGCACACACACGCACGGCATATGCACGCGCGCACACACACACACATACACACACATACACACACACGCCAGTGTAGAAATACAATGTTGTAAAAAAAAAAAAACCAACAAAACAACAACAACATTGATTGGAAAAGACATATGAACTTATTATCTACGCGTGCATGCACGCGCGCGCTCATATACGCACACACACATGTGCACATCAATACACACGCAACAATATATGAACACAATTTTTTAAAAACTATTGACTAGTAAACACACACATACAAACCATAACGACCATTGATTAGTAAAGACATAAGCTTACACACACACACACAATTTTAAAATCATTTGAGCCAAAAGTAAGATACAGGAGTGTTATTTTCATGACCACACACCCACACCCACTTGACAATCAGGGAGGTATATCAGAGAATGTAAAACTGTTTGGTCAGTGCTGGTTTCAATTTAGAATTCGAATGACTACTGGAACAAAGGAATTTCTTTTTCTATTTGTTTTACTGTTGGAGCATCGAAAACGGCGTCCTGAAGGCAATAACTGAAATTCCCAAGACATAGCATGGGATGGATCAGCCAAGATGGCAGTCGCTTTGCACACAAGCTGCTCATAGCAATACGGCTTGAGATCTCTTTGTTCTTCTCCAATTATTTGTTTTAGCAGATTCTAACAATTATCCGAAGACTATTCTTGTTTTTAACACTAAGGTTGTTGTACCTTGCAGAGGAACAAGCTGGGTTTAGGGCAGGCAGGAGCACTATCGAACAGATTTTTAACTGCCACATCCTGATGGAAAAACATCTTCAACATCAGAGAGACCTGTTCCTCAACTTCATCGACTTCAAGAAGGCTTTCGAAATATGGCACGAAGGCCTGTGGCAGGTCCTCAGAATGTTTGGCATTGAAGAAGGACTAGTGCAAACCATTCAACACTAAAACACACCGCAAGCAGTGGAGTTCTTCTGAAACAATCAGGTCGAGACTACTTCAAACCACATTTGGGGTTTCCGACAAGGATGCCTGTTATCTCCATTCTGTTTAATCTGTTCTTGGAAAACATTATGAAAGAGACCCTCCATGACTTCCACTCTACCATCTCATTGGCGGCAGACCCATAACAACTTGCGGTTTGCCGATGACATTGACCTCATGGGCGGAAGTAACACAGAGCTGCAAGATCTACGCCAGACTTGAGAACAGAGCTGGAGCTTTGGGGATGGAGGTGAGCTCGGAGAAAAGTAAATACTTGTGAACAGCACGAGCAACGCCACTGCAAAAATTTTACATGAACGGCCAGCAATTGGAGGAGGTAGATGCTTTTAAATACCTTGGCGCTACACTCACAAGGACGGGGGGTCAACGACAGAAATCAAAGTCAGACTACCATGGCAACATCTTCCATGACAAAACTCACCACCATATGGAAAAGTAAAGAGATCAGTTTCCCAATCAAACAAAGCTCTACAAAGCCCTAATTCAGACTATCCTGCTGTACGGGAAGTGAAACCTGGACATGACTGCTGAAACAGCAAAGTGAATCCAGTCATTTTAAACAAAATGCCATAGAAAACTGCTGGCATATCCGGAGAGAACGAAAGACCAATGAATTTGTCAAGAGCCAATAACACGGCTGGGAGGGCCACAGGAACCCCTTCTCACCATCGTCAAGAAGAAAAAGCTGACATGGTTTGGCCACGCCCCCCCCACACAACACTCTGCCAAAAACAGTACTGCAGGGGAAAACTCGAAGGTGGCAGAAAGAGGGAAAGACGAACAAGTCATGGATGGACAACATCAGAGAATGGACCAGGATGAATGGCTCGGCACTACTGCGCAGAACCGAGGACCGAGATGGATGGAGGAGGCTTACCACGGCATCGTCTTTCGTGTCTCCTCCACGACCGCCAAGGTCACGGGACTCATGATGATGATGATGTTGTACAAACAGATGAAAGCAAAACTTAGAACATTCTTTATGTAGGACTTGAAGAACAAAGAATCTTTTTTTCAACAAAAAATTAGTTCAGCTTCCTTAGAAAATACATCCGTTGTTGTCCTTTTTGACAATAGCGTCAGTGTTAGCATCCCAGTTTAATTTGCGATCAAAAATAGTTCCCAGATACTTGTACTTCGAACGTTTTCAACTTCTTGACTATGGATGATAACATGCCAAAAGGGTGTGACCCGATCTTCTGAAATCGATAGGAAGATCTTTAGTTTTAGAAACATTTTAGCTCCAGATATGCCTCATCACACAATTAAACGAAATCGGTGGGGGCTGGACCATGTTTTGGACAGATCCAGATAAAAAGATAACAGAGATCTGTCATCGGCAAATTTACCAAAAGAATTTCCATAGCTGCTTCTGCAATCATCTGTGGATAGAATGTACAGGAGTGGTGAGAGGACGCAACCCTGTGGAGAACCCGTACAAGTAAATCTAACCGATGAAGATATTTTATTGGCAAAAACGCGCTGCGGTCTGTTGGTTAAGAAATCAATCCGCCAACGAACAAGTTGATAGTCTGCGTCACATTTTGAAAGTATTTTGTGAAGGAGAACTCCGCCAGGCGGTCTCCAACATCCAGTGAACACTCTACAGCCACGCTGTAGCAAGATGAGACTAAAGTAATGTAAACATTGGTATAACTAAAGTCGTGGTTTTCAGGAAAGGTGGATTCAGAGGAAAGCACGAAAATTGGCATTACAGTGGAAAGCAATTAGAGAGAGTAAACAGTTATTGCTATCTAGGATTTACTTTTACAACTAAGATCACGTTAAAAAGAACGACACACGTAAAAAAAAGAAACGCATTGAACTAAAAAAAAATTTTTAGTAAAATAAGGAAATACCCAAATTTTTCTTAAAATTTTATACAAAATCCCGCCCATTCTTTTAATTCATCTGAAGTATGGGCAAACAACTTGATCACATGAAAAAGAAAATGTCATGGCATTAAAAGTTCGTTGTCCATGAGAACACCAAAAACATGGTATAGTGAGATTAAGGGGGGTGCCCGTTTTATACAATTCTTAAAGTAGCTTTTTAAGAAATGGTTGAAAGTGTTGCGGATGTATGATGAAAGGTTGCCTCATAAGGCGTACAAAATGTTACTTAATTTAGACATACTGCAAAGAGCTGTTGGGGTTCAAGGTGAAAGCAATTCTGTGTGGGGGTCAGGTTTTAACATTGTATGGATGCAGCAAGGTGTTTGGAGTGAAAATGGTTCACGTTTGTTTAAAACAGCGACTATTGATATGTTTATCCAAGAATGTGATGGAACAATCAGAGAACGAGAATGTATATCATTTAAAGTCTTTTAAAACACATTTTCAAATGAGAAGTATATCATGATATGGGATATGTATTGTTTTGCGTGGCTATTACGCATTTAATATTGTACTGTGCTACCTATCAATAATAATGTCAACAGATATAGCAAATCTATGATACAAAAGCTGTCCTTCTGTGTGAAACAACATAGAAAATGAATGTCACTCACATATTTGATTGCATTTGTAGTACAGATTTAAGAGAGACATTTCTTAAAGAATCAAAGTGCGTGACACTATCCAGATTGCTGAAGATCAAATGAAAAACATCGACACAATCTCTCCAGGTATGTTTTTCATGCTGTTAACAGACGAAAGAAAAGCAAAGTTGTAATTGTTCTGTTGTTTTTAGGCCTACTTCCTTGTTTCCATTATAGGGGGGAGAGTCAGGGGGGGGGGGGGGGGTGGGTTGGCTGGGGGGACTTGGATGGGGGGTGCCCGTTTCTTTTGATGAACTTATATGCATTAACTTCTTGTTTTGCTTTCAAGTCTTATTGTTTTGTTTATTTGGATGATGTATTTGGTGTGATGCCACCAGGAGAGCTGGCTTAGATGGAAAATGTGACGATCTCTTTTGCATCTCGTTTCCTTCACTTGCCTTTTTGCCTTTCCCACTTTATGTATTGTGGCCAAAGGCCAATGTACATTAAACCTGTTCAGAGTTCAGAGTGTCTCTGTCTCTCTGTCTCTCTCTCCCTCCCTCTCTCTCTCCCTCTCTCCCTCTTGTCTCCCACCTCCTCTCTCTCTCCATCTCACTCTCTCTCCCCTCTTCGCTACCTCAGTCCCTCTCACTCTCGCCCCCTCCTCTCTCTCGACCTCTCTCCTCCTCTCCCTCTTCTCCTCCCCCCCTCTCTCTGCCCTCCCAGCTCTCTCTCTCCCCCCCCCCCTCCTCTCTCCCTCTCTCTCTCTAACCTCTTTCCATCTCTCCTCTCCATCGCTCCATCTGTCCCTACTCTGTCCCCTCTCTCTCCTCTCGTCGCTCTCGCGTCTCTCGCCCCTCTCTCTCTCTCCCTCTCTCTCTACCTCTTTCATCCTCTCTCTCGGTCCACCCTCACATCCCTAATCTCTCTCTCATCCCTCTCTCTCCCTCCCACTTTTTTTCTCTCTCACTTCTCCCTCTCATCTCCTCCCTCTCTCTCTACCTCTTTCCATCTCTTCACTCTCTCCACCTCTCTCTCCCTCTCCTCCCTATCTCTCCTCTCCCTCCGTCTACTCCCTCTCTCCCAACTCTCTGCTCTCTCCTCTCCTCTCTCTCTCTCTCCTCTCTCTCTCCCTCTTTCCATCTCTCTCTCTCCACCTCTTCTCTCCCTATCTTCTCCTCTCTCTCCCTCTCCCTCATCTCTCTCCTCTCTCGTCTCTACCTCTTTCCATCTCTCTCTCTCCACCTCTCTCTCCCGCTCTCCTCCCTATCTCCTCTCTCCCCTCTCTCTCTCTCTGCCCTCACTCTCTACTACCTCCCTCTCTCCCTCTCTCTCTCTCCACCTCTCTCTCTCTCTCTCCCACTATCTCTCTCACTCTCTCAATCCCTCTCTCTCTCTACCTCTACCATCCTCTCTCCTCTTCGCCACCTCATCTCTCCTCTCTGACCCTCCTCATCTCCCCTCTCATCGCTCTCTCCTCTCTCGCCCCCTCTCACTCTCACCCCTCTCTTCTACCTCTTTCCATCATCTCCCTCACTCTCCACCTTCCTCTCCCTATCTCTCTCTCTCCCTCTCACTCCCACTTTTTTTTCTCTCTGCTCACCTCTCTCACTCTACCTCTCTCACTACTCTTTCAATCTCTCTCTCTCATCCACCACTCCTCACTCTCCTCTCTCTGCCCTATCTCTCTCTCTCCCTCTCGTCTCGCCTCTCTCTCAACTCTCTCTCTCCATCTCCTCTCTCTCTCTCTACCCTCTCTCTCTACCTCTTTCCATCTCTCTCTCCTCCTACCTCTCTCTCCCTATCTCTCTCTCTCTCTCCCCTCCCCTCCCTCTCCTCCCTCTCTCCTCTACTCTTTCCATCTCCTCTCTCTCCACCATCTCTCTCCCTCCTCTCCCTATCTCTCTCTCGTCCCACTCCTCTCTCTCCCTCTCTCTCTACCGTCCCTCTCTCCCTCTCTCTACTCTCTACCACCACTCTCTCTCTCGTCTCCCACTATTCTCTCTCCTCTCTCTCGCTCTCTCCTCCTGCTACTCTTTCCATCATCTCTCACTCCACCCTCTCTCCCTCTCCCCCCTATCTCTCTCTCTTCTCTCAGTCCCTCTCTCTCCCTCTCTACTCCCCTCCCTCCACTCTCCCTCTCCCTCTCTCTCCCTCTCTCTCACCCTCGCCTTTCTCTCCTCTCCCTCTCTCTCTCCTCCTTCTCCCTCTCTCTCTCTTCTCGCCACTCTCTCTGCTCTCTCTCCCTCTCTCCTCTCCTCTCTCTCCCTCTCTCTCTTCTCCCTCTCTCCCCTCTCACTCTCTCTGCCCACTCTCTCCCTCTCTCCTTCTCACCACTCCTCTCCTCTCTCTCTCTCCCCACTCTCACTCTGTCTCACACTCCCTCTCTCTCCTCTCTCCCTCTTTCCTCTCGCTCTCCCTCTCTCTATCTCCCTCTCTTCTCTACCTCTTTCCATCTCACCTCTCCTCCACAGTGCTCTCTCTCGCCTCCTCTCCCTATCTCTCTCTCTCCCTCTCACTCTCCCCCTCCTCTCACCCAATTCTCTCTCTCCCTCTCACTCTCTCTCCCTCTCTCTCGTCCTTCTCTCTCTCTCTCCCTCACTCCTCTACCTCTTTCCATCTCTCTCTCATCCACCTCTCTCATCCCTCTCTCCTCCCTATCTCTCTCTCTCCCTCTCTCCCACTCTCCAACCTCTCTCTCCCTCTCTCTTCCCTATCTCTCTTCTCTTTCGCACTCTCTCTCCTCATCCCACCTCTCTCTCTCTCCCTCTCTCTCCCGACTCTCTCTCGTCTCTCCCTCTCTCTCATCCCTCTCTCATCCCTCTCTCTCCTCCCTCTCTCTCCCTCTCTCTCATCCCTCTCGTCTCCCACTCTCTCTCTCTCTCGCCACTCTCATCTCTCTCTCCCCTCTCACTCTCCCTCCTCTCCCTCTCTCACTATCCTCTCCCACTCTCCGCTCCCTCCCTCTCCTCACTTCCTCTCTCCTCCCTCTCTCTCCCTCACTCATCCACTCCCTCACCGCTCTTCTCCCATCCAGCAATCTCCACTTCTCTCCTCTTCTGAACTCTCTCACTCGCGTCTTCTCGTTTTCCGCCTCTCTACTCTCCCATGCACTCATATCTTTCTTTCTCCTCCTCCCTTCTCTGCAAGACCTCATCTCCCCTACTCTCTTACTCTCTCATCTTTCTCAGCTCACTCACACGGTTCATCTTCCATTCCACACCTTCTCACTCTCTCTCTCTCCTCTCCCTCTCTCACCCTTCCTCTCAACTCCTCTTCTTCTCGCTCTCTTGATCTCTTCATTTCTCTCTGGGCTCTCTCTCATCTATCACTCTTTATTCTTCACATGCCTCTCTCTCTCTTCCTCTCTCCTCTCTACTGCTCCCTCTCCGTTCTTCTACGTCCTCCTCTTCTAAATCGCTCATCTTCCCCTCCTCCATGTCCTCACTCGCTCTCTCCACTACAGCTCCATCCTCTCTCCTTCTCACTCTACTACACTCTTCCTCCGTCCCTTCTGACTCTCCTCATCTCCCTCCTCTGGATAAATCACGACCATCCTTCTCACTCTTCCCCCTCCTTCATCCCGCTCTGCACTCACCCTTCTCTCGCACCTCTCACCGCATCCTCTCTCACTACTCTACCACCCTCTCACCGTCCTAAGTTCTTTCACCTCTCTGTGCGATCTCCTCACTTTTCTTCTCCCTCTCACTCTCATCCTCTTCCCTCTCTCCTCTCCACCTTTCTCTCTCTCATCTTCCTACCAACTCCTTCTGCTCCTCCGTCTCCTCTCTCGACCATCCGTCACTCGTCTCTATCTCCTCGCCCTCCTCCCGCTGAGTCTCATCTCCTGCCTCCTCTCCCCTCTCAGATCCCTCTCCCAGCTCTCTCTCCCTCTCTCCTCTCCTCTCTCTCTCCCTCTCTCTCCTCTCCAAACTACGTCATCTTCTCTCTTCTCTCGTCTCTCTCATGCTACTACCTACTGTACCTCTCGTTTACTCTCTCTCCCGGATATAATCGTCACCTGCTAAAACTCTCGTCGTCTCATCTATCGCACTCCTCTATGCACCTTCTCTCTCCTACATCTCTATCTCTCTCTCTTCTTTCACACCTTGCCCTTCGATCTATCTCCCTCTCCTCTCTACTCTTTCCGAAGTTATCTCCTCTCTCCACTCTCTCTCTCCCTCTCTCTCCCTCTCTCTCTCCCTCTCTCTCTCCTCTCCCTCTCTCTCTCCCATCTCTCCTCTCGTCTCCCAACTCTATCTCCCTCTCTCTCTAACCTCTTTCCATCTCTCTCATCTCCACCTCTCTCTCACCTCTTCGTCCCTATCTCTCTCTCTCCCACTCTCTCTCTCTCCGCTCTCTCTCCCTCACTATCTCCCTCTCTCTCTACCTCTTTCCATCTCTGGTCTCCGTCCACCTCTCTCTCCCATCCCTCTCCTATCTCTCTCTCTCCCACTCTCTCCTCTCCCCTCCCCCTATCCCCCCCTACCCTTCTCTCTCTCCACTCTCTCTCCTCACTCTCCTTCTCTCTCGTCTCTTCTCCTTCACTCACTACCACTTTCCATCTCTCTCCTCATCCACCTCTCACTCCCTCTCTCTCGTCCTACTCTCTCTCTTCCCTCTCTCCACTCTCTCTCTCCTCTCTCCTCTCTCCCTCTTCTCTCACTCTCCTTCTCTCTCTCTCATCCTCCTCCTCTCTACCTCTTCCATCTCTCTCTCTCCACCTCTCCTCCCGTCTCTCTCGTCATCATCCCTCTCTCTCCTCGCTACAACTCTCATCTCCCTCTCTCTCTCTCTCCCTCTCTCCCTCCTCCTCTCCCTCCTCTCCTCTCTCTCATCCCTCTCTCTCACGACCACGTCTCTCTCTACTCTCCCTCTCTCTCTCCCTCTCACGCCAGCAACTCTACAACCCCCCTATCTCTCTCTCTGTCTCTCTCCCTCTCTCTCCCTCTCCCTCTCTCTCTCTGTCCTCTCATCCCTCTGAGAAGATAATGGAGAAACCACCAACACACTAGCATGCAGGAAAACAGCCCCCCCCCCCCCTTTACTCAAAGAGAAAACATGAAAGCAAGCAAGCAAGCCATCAAACAAACCACAAGCAAACCAAACAAACAAACAGACAAACCAACAAGCAAACAAACCAACACACAGACAACCAAACAAGCAAACAAACAAACCACCAACATACAAACCATACAGACAAACAAACATAAAGAAAAACACAGAGGTGTGTAATGAAAATCAGACATCTAATACCAAACTATCCTGTTTTACTAAGTAATTGAAAATGTGTGTGTGTGGTGTGTGTGTGTGTGTGTGAGTGTGTGTGTGTGTGTGTGTGTGTGTGTGTTGTTTGTTGTTTGTTGACTTCATGTTTACTCTGTTCACTTCTAGTGATATAAGACGATGGGTACAAAGGGTGGGGGGGAGGTGGGGGTAGGGAGGGGTGGGTCTTGGTGGTTTAGAAAAAAAAATTTGAAAAAATAAATAAATAGGAATAAGGAGAGATAAAATAAAATTTAAAAATATAGATAAAAAACGCAAAAAATAGGAGCAACAAAACCCCCCAAACCCCATGCTTTTAAACAAAAAATCATATAAAGAAACTTGGCATGCAACAGGAATTATAAAAAATAATAAAACATAAGAACAAGCATTAACGTTTAAATGCAACTATAGACAATGTCCTAATGACTGTGGTATAGTCCTTTCAACATTTCAAATGCCCAGTTTTAAATTATTGAATATGTCTGTAAAGAGGAATTTTCAGAAAAATGGGGCAAGAAAGGTTTTACACTCTGGCAATCAAAAAGTAAATGAGTATTGGTGATATTCTCACGCACATAAGACATTTACCATTTTTTGCTGCGATTTTGGTTATCAATGCATTTAGTTTCAATCTTATAAAATAAAGCAGTAATTCTTCTTGACAAAAAAACATTTACACACAAGCCTTTTGGAATGGTTCACGAACGACTGTTAAATTATCGTGAGCGAGATAATTCAGTTCTAGTTAAAAATCTCTCATTTTGCTGATTAGTTTCGGTGATACTTTCTCCATGATTTTTGTTCGAAGTAACAGTACCCCTCTTTTAAGGATAAAATGTACATGCAAATCTATTGCATCCCTTCCATGTTTTGCACCTTTTTGCACAATATCGCCCACCATTTGGAAAGAATCCAGCTTGTTGAAGGCACCGCAACAAAAATTCACCACTTATTGCCTTTAATGTTAAGAGATGGATGATATGCTAATAATTTCTAATATAAAATTTTTCGAAGTTTTCTTATAACATGGGGAATTTAGTTGCATACCATACCGACTTAGAATCAAGGCGCAAAGAATGATAAAACTATGAATATATACAAAAGCCAATCAAGATATAAGTAAGACCCCTTAATATTGCTATTAGTTCTGCTGTAAAATATCGGAGTGATAGTTACCAAAACAAGCATGATTTTTCAATTTTCAACGCTGTATAACAAATCATAACCTGTTTTTCTTGATTATCTTAACGTGATATCCTCTGTATAAATTTGTAAATTGGTCAAAATACTTATATGAATGTGGGATCGGACATCAAAACCATTATATTCAAATTGTCAGTCTTATTTACATTAGACAACTCTATGGTCAAAAGTGTGCTTATTCATCTCCTGATGGCAAGGTATGATTGCATCTCGTGTGTCCAATGCAGTGTGATTAACTTCAGAGTATTGTACCAGATCCAGACACATATGTACTTATGGTGGCATTAGAGAGGAAGATATATTTTGCTCTTTGAGGAGAAATCTAATTCTGATTGTACTTCTATTTCTTCCAAAAAATTTCAGTTGTTATGTTCTTAAGCCCATAATTAGCACAGCAGTTCACGTTAATCATCTAAAGGCAACAGGCCGACTTCGTATATGTTCCCAGGGCGAGGCGTGATAAGGCACACCAAGAGCCAGCCTGTATGCTTTGCAGTCTATACTTTGTTAACTTTTTAAGGTAAAATACTTTAGGAGCACAGAAAAATACCTCTTGGCCATACGAATAATTTTGAAGCGAATAAGAGAAGTAGCTAAATATTTCAGACTTAATGTGTCTTGGCCCCAGAACTGTTTGCTAACATCTTCAGAGAAGTTTAAGCTATTCTTTTGCTTTAGTTAAATTTGTGTTCAATATGTTCATCCCAAGTTAGCTTAGAATTGAGATGACACCCAAGAACTTTACATATCTTTAATATTCAATCGGTCCGTTCCCAATTCTAAATGCGGTAGCTCCTCTGGATTACTGCTATTGTTAAAAAGCACAGAGTATGTATTTTCTGTGATAAAGAAAAATCCTTTTCGAGGCATATAGTTATCGAAGTTGTTAAGTTGTTCTGGTATACCCTTTTTTAAATTTAGTTAACGATCGTTTTGGTGTGCTTCGTTTCATAAAACATTCATGCCACATGCATATATAAATCTTCATATTTCACTAAGACGACTATCCTTTGACAATTTCATATGTAGATCGTGCGAGCAAAACATTAAATAAGAGAAGGGCGATATTACAGAACCTAGAAGGTAGTCCCATTATGAATAGATCTAAAACTTGAATATGATTTAGCTACACAAACCTTGTATAACTTCAGTTGGGTCAAAAAACCTTTAATATAATGATATATCAACCCAGAAAAACCCAGCTACATAGTTTATTTGCAACTTAGCATGCCCAAACTTGAACATAAGCCCTTATTTATATCAAATAAATGTTGCAAGAACGATTTTTCTTCTTTGCAAACTGAATTTTTATTATTGCGTAGATAGCTTACACCAGTTACAATGGCAGATCTAATCTTTTTGAAAACCCCGCCTTGATTGACTGGATTATTTTATTTTTTTCACAGAAGTACAGTAATTTCATTATAATAAACATTCACTCCATCAACTTGCATGTGTGTGAGGTCAAAGCAATTTGGTCTGTAGCAAGATTTGTCTTTGTGGCTTTCCCTTTTATGAATTGAACGACAATGGACATTTTTCCAACTTACTGGCATAACACCATTTCAATCCCCATTTATTGACCAGTTTATGAAGTAGGAGAAAAATGAAGTTTGCTGTAGATGTTTTTAACATCATCATTATGAAACTGCATCTAATCCGAAAGATGTTTTATTGTTTAGAGAGAGACAATAAAGCATCTCAAACTTCATCCACTGAAATTGGATCTTAATGTCTGAACTGTTGTCATAGACTGGGTCGGCATAATCTTTTTACTTTCCTCATCTGTTCTACTATTTCCTTACAATTAAGTGGACAATCCTACAGACACATTGATTTTGAAAACATGTCTGCAAATGCCTCTGCTTTTTTCTAAATTTGATGGAAATTCTTTGTTCCACACTCTCACTGGACAAGTTGGTAAACTATCACCTTATCTTTCATTTCATGAAATTTTTTCCCAAACATTTTTTAAGTCCTTATGATCTGAAATTTCCGGTGGTACCAAAAGAAGACCAAAATTGTTCTTTTAGCTGAGCTACAACAAGGTACAATGAATTTAGCTTGTTTCTGTTTTATACATTATTTTCTGATGTTTTATTTTTAAATAAAATTTATCCCTTAATCACGTTTATTTTTTTAAACTGCTTCCACACAAGTTGTGTCCACCAATACTTTCCCTGATTTTAATATTTTTTTAAAACGTATTTAAATTGTTTGGGGATAGATAAAGTGGCACATGAAGGATGGTCTCAGTAAAAGGTAGAATAGGAGTGGTCAATGTTGTCATTGTCAAACCGTCAGTGTTGTAAACTGTTATGAAAGTCTTCAAACTTCTCCAATCATCAGCTTTTTTATAGTTTAAAATTTAGGAGATTTTATCTTCCTTAGTGTCACAGAAAGTTGTTGTTTCCGCCAACAGTTGTGATAAAGGTAGGTGATCGCTGGCCAGGTGTGTCCTTATATTTTGACCAGCTCACAACCTCTGGGAGCTAATGCGGAGACCACAAATGACAGATCTAAAGCTGATGCTTTTGTGACTTAGCAATGTCTGGAATTCAGTGACACTAAACCACCTAGCCGTCATTTAGCAAGCATAGACATGAAGCACTATAGTTTTCAACAAATCGATTATGAGTTATTTTTCTACATCATTAATCGCGCAGAAAGTGGCATGTGCATTAAAAACTCCTGCTATGAAACCACTTTTCATTCTCTATTAAGGTTGTGTAAAACCATTCAGTATTCATGTTCATTTGTCCCTTAGGCAGATACACAGATACAGTATTAATTATTAGACTTTTTCCAAAACGATACTCGGCGCACATGAATGATATCTGAGGTGCTGGTTGCACTGGTGGATGACACATTCAGTAATCCACCCTTCCTGAATGTATATGCTGCCCTTTTTTTGTACAGCATCGACTTGCTGATAGAAGGTGGATAATAATAGCCAGGCCAGCTGGGCAGCTTATTTTGTATTTACTTGAAGTGATTGTAACATCACTACTTGATACTGATTTTCAGCAAGATGCTGGTTAAAAAGGGCAGATTATGGAAATAGCCCTATCTTCCCGCATGATGGAAAAAGTGCTGGGTTTTTGGTAGGCATAATAAAGTACAACTTTTAAACAAAAACCCACACTAAAGATTAATTTTTTTTTTTAAAAAACCCAACCCAAAAAAACTTTATCAACAAACAATAAAAAAAATAAGGAAAAAAATAATAAACAATGTTAACTGACTAAAGAATTTTAAACTTAACACAAATCAACCATTCAAGAAAGTTCACACTGGATCAAGTAAAAAATAGCTGCTACAGATGTTAGCAAAACTGAATAATACCATAGCTAGTGCACTGCAAGTTACTACACATAAATTACCAGTCAGTGTTTCTTAACACATTAAAATGATTAGGTCTAGGCTGTCTCCACCATGGGTACTGGCAGTCCTGAAAGTGAATGGCCACTGGCTAGATCTGTACACTGGTGTTTGAACGTAGTGGTCGTAGGTAGATCTGTGGAGGTACCTGGCGTGGATTGTTGTAGATCCAGCGTCTAGTTTCCTCTTCTGCTTTTCCCAGAGCAATGCATGCACGTGTCGGCCGATGTTTCTGGCCAGAACACGTGACCCCTGAGCATTAGGGTGCAGCTGGTCTCTGAAATTGCTATAGTGAGTGTTCAGGTTTTCATGCGAGACGAAAGAGACATTTCTCTGTTCAAACAATTCAGAACATGTTATAGCATTGAACACATCTCTTTTCCTCTGCAGATCAGCATTCTTGGTAGGAGCAATTTTGCTAATTACAACTTTGGTGTCGGGAAAAGAGGTAATTATATTTTTCACATTGTCACCATGTTTTTACTGGCTTCCTGTGGGTCTGTGTCTTTCAATCAATAATTCCACAATGGATAATGATACATTGTGGTTTCTGGACATCAGACTTTGCTTTTACAGACTGGTGAATCTCCCCAATTTTCAGTGTTTTCACTTTGACAGCGTCAAAGCCATAGGAGTTACCTAGGCGCTTGCTGTTAATCCCATGCAGAATGGAGTCGTGAACCATCACTACGGTGGGGAGACTAGAATTCTTTTCCATCAAAGTAGAATTTGACTTGACGTCATCATTCTTTTTCATCACTGTGGTCTTCTTCTGACGTATGTTATCAGTCTTTTTAGTTTTCCTTTCTGATTTTTGAACATCTACTGACCTCTTTGGTGTTGTGCCAGCCCTGGGTGAAGAGGGCAGAGGGCTAGGTGAAGAGGGCAGTCCTTTTGCTGCTTGAGCGTAGGTGGTGGCTGGAGCGTGGCGCTGAAGAACAGTCGGTCTGGGTTCCTCTGGTCACCATGCTGGAGGTTCTGGTCACCAGTGTTTCGGTGTCCGTAGCTCTGCTGGTAACCAGAAGACGTCCCTGGTCCGCCACGGTCCTCTCCAGAGCCGTGATTTTGTCGCTCAAGGACAAGATCACCTGTCTTAGTTCAGAAAGGGTCGAATGGCCTGGTAGATCTAGATCGTTAGGCCTAGCAGCGTTGCCATTGGTAGAGGAGTTGGGCAGAACATCTGCTTTTCCATTTGTGATTTTGGCCGTAGCATCTCCTAGGTTTTCTTGATCTGTACTTTTCCTTGATGTGTGGATATCAAAGTAACTGGAGGCTGCCCGTTGACGTCGTGTTTTCGTCATTTTTTATGCAGTAACAAGCCTGTGCACTAGGCTGATTTTAGTGGCTGCTTACTGTTGCCATGTTGTGACGTCATTTTCGTGTGTGTGTGTGTGTGTGTGTTTGAGAGAGAGAGAGAGAGGTCGATTGTTGTCGGCTTTTAAGATATTATATTACTTCTTAATCTGTATTGTTAAATAATGCATGCGGTGTAATTGTCATGTTACAATGCCACTGACAAGTTCTCTATCTGAGACATTGAACTGTTCCTGAGTGGTGACAACGGTCATGACTACAATGAGGTGTGACGATAACGACGATGACAATGAAAGTACAGGTACCATAGGACTTGTGGTGGTGGTGGTGGTGGTGGTGGTGGTAATGAACAGATATTGACGTGGTGGCAGAGGTAGTTCTCATGATGATGATGACATGATTGGGTCCATCTTAATTAACGTACGAAATAGTACAGACAACAGCAGCAGCAGTAGCAGTAATAGCAGCAGCAGCATCAACATCATCAACTGCAGCAGCAGCAGCAGCAGCAGTAGTAATAGTAGCATCACCATCATCATCATCAGCAGCAGCAGCAGCAGCAGCAGCAGCAGCAGCAGTAGTAGTAGTAGCAGTAGTAGTAATTTGAGGTCTTCAGTTTTCCACCAAGAGTTTCAATCACTCCATGACCATTCACCTCTCCCCCAAAGAAATTTATCATTTTTGGGTGATTTTTAAACTTCCACTTTGACAACCAGTCATCTCCTGATGTCAAGCGTCCTTTCCTTTCTTGTTTCTAATCACTCTCTTTCCCAGCTGGTAAACGACCAACACCACAGGACAGGTTCACATTTTAGACTGGCTTATTACCGATGTTTCCCAAGGTCTAGTCACATCTCAGTCTGTATCTGTCACTGACGAACTGCTCCCCACGATCATTATACCATTCTTTTCTCCCTAAACATTGCAAAGCCTATCAGAAAGAAGAATTTGCATTCCCCGGGTCGCAACCTCAATGCCGTAGATATTCAAACTTTTCTTTCCCATGCTGCTGAACGTCTATCACAAACGCCTGACCATACTGACCCTTCTAAGCACCACAATACCGTCCTCAGCTAACTTCTTGATGAGCATGCACCTCCTACTGACCATCTCCTGCCTGATAGGCCATGTGCACCATGGTATAACCGTGACATCCTGGTCGCAAAACGCAAACGCCGACAACTAGTACGGCAATAGCGAAAAACAAAAACTGAAATAAACAAACAGCTTCTTCGTAAACAAATCAAAAAGTAAAATTTTAATCCTTTCAGCAAAATTCAAAGTATTACTTTTCCCTCAAGTTTTTGGGATGCCACATCTATGTAATCTCTCTTTTTCCCCCCACATCCACTCTTCTTGGATATGCGAAGGATAGCCCTCTCCCTTTCTATCTACAATCACTCTGAACTTCCTTCTATATTTTCTGCATTCTTTTCTGACAAAATCCGCAACATTCACTCTAGCTTGGATCAGACTCCTTACCAGCCTGCAATTTCTGACCCCCAATTTTCTGGCACTTTTCTCCTTTTCTTTCATCCAGCAAGCGAGAAAGAAATCGAGACAATTCTGAAAGGAATTGCTATAAAATCATGCGATCTCGACTCCATACCTGCTTTTCATTTCGCACAGGTGCCTGCCACAAGCTTATACCCACTATCACGAAAAAGTAAACTCATCTCTATGTTTCTGAAATGTTCCACACTCTAAAACCTGAAATAGTCACACCACTACTCAAATGCATGACCTTACCCTAAACTTTCCCTGAAAATTAACCTGTTTCCAACCTACCTTTTCTATCTCTAAAATCCTTGAAAGAGTGTTCTGAACAGCTAAACCATCACCTTCTCTCCAACAGTCTTCTTCCTGGTTTTCAGTCTGCCTATCGCGTCAACCACAGCACGAAATCACCTAGTTCACACCTTTAAACAGCTTCTACTTGCTTTCTGACTCAGGAAAATAAATCCCTCCTCACTCTACTCGATTTTCTGCACCCTTCGACACTATTGACCACCCCTTATTCTTCTCTCCCGTCGTCAAGAAACGTTTGGTGTTACTGGTACAGCCCTCACTCGGGTTTAGCTCATACCTACTACCGTTTTCCAGACAGTCCACAGTAAACAAGATTCATCATCCTTTGCCAGACGGGAATGGAGTTCTGCGGGGTTCAGTTCTGGCCTTCTTTCACCCTCTACACCGCCCACTGTCACTTTATAATTAACCGTCACCAGATCCATCATCATTTTTTATGCAGATGAACCTCTCAGATTCTAAGCAGCGACACTCCCTGAAATCTGCTTTTTCCTTTACAATATGCCTTCTTTCAAAAATATTCAAAATGATGATAGAGAACAAGTTACAACTAAAACCTGATAAAACTAAACCCATGCTGTAGGACCAAACACAAAACTCTCTTCATTACAACCTTAAAATAGAACTCGGCAATGCATCAATCCTCTATCCATGCTAAAGTATTAGGGGTCTTTAAATCAACAACACACTCTCTATGCAAGAATTCATCACCCAACCCTGCAGTCGGCTACTAACATTCAGCATATTAGTGCATGTTCGAAAGTACCTGTCCACAGACGCAACATCCAAACTTTGGCATCTCTAAATTCTTCACTCCTGGACTATTGAAATTTTTCATTGGCGGTCGCCGATTATCTATCCACAAACCTCAAGTATTCAAAACTCTGCAGCTCGACTAGTCCTAGAAAGAAAAAATCTGAGCACATTACCCCTCTCCTGCGATCTCTCCACTGGCTGCCTGTGCCACAAAGAATAAACTATAAGATCAGTACTCTCTGTTACGTTTCCCAAAGTCCAACCCCTCGTCCACGTCGTGGGAAACGGAAACAGGTCAAGCTGGCTAACGGGGCTCTGGTGAAGCTGTGACTGGCCTAGCAAGCCGACAGTGGATTTATCAACCGCTAAGAAAACTGAAAAGAGACACAAACGGACGGATACCAACGGAAAACGACCTCGCAATGGAAACGGACATAGAGATAGGAACAGTGACTACATTGGAACATGGAACATCTGCGGCCTAACAAACAAGGAACCAGAAATTGTGGAATTCATGACCAAAAGAAAGATCTCCATCATGGGCATTTCAGACACTAGGAAGAAAGGGGAAGGATCGAAAGAAATCCATTCAAACTTTGTTCTCATCTGGAGTGGAGTCAGGAAAGACCAGAGAGCAACGAATCTCATGAGTACAGAACACATATTAGAAAGACTGATTAAAATCGGTGTAAGAAAGTCCACAAAATCGTCCACTATATCCGGGCATATCCCCAATGTAACGTTTCGTACTCAAAAAGAAGGGGAAAGACTCTTTTCTATCAAGAGCTCTCCGCCCTCATCAACACACCCCTGACAAAGAGGACCTGTATGTCATGGGTGATTTCAACGGCAGAGTTGGTGGAAAGAAAAAACCCGTGGACAAAACATCTTGACCCCACAGTGACCACAGAACACCTTGCAATTACAACGGGAACCACGTGCTGGAACTATGTGCGAAGCATGATCTGATCATCACCAACACCTTTTTCCAACACCGAGCCTCCCAAATTACACCTGGTAACAAATGGAACGATCTCAACATCTCATCTCAAATCGACTTTATACTTGCAAGATCTAGAACACGTTAAAGCCATCAAAGACTCAAAAGCCATCCCCAAAGCCAACCTTGACTCTGACCACAGGCCTGTCATTCTAGCCACCATACTCAGAAGAAGAAAATAACAACTGCTAGGAAGAACCACCTGAAAAGATCAAAACCTCCTCAAACTGGAAGGGGAAAGAAGTGCAAGAACAGTTCACGTGCTATTAAGGTGAAACTTGACTCCATTGATACAACACCTCTCAAAATGGAGCAAGTCTGGACAAATTCAAAACCAGCTCTCTTGAACACCTTAAGGGAAGTTTGCGGGACAAAGAAATGTGGAGGTAAAAACAGGAAAGCTACAGCTTTGGGGGAACCAAGAGGTGAAGGAAGCCATCAAAGAAAAAAAGCAGCTATAAAAAAAGCTTGGGCCAAGACCCAAGACAGAAGAGGACTACGTCAAGTACAGAATCGCAAGAAGACAAAAGTAATCGTGTTTTTGAAAGCCTCCAAAAAAAATCTGGGCGACTTTGGAGAGAAGTTAAGTGAAATTTGCAAGAACTCCCCAAGAGAATTTTCAAAAGTGTGAAGACGATGAGAGTAAGAGACGAGCCAATTCAATCCAACAACCCGTAGTGAATGATGCAAATGGAGAGCCACGGCACAAAGAAAGGGAAATTCTGAAACGATGGGAAATTACTTTAAAGATCCTTTTAAACCCATTGGATACAAGCTTTCCCGCTCTCAATTCTCACCACGCTATAAAGACCAGTTAAAAGGCCCCCAAAAAACCCTTTAAGCTGAAACAAGAAAAGCAAATAAGACCAGCCCAAAGGGCAAAGCGGCAGGTGATGACGGCAAACAACTGAAGGGCCCTCCTTGCATGCGGAGAAACGGATTTAAGTGCTCCCATCAAACTTCCGAAAGCATGGGAAGAAGAAAGTACCAATGGACTTGCAAATTCAATAGTGGTTTTCCATTTGGAAGAAGAAGGCAGAAGAGAGACGCAGCACCTACAAGGCATTTCATTTCCAGCCATGTAGGGAAAATGTATGCAAGATTGGAACAGCGACAAGAGCCAAAGCAGAACACCTAGACAATGCCCATTTGGGTTCGAAAGGAAGAGGGGCACAGATGCCATTTTCGCACTCCGACAGCTGGGTGAAAGAGCCATCGAATGACAACCAAGACCTAAACAGTATTCGTGACCAAGAAAAAGCTTTCGACCGAGTTAACAGGACAAGCTCTGGGAAGATCCTGGGGCATACGACTGAGGGGGGGTTGCTTGAAAAACATCAGAAGCAACTAAAGCCCAAAAAGTATGAACGAGTCCGAACGCCAGTTGGGAAAAATCCGACTGGTTCCCGGTTCATCAGGGGTCAGGCAAAAGGGTGCGTACTCTCTCACCCTTCCTTCGTGAAACTACATGGACCAGATCACAAAGGGAACCAACCCAGATCTTGGGCCGTGACGAACTATTATTTGCTGAAACGACCAGTCCCGATGAATCAGAACAAAGCAGCTCTTCAAGATCACAACAGAAACCCAAATCAACACAACTGCGAGAGGTATGAAAAAAGATCAGTATCAAACCCAAAACAGAATTAAGTCTGTCAGCAGAAATCCAGAAAGCTGGACATCAACATCAACGCACCCAGCTGAAACAGACCAAGAATTTAAATACCTTGGAGCCCCTTCACTGAAGATGGAAAATTGGACAGAGAGATAGAAACAAGATGCCAGAAAGCAAACGCAGTCAGTTACCAACTCGCCCCCCTTCTAAACATTCCAGCATCCCAATGACACCAAGGCAAAACTCATCAACGCCATCTTCGTTCCAACACTCACATACCAGTGTCAGACATGGGCCCTAACAAAAGCCTTAGAGAGAAAATTGGTCACATGTGAAATGCGCTGCCTGAGAAAAGCTGTCAACAAGACCAGACCCGACAAGATCAAGAATGAGGTGATCAGAGACATGGTCGGACTAACATCAATTCTCCACCATATCGAACAACAAAGGATCAGGTGGTTTGGTCACCTCACTAGAATGCCGCCCAACCAACCAGCCCTACGGGCATACACCACCAAATACAATGGCTGGAAAGCCAGAGGTAGACCAAGGAGACGATGGAGCGACTCCGTGGCTGACACCCTGCGAGCCCATGACCTGTCACTACATCAAGCCTCCCGCCTTGCTGCAGACAGACGTCTGTGTCTCCCCGCGACGCCGAAGGGCACCAGCAGCAGATGAAAGAAAGAAGAAGACTCTCTGTTACAAATGTCCACTAAACAGCACCTTCCTACCTCTGTGAATGTCTTCACCTGTACACTCCTTCTCGTTCCCTCCGCTCTGCTGCAGATTCCTTGTGCTTAAGAATACCTAGATTCAGCCAGTCCACTGTCGGCCGTTGCTCTTTCTCTGTTTCTGGTCCATCGATTTGGAATGGCCTCCCTATCTCTCTTCGCCAAAGGCCTTCTTGTGACACTTTTAAATCCGGCCTCAAGACATATTTGTTTCAACTAAGATTTTTCCCCTCTGTTTCATTTTCATAGCTATCCCTGCTTTTCACACCAAAAATTCCATCACCCTGAAATAAAGTCGTCTAAACACTGTTTTCATCCATAAGCAATTACAAATGACAGGCACATGATACCTATAATTATCTCACAAACACAAGAAGATACTTTCAGTGTAAACCTGTGTGCGTGTGTGTTGTGTTGTGTTGTGTGTGGGTGTGTTTGTGGTTTTTGTGTTGTGTTTTGGTGTGTGTTGTGTTGTGCACTTGGATTGTTAGAACTATTACTTGCTATTTGTTGCATGACTGTGTAAGAATGAGTTGAGTGCAAGCGCTTTGATTTGTCTGTGCAAGACCTATCTATCTATCTGTCCCGTAGTCTGACGACCGTGGGGGCACCCTCAAAGACTCAACAACCAGTTCCCTCCATTCCTCTCTCTGTTCTGCCTTTTCAGGGTTTTGTTGAGTTCTAGGCCTGTCCATTCGCTGATGTTATCCTCCCAGCTCTTCCTTGGTCTGCCTCTTCTTCTTCCTCCTTGGACAGTGCCTTGTAAAACTGTCTTTGCAAGTCCTTTGGATCTTGTGACATGCCCATACCATTTAAGTTTACGCTTTTTCAGGATCGTTAGAAGGTTCTCATAGGGTCCAATGGTTTGCTGGATTCTGTTATGCACGCTTTCGTTGCTTATGTGGTCTTTGTAGGAGATGCCAAGGAGTCTCCGAAAGCATCTCATCTCCACTGCCTGTACTCTTCTCTCCAAATCTGCAATCAGGGTCCATGATTCACAGGCATACAGAAATATGGATATGACAAGGAAGCGCATTAGTCTGATCTTGGAGATAAGTGAGATATTTTTATCTCTCCAGATGGTGTTTAGTTTTGACAAAGCTGTTATTGTCTGTGCAGTCCTGCATACTACTTCTGGCTTGGATCCCTGGTCTGATACAATGGCTCCCAGGTACTTGAAGCTTTGAACTGTTTCCAGCTTCTGGTCATTAACCCTGATATCAGTGCTAATGCCGTTGGTGTTATTAGTCATCAGTTTGGTCTTCTCTGCACTGATTTCCATGCCGTATGTTTTGGAGGCCTTATTCAAGTGTTCTGTTAGGCTGGCAAGCTCTTTTTCTGATCCTGCTATTCCATCAATGTCATCTGTTAAGCGGAGGTTTGTGATCGTTCTGCCACCAATGCTGACCGATCCTTCATGATGATCCAGTGCATCAGCCATGATTCTCTCAAGGAAGATGTTGAAAAGAGTGGGTGAGAGTAGACAGCCCTGCCTTACTCCAACTGTTGTTCGAAACCATTCTCCAATGTTGTTGTTGTAGTACACTGCACTGGTGGCCTCGCTGTACAGCTGTTTGATGACTCTGATCAGGTTTGCATTGATGCTGTACAAATTCATGGTTGCCCACAAAGCTGCATGCCACACCCTGTCAAATGCCTTCTTAAAATCGATAAATACGTGGTAAAGGTCTTGTTGATGTTGAAGGTACCGCTCACATAGTATTCTGAGGTTGAATATCTGTTCGTTGTGCTGCGCCCTGCTCTGAAACCTGCTTGTTCCTCAGCAATGATGGTCTCTGCTTGTGGCTTCAGTCTATTCAATATTATCTGCAGCATGACCTTGCTTGGGTGGCATATGAGGCTGATTGTGCGGTAATTATGGCATTGTTGTAGATTTCCTTTCTTGGGGAGGGTGATGATGAGTGACTGTGTCCATGGTGTTGGCCATTTTCCTGTCTGCCAGATCTTGTTGCAGATTCTTAGTAGGGCGCTGATCATGGCTTCCCCTCCAGCTTGGACCAACTCAGCTGGAATGTTGTCAGCCCCTGCTGACTTTCCCTTTTTCAGCATCTGACTGCTGTTTCCACTTCTTCTCGGAGGATAGGGTGACTGTCTGTGTCTTTCCTTGCGGGTACATTAAGGACATCTGGATCTCCTGCGGTTCTATAATTATACAGGTCGGACCAGTATACTGTCCATCTGTTCAGAATATCCTGGTCATCAGTGAGACACTTCCCATTTTTGTCTTGGATTGTTAAACCTTTTCCCTGTTTTGTGCTAGTCAGGTCTTTCACCAGCTGATATGCTTTCTTGCTATTGTTTTTCTTGATGTTCTCTTCAATGTCTTGGCACTGTTCACCGATCCATTTCTCTTTTGCCTCCGTCATGGACTTCCTGATTCTTTTGTTGACTGCCCTATATTGTTCTGCTCTTTCTTTTGTTTCATTTTTCTTTTTCTTCAACTCTCTACGCTTGTCGCATAGTTGTAGGATGTTAGGTGTGACCCATGGTTTTTTGACTGGTCGGTGTTTGCCAAGAAGCTCGCTTGCTGTTTCAGTCACTGCTGTATTGAAACTATTCTCAGTGTATCTATGTCTGAGTCTATCACAGTGAGTGCTGCAAACTTTCCACCTATCCTTGCTTGAAAAATTTCTAATACCTCTGGGTCCTTCAGCTTCTCGAGGTCAAATTTGATCCTGATGTTGTTCCGCTTGTGGATTTTCTTTAGACGTAGTCGGAAAGTCATCATCACAAGATCATGATCACTCCCTATGTCTGCTCCTGGAAAACTTCGTGTCTGTGCAAGATACAGCCCTATATAAATTCCATTTATTATTAGTAATAGCAGCAGCAGCAGCAGCAACAGCAGCAGCAGCAGCAGCAGCAGGGACAACACAGGAGGGAGCTGAAGTGCAGGAGAGGGCATGGAGAGAGGAACAAAGGAGGAACGGAGAAACAGTTCATCAGGAAAAAAAACATATTGAAAAACCATGTACAAGAAAAGACGTTGAAGAACAAATAACTGACATATCTACAGAACAAGTAGTATGTTCTTTCGAGCCAGAAGGCCCAT
>CM054145.1:0-12500 GCA_028751875.1 Rapana venosa
ACACACACAACACACACACACACACCACCACACACACACACACAAGAGTAAAGTCGAAAACAACAAACACAGAGAAAAATGAAGTCGGAAAGAGAGAGAGAGAGGAGACACGGAGAGAATTGACAGAAGATGAATGGAAAGAGATGAGGAGCAAGCAAGCGAGAGAGAGAGAGGGATGGACGAAAGGAGAGAGAAAGAGAGAGGGAGGGATGGAGAGAGAGACAGAGGGAAGAGGGAGGGAGAGAGATGGAGAGAGAGAGAGGAGAGATAGGAGGAGAGAGAGAGAGAGAGAGAGAGAGAGAGAGAGAGAGAGACGAGACATGAGTCAATGCAGACATTTCTTCTCAATCTTCTCTCTCTCTCTCTCTCTCTATCTCTCTCTCTCTAGCTTCTCTCTTCCCTTTCTAGTCGGTTGATCAAAACATTGTGATGTGTGAATCAGATGACATCACCCTGGAATACTCTTGGAATGGAGATCCTGGCGAGGAATCTAAGAATGTGTTCTGGTACATCAAGCAAGAAGAGAAAAACATGTTGCCAGAAGAACGTGTCAGGCTTGCCAGACTTCGTAAAGGGAAACAGTGTACTAACACACAACACACAGCGACAGTGGTGGCGAGTGCTGAGCAGGAGTTACATCATCTTCGGGACCTGATCCAGTCTTACATGGGCTGACTTCGCTGGCTGTAGACTGGAAAAGGAAAGGCTGGTTTGAAAATCGAGACACTTGAGTCACAGACAATAATGTATCGAATCTTGATGTACATACCACTACTGCCATGGTTTCCATGCCATTGTAATCGCGTCGCGTTCGATATCGTTGTTACCGCGCCGCAGCGCTATATGGCTTGATTGCTAAATAGCAATAAAATTGTGTCAATTGAGAGAGAGAGAGAGAGAGAGAGAGAGAGAGAGAGGAGAGAGAGAGAGAGAGAGAGAGAGAGAGAGAGGAGAGAGAGAGAGAGAGAGAGAGGAGGAAAGAGGACTCGAACTCGAAAGATTTATTCACAAAAAAGGCCATTGGCCCATACATGAAGGGGGGTTGCCGAACTGCTTAGTATTTTAGTGAGAAAAATAAGGAAGCACAAAAACCCAAAATGTTACTGTATAACACAACCACCACAAATAAAACAGTTACAAAAATATGACTTAAGAAACCAAGATATCTCTTATTCTAAAGGATTTACACAAATATAAAAGCAAGGCTGCGCACAATCTCAGGTTGACTAGATGCCATGAGTAGACAGAATCTAAATAGATTAGGCTGTCTACTATACTTTACCGGAATGTAATTCTGTCTTACATCTTCTAACACTGGACAGCACAGCACAAAATGAACTTCATCTTCCACTGTTTGCTTAACATATGGGCATAGCAACCTGAGGTCATCATTATCATGTTCTATATATCTAAATTTATGAACATTTATGTCTGATACACCAAGTCTAAACTTAGACATAATTCTAAGAGAAGAGGGGGGGGGGGAGGAAGGAGAGAGGAGAGAGAGAGAGAGGATGAGAGAGAGAGAGAGAGAGAGAGGAGGGGGGGGGGAGGGAAGGAGAGAGATAGGGAACACACACACACACACAGACAGACACAGACAGAGATAGAGAGAGGCTGTGGCTGTTACAAACCCTTCTGAAAGTTAGATTTGAAAAAAAAGGCCAGCACCTGATTCAGACTAAACTCGATTCGGACTTCGAGTTAAGAGCCAGCCAACGTTAGAGTTAGAGTTAAGAGTTTATGTATTTTATATGATGAACTCTGAAACAATTTGTTATTAAAAATCAAAACCAAAGACCAAGAACGCAAAAACTGTGTACATAAATTAAGTGACATAATCACAGTTGATATATATCAAGCAGATATCATCAGATATATGTACGAGTGTTTTGAAAAAAAGAGAAAATAAAAAGAAGTAGAATGCAACATGGTTTTATTGTACATCACTTTTGGCCCAAAAATATAATAATTATAACTGATGTTTTTGTTGTGCCAAATAAGTCTACATGCCTGACGTAAATGGCAATAAAATATTCTGAATCTGAATCTAAATCACACACACAAACAACACACACACAAACACACACAACACACACAACACACACACACACACAAAAAAACAACACACACACACACAACCACAACACCACAACACGAGAAAAAAAACACACACACGACACACACACAAAAACACCACCACCACACAACACACACACACACACACACACACACACACACACACGTTCTCAACAGGGTGAGTAAGACAACACGACATACAAGCAAACAAACACAGCAGTGCTGTACATTTGACACGTCACCCATTTCCCATCCACCAGCCTCAGGTTCACAAAACCAACCAACCAACAGCAACCCAACAACCAACCAACCTTCCAGACAACAAACAACAACAGCCCAGCCAGCTAAACCACCAACAACCAAACCAACCAAACCAACCAACCATCAGACAACAAAAAAACCAACCAACCAATCCAAACCAACCTCCCACCCACCACCCCACCCACCCAGCCGACCGACCGACCGACCGACCGACCGAACGACCCACCCACCCACCCAGCAACTGTCCAGCAGCCAACCAACCAACCGACCGGACCGACCGACCAACGATCCGACCAAAAAAAATCCAACCAACCAACCAACCAACCAACAACCAAACAACAACCAACCAACCAACAACCAACCAACCAACCAACCAACCAAACAAAGTCATACTGCCAAAATTGTCTAGCCATCTGTTTTACGGGTGGGGGCAAGTGAAATGGAGGAAAGGGAGGTAATAAAGAACCGGCCCGACGAAAGACAGAAGTACAACACAAAAACGAGAGGAGGAGAGGAGGAAGAAAAAACGAAGAACGACAACATCAGGGGACACAGTGGGGAAAGGAAGAAAGGAGTTCAGATAGAATTAAAAGGGAGAGTAACGTTGGTTCCTTGTGGGGGGAGGGGAGAGAGAGAGATTACGGAGAAATAAGGGGGGAGAGAGAATGGAGAGAGAATTGGGGATAGGGAGACGGAGAGAGGGAATACAGAATGAGGAAGGGAATACAGATGACGACCTGCAAGTGGGCCGAAGGCTCGAGGGAGAGCAGATGGCCGAACGACTCAGAGCTGGAGTCAGTGTGAACACGTGGCACAACTCTGATCGTGGCCTGTGGGGAAAGGCCGAGTTCTCTGCATCTCACAACTGGTGGCAGAATCCAGGGGAGGACGGAGGAGGAGGAGGAGGGGAGGAGGCGGTGTGAGGAGGAGGTGGAGGAGGAGGAGGGGGAGAGAAAAAGGAGGAGGAGGGGGAGGAGGTGGAGGAGAGGAGAAGGAGGAGGAGAAGAATGAGACGAGAGAGAGAGAGAGAGAGAGAGAGAGGAGGAGAAGGAAAAGAGATGAGAGATGTGAGAGAGAAAAGGAGGTGAAGGGGGAGAACGAGAAGGATGAGGAATATGAGGTGAAGAAAGAGAGAGAGGAGGAGGAGGAGGAGGTGGAGATAGGAAAAGAGAGAGAGGAGAGGGAGATCAGAGAGGAGATTGAGAGATGAGAGAGAGAGATAAGAGGAGGGGGAAGGAGGAGAACGAGAAGGAGGAGGAGGAGAGAGAGAGAGAGAGAGGAGGAGGAGAGAAGGTAAAGAGAGGAGAGATAGAGAAGAGAGAGAGAGATGAGGAGCGAGGAGGAGACCGAGGAGAAGGAGGAGAAGGGAAACGAGGAGAGAGAGAGAGAGAGAGATGAGAGATGAAGGATGGAATGAAGCGTGGAAAGAGTAGGAAGTTGTTAAGGAGAGGAATAAGGGAAAGATGTTCAGAGAGAGAAGAGTGAGAGAGAGAGAGAAGAGGAGGAGGTGGAGAGGAGGAGAAGGGGGAGGAGAGAGAAGGAAAGGTGAAAGAAGGAGGAGAAAGAGAGAGAGAGAGAGAGAGACGAGTGAGATTGGAGAGAGATAAGAGGAGAGAGTGAGAGAGGAGGGAGAAGAACGAGGGGATGAGAGAGACGAGAGAGAGTGAGAGTGAGAGAGAGTGAGAGAGAGAGGAGAGAGAGAGAGAGAGTATAAGGAGGAGAGGAGGGAGAGGGAGGAGATGGGGGTGGAAGAAGGAGAAGGAGAAGGTGGAGAAAGAATGACGAGAGAGGATAGAGTGTGGAGAAGAGGGAGAGAGAGTAGAGGAGAGAGATGAGAGAGAGGAGGAGAAGAAGAGAGGGAGAGTGAGAGAGGGAGGAGAGAAGAGAGAGGAGGAGGAAGAAAGAGAGGAGAGAGAGAGAGATGAGACTGATGAGTGTTCGAGAGAGAGAGAGAGAGAGGGAGGAGTGAGAGGAGGAGAATAACGAGAGTGCGGAGAGAGAGAGAGAGATGAGAGAGAGAGATTAGAGAAGAGAGCGAGGAGAGAGATAAGAGAGAGATGATTGAGAGAGGAGAGAGAGAGATAGAGAGGGAGAGAGAAAGATAGAGAGATAATAGAGAGAGATGAGAGGGCTAATGATGCGAGCTGAGAGAGAATGAGAGAGATGAGAATGAAGGGCGGGAGAGAGAGACTAGAGAGAGAGAGCGAGGAGGCGAAAGAACGAGAGGAGCGAGAGAGAGAGAGAGAGAGAAGAGAAGAGAGAGAGAGCGAGTAGAGAGAGAGAATAGGAGTAGCGAGAGAGAGAGCGATAGAGAGTCGAATAGGTTAGAGATAGAGAGATCTAGGCGAGAGTAGGAAAGAAGGAAAGAGAGGGAGAGAGAGAGAGGGAGAAGGAGAGTGAGAGAGACAAAGCGAGAATAGAGAGAGACGCGCGAGAGAGATGAGAGAGAGATTGATGAGGAGGTGAGTATTAATGGGTGGGGACGAGAGGCGATGGGGGGGGGGAGTTGAGAGAGACGCTGGGCGAGGGCGATAGGAGAGAGAGAGAGAGATGAGAGAGAGGTGGAGTAAGAAATAGGTGAGAGAGCGAGAGAGAGAGAGAAGAGAGAGATAGAGAGAGAGATAGAGAGAGAAAGATCGAGATAGAGCGAGAGAGATACATAAGAGAGAGAGAGAGAGAGAGATGAGGATAGAGAGATGAGACTAGAGAGCGGAGAGAGAGATGAGATACAAGAGAGATGAGAGAGGAGAGAGAGAGAGAGAGATCGGTATTTACTCGTGGGTGCGTTTTGTATGCGAGAGAGAGAGTAGAGAGAGAGAGAGACCAAAAGAGAAAAGAGAGAGAGAGGAGATATTGAGAGATGAGAGGGTGAAGAGACGAGGAGACGAGAGAGAGAGACGAGAGAGAGAGGGAGAGAGAGAGAGAAGAGAGAGAGAGAGAGAGAGGAGGAGAAGAAAGATGAGGGCGAGAGAGAGAGAGAGAGATAGAAGAGGAGAGAGAGAGAGAAGAGGAGAGTTAGAGAGGAGAGAGGAAAGATGAAGAAGAAAGAGAGGAGAGAGAGGTAGGAGGAAACAGAAAGGAAAGAAAAGAAAGAGAGAGAGTGCGAGCGATGAGAGAAGAGAGACAAAGAGAGGAGAGAGAAGAGAGGAAGAGAGAGACGGAGAGAGAGAGAGAGAGTCTGGGGAGAGAGAGAGAGAGAGTAGAGAGAAGGAGGAGAAGAAGAGAGGGAGAGGATGAGAGAGAGAGGAGAGAGAGAAGTGTGAGATTAGTAGAGAGAGAGAGAGGAGTGAGAGAGAGGAGAAAGATGAAGAAAGGAAAGAGAGAGAGAGGAGGGTAGGTGAAGAAAGAAAGAAAGAAAGATGAGAGAGAGAGAGACAGATGCGAGTGAGTGAGAGTGGAGAGAGAGAGAGTTAGAGAGAGATGAGAGAGAAAAAGAGAGATAAAGTGAAGAGAGCGTGAGAAGAGGAGAGAGAGAGAGAGAGAGAAGGATGAGAGAAAAGAGGAGAGAGTGAGAGAGAGACGATGAGAGAAGATGAGAGAGTAGAGGAGATGGAGTGAGTACAGAGGTAGAGAGAAGGAGAGAGAGATGAGAGAAGAGAGAGAGAGACAAAGAGAAGTGTGAGAGAGAGGAGGTAGGTGAATGTAGGAGAAGTAAGAAAGAAAGAGAATGTAAGAGAGAGAGAGTGAGAGAGAGAGAGAGAGAAGGGTGGAAGGAGGAGAGAGAGATGGGACGAGTAGAGAGACACAAGAGAGAGAGAGAGAGAGAGCGAGGAGAGATGAGGACTGAGAGATGGAGAGTGAGAGAAGAGAGAGGAGAAGGAATGATGAGATTTATTTTATTTATTTATTCTTTAATATCGAGGATAAATGGAATAAGCATTCATGTGCTTTGTACATCTAGTCCCGTGTGTATGCGGTTTGTCAATGTTGTCATCTGGCCCACCGGCACACAATGGCCTATCTCTTTCGAAAAGGGAACAGGATTTAAGTGTGCGCAGATGTTCTGTGTGCGTTCGTACACGGTGGCCTCAGTTTACAGTCTCAATCCGACGAAAAGAGAGAGAGAGAGAGAGAAGATTGAGAGAGGAGGAGGAGAGATGAGAGAGAGAGATGAGAATATGAGATGAGAAGAGAAGAGAGGAGAGGAGAGGAGAGGAGAGAGAGGAGGAGGAGGAGGCGGAGGAGGAGAAGGACAAAGAGAAAGAGAGAGAGAGGACAATGACTTGTAATGGAAAATTTTTTTATTTCGAGGGAAAAGAATAAGCAAGCATGTGCTTTTTTACATCAGTCCCCCGCCATATGTAACATCTTAATAATAAACCCAATCTCATACTCTACACAGTAGAAACAAAGGGTAAAAAACTTGAGAGAGAGAGAGAGATGAGGAGAGAGAGAGGCGAGGAGAAGATGAGAGAGAGAGAGATGAGAGAGAGACTGGTGAGAGAGATGAGAGAGGAGACTGAGAAGAGAGGAGAGAGAGAGAAAGAGGTGGAGGTCGGGGAAAGAGAAAAGAAGAGACATAATATAATAATTAAGGAGCACTAGAGAACACATGTGACACGAAGAAATGAAAAAAAACATGTAATCGATGTACTTTGTAGTAAAAACAAAATAAAGATGTCACAATTAATTTCTCTCTCTCTCTCTGTTCTCAGAAAGGCTTCGATTTTGATTTATTTGGGCTCTCTTTGTGAGTAAGTGAAATAATCTGAGGTAAGAGGTGTTGAGAGCGGCGCGCGCACGCGATTGTGAGTGAGAGGAGAGAGAGAGTGAGAGTCGGAGAGAGAGAGAGGAGAGATGAGGAGAGAGAGGAGGATTGAGCAGAGAGATGTAGGAGAGAGAGAGAGAAGAGTGGTTTTTGTTGGTTGGTGGTGAGGGCAGGGGAGATGGAGTGGGGTTGGGGGAGATGGTGGGGGTGGGGGGTTTGGCAGTATCTGTGTTGTGTTGTTGGGGTTTTTTTGTGGGGGTGTGGTGTGGTGGGTGGGGGTTGGGGGTTGGCAGTATGTGTTTGTGTGTTTTGTGTTTGGGGGGTGGATGGTGGGGGGGTTGGCAGTTTCTGTGTGTGTGTGTGGGGGGTCGGGTGGTGGTGTGGGTTGGGGGTTGGCAGTAAGTTATGTGATGTGTGTTTTTTGTGTGTGTGTGTTTGTGTGTGTGTGTGTGTGTGTGTGTGTGAGCTCCCAGTGTATCAAGGTGTGGGGTGACGGGCTGGTGACTGCAATGCTAGCAGTTGCTTCATGACTGTCAATCAGCCAGGGCCCCGCTCTCTAGCCAGTCTGGCCTTTGGGAGGCCCGGGACCTAGCTGTTGTCTGTCTGTCGGTCTCGTTGGTCTGTCTTCTGTGTTCT
This sequence comes from Rapana venosa, assembly GCA_028751875.1. Taxonomy (NCBI): domain Eukaryota; kingdom Metazoa; phylum Mollusca; class Gastropoda; order Neogastropoda; family Muricidae; genus Rapana; species Rapana venosa. The sequence goes on from CM054145.1 coordinate 7,685, forward strand.
CTGTCTGTCTGTCTGTCTGTCTCTGTCTTTATGTCTGACTCTGTCTGTCTGTCTCTGCTGTCTGTCGTCTCCAGTCTGTCTGTTGTCTTGTCTGTCAGTTGTGTCTCTGTTCTGTCTGTCTGTCTGTTCGGTCTGTCTGTCTGTCTTGTCTGTCATGTCTGTCTGTCTGTGTCTCTGTTGTCTGTTCTTTTCTGTGGACTCTGTCTGTCTGTCTGTCTGTCTGTGTCTCTGTCTGTCTGTCTTGTATCTCTTGGCTCTCTTTGTATGTTCACTCTGTGGTCTGTTCTGTTCCTCTCTATCTCTCTCTGTATGTCTCTCTGTGTCTGTCTCTGTTATCTTTCTGGCTCTCTTCTGTTATGTCACTCTGTGTCTGTCTCTGTATCTCTCTCTGGCTTCTCTGTATGTCACTCTGTGTCTGTCTCTGTATCTCTGTATCTCTCTCTGCATGTCATTGTGTCTGTCTTGTTCCTACTATCATCTCTCTGTCTCTCTCTCTGGTCTCTTGTGAGTGTCTCTCTCTCTGGCTCTCTCTGTATGTCTGTCTCTGTCTCTCTGTCGCTTCCTCTCCCTCCCTCTCTCTCTCTCCCTCTCTCTCCCCTCTCTTCCTCTGTCCACTCTCTTTCTCATCATTCCCCATTCCCCCTTCTCCCTCTCTTTATCAATCCTCCCCTCCCCCTTCTCCCTCTCTTTCTCATTCCTTTCCCCCTCTCTCCCTCCCCCCCCCCCTCTCTCCTCTTCCTTTCCCCCTCTCTCCATCTTCCCTCTCTACTCTCTTACCCCCTCTCTCTCCCTTTGTCTGTCTGTTCTTTCTGTCCATTTATTTTAGCTTCTTGCCTAGGCTCCAGGATGATGGAAAATGGAAAGGAAATGGAAAAATGCTGTGGGGTGACAGTCAGTTGGGGATGAGTGCGAGATGAGAGAGAGGGAGAGAGAGGGAGGGAGAGAGAGGGGAGGGACAGGAGGAAGAGAGAGAGAGAGAGAGGTGGGGAGAGAGAGAGAGAGAGGGAGGGAGAGAGTGAGAGAGAGAGAGAGGAGAGCGAGAGACAAGACAATGACAAATTTTTTTTTTTTCGAGGATAAGGAATAGACATCGGTGCTTTTTTACATCCAGGTCCCCGCCGTAGAGATAACTCTTAATAATGAACTAAATACTCATTACTCTGACACAGTAGAAACAAACGAAAAAAACTTGCTAAAAACAAACAAAATTAATATTAATAATAATATAATATATGTATTATTATTGAGCGATATCTTGCATTACAAATCAGAGCGCTTCATTCAATCCGCTCCACTCAAACAACCAACAATGATTAACATTATATTCTTAACAAATTTCAAATGTTCAAAACCATACACACACACACACCACACTCACTCAAACACACACACACACACCACACCACACTCACACACACAAGGTTGTACAATTTCAGCAGGTGATTGGAATTTTGGATTTCAAAGGCAGGGACAGACATGAGATGGAAACAAGAGGGAAAAATCGTAAGTTTGAAAATAGGTATGTTTTTGAGGTTATGGAAATTTAAGAGTGTCGTTAGTAGGCTTTTCACGAAAGGGAGAGAGGGAGGTTCATTCCAGATTGATGAAACCAGCTAAAGAGGAAAGAGCGACGGCCCAACAGTGGATTGGTTGATCTAGGTATTATAAGCACAGGTATCTGCAGCAGAGCGGAGGAGGGAACGAGGGGAGTTGTTTGTTTATTTTTAAAAAAAGTGTACAGGTGAAGACATTCACAGAGGTGGAGGTGCGGTTTTGTGAGACATTGTAACAGAGGGTACTGAGTAGTACTTTACAAGTAGATAAAAAAAACCCCCATCCCCCCAAAAAAAAACCCCTAAGAAAAAACAACAACAAAACAAAAAAGAAAAAAAAAGAAAAAGAGAAAACCCAAACTTATATAAAGTCATAAAAGTGAACATTTACACATTGTAAAGTGTCACTCATAGATGTTACGCTATCAATAAGATAATGAAAATTGGACATTTCACTAGAGAAGAGGGAAGGAGGAAGGGTGGGAGGGAGAGAGGAGGGAGAGAGAGAGGAGGGGGATGAGAGAGAGGAGATGATGATAATGAGGATGATGACGAGGTCCTTTCATTTACAAGTGCTGAACAACTTGTTCGTATGTATATGATGTATGTTACATTCAGAGCAGATCCATTTTCCCAACTTTCCTTCCTTCCTTCTTCCTTCCTTCCTTCTCCTTCCTTCCTTCTTCTTCTGCTCCTCTTCTGCCTCAAACTTCTTCACAGTTTCGCCATATGTTACACTATGGTTCCACGATATCTGAAACGGCTGTTTATTTTTTCTATCTTTTTTGCTAGGGGGAGGAAGCGAGTGTTTAGGGGCGAAGCACTGCACGCAGAAATCACACAGCGATTCCACCTCCTGGCAGGATCGAAACGTCTGTGAGCCTGATCTTGGGGCACCACCTGAAGATTTTGACAGCAGCTTCCTTCCACTCCCTCACGGTTTCCGTATAGTCTGTCGTTCACTCCAGGCCCAGTCCACTTTTCTGATTGTTGTCTTCCATCGTTTTCTCTGTCTGCTTCTCTCTCTCTCTCTCTCTCTCTCTCTCTCTCTCTCTCTACTCTCTCTCTCTCTCTCTCTCTTCTCTCTCTCCTCTCTCTATCTCGTAAACATTATTGAATACCCATCATTGCTCAGGCTATCTCAGCTTATTTCAACGAACTTAGCAATATTTCTTGTTAATACATCTGTGAGAGAATAAGGATAGTTTGCCTCATGTCAATTGTTCAGTCTATAACATATGTTCATTGGATTGCTTTATTTTCATCGATAACTTGACAGCACATGGCTGTTTACTAGCGCTGTTGTTGTTTCCACCCTTCTGAAGGGGCCCCCCCCTGTGACTATCGGATTAAATCATCTGAAGTCTCTCTCTTCCCTCAAAAGTTGTAGGTAGGTGTGTGTGTGTTGTGTGTGTGCGCTTTCTGTGTGTGTGTGTGTGTTGTGTGTGTCGTGTGTGTGTGACAAGGGGGGGGGGAGGGGGAGGGTATGACGTATTGTCTATTTCCAGCCAGTTATGTCTGGCGGCGTCACAAAGCAAGATAGAAAGTCTCATCCTTCACTCCTACTCCTCCCTCCTTACTCACATACCCCCCCCCCCACCCACATTCGCTCTCACTGTCTGTCTGTCTTGTCTTCTGACTGTCTGTCTGTATGATGTGTTTCTCTCCCTTCTTTCTCTTTTGAATCTTTTATCTTGTATTCGAGGGATACTGGAATAAGCACTCACAACCACTATCCCATGTGCTGAGGGTTTGTAATTAATGTTGTAATCCGTTCCCCGGCACGCGATGGCCTACCTCTTACGAAAAAGTGGTGGAAACAGGATTTTAACGTGTGCGAGTATGTTCTGCGTGGTTTCGCACACCGGGGGGGGGGGGGGGGGGCCTCGGTTTATTAGTCTCATCCGAAGGATGTTTTTGGGGGGAGAGAGAGTGGAGTCGGCACTGATGTTAACTCCAAGGGAAAATATCCCAGTGTGTGTGTGTGTGATCTGTGTGTGGTGTGTGGTGTGTGTGTGTGTGTTTGAGTGTTGTGTGTGTACTTGTGTGTGTGTGTGTGTGTGTGTGTGTGTCTATGTGTGTGTCGTACATGTTGTGTTGGCGCGCATTTGTGTGCGTATGTGTAAGGAATGGAGTGGTCTTCTTGGCTCGTGTTATTTTATTATTTGATTGGTTTCAGGAAAATAAAGTGAGGAGGAGGGCATGGGCGAGGGGTGGTTTGTGGAGCGGAAAGGGGGGCCATCAGGGTTGTGAGTGAGAGAGAGAGGAGATGGAAATGGAAAAGGGTGTGTCGTGTGCAGGGGGTAGGAGGAATACGGGCAGAGACAGAAAACGGAAGGGGAAGGGAAAAACAGAGTATTCCATTTTGAGATAGATTGATATGCACGGCTGTGCCTTTCCACATCTGCTGGGGGGGGGGGGGGGGATAGGAGGGAGGGGAGGGAGAGAGTGAAGACTTCTGACTTTTGCTGAACATTGGCTTTAGGCACAGGTTTAATCAGTTATGGTGGGATGAGGTGTGATGGTGACATATGATATCAGTGTTATAAAATATCACTATCAACCTATTTATGACATCATGTGTCACACGATCAGAAGAGAGAGAGAGATGAGAGGGAGAGAGAGAGGGAGAGCGAGACAGAGAGAGAGGGGGGAGAGAGAATACAGAGCAGGAGAGAGATACAGAGAGATGGTAGAGCAGGTGAGACTGTGTGAGAGTGTGTGTGTGTGTGTGTGTGTGGTGTTATTTGAATTAAAAAAATTCATTCGTTTATTTCGAGGAGAATGTAAGTGTGCGAGTGAGTGTGTGTGTGTGTGTGTGTGTGTGTGTGTGTGTGTGTGTGAGTGTGTGAATGTGTGTGAGTGTGTGTGTGTGTGTATGTGTGTGTGCGTGTGTGTGAGTGTGTGAATGTGTGTGAGTGTGTGTGTGTGTGTATGTGTGTGTGCGTGTGTGTGTGTGAGTGTGACTGCCATCCTGCAGTCACTGTGTTTTCCGCAACACCACATATGTCGTCTGGTATTTCTTCTTCCCTTCTTCTTCTTCTTCTTCTTCTTCTTCTTTCTCCTCCTCCTCCTCCTCCTCTTCTTCTTCTTTCTTCTTCTTCTTCTTCTTCTTCTTCTTCTTCTTTTCTTCTTCTTCTTCTTCTTCTTCTTCTTCTTCTTCTTCTTCTTTTTCCTCCTCCTCCTCTTCTTCTTCTTCTTCTTCTTCTTCTTCTTCTTCTTCTTCTTCTTCTTCTTCTTCTTCTTCTTCTTCTTCTTCTTCC
>CM054145.1:17500-22500 GCA_028751875.1 Rapana venosa
GGGGGGGGGGGGGATAGCCTGGTGCTTAGAGTAATGTATTCGTGATCTGCTGACCCGGGTTCGATTCTCGTTCAAGAGGATTTTTCTTCTGCAGTTAAACATCAGTGCCGACTCCACTCTCCCCAAAAGTCCTTCAGTTGAGACTATAAACCGAGGCCCCGTGTGCGAACGCACGCAGAACATCTTGCGCACACGCTAAAACCCGTTCCGCTTTTCGTAAGAGTAGGCCATTGTGTGCCGGTGGGATGGATGAAAAAAATTGACAAAACTGTACATACACGGGGACTGGATGAAAAACAAAGCACAGGCATGCTTATTCCGTTATCCTCGAAATAAAAGAATAAGAGGGAAAAGTAGGACTTAGAGCACGCACACGCACGCACACACACACACACACACACACACACACACACACACCCACACACACACACACACACACACACACGGATGCCAACATTTATAAAGCCGCATACACATGGGACTGGATGTAAAGAAGCACATGAGTGCTCATTCCATTATCCTCGAAATGAAAAAAAAATAACACTCCACATTCACACTCCACATCCACACACACACACACACACACACACCACACACACACACACAACCACACACACACACACACACACACACACACACACACCACATCACACACACTCCACACTCCCCCCACACACACACCACATCACACACACTCCCACACACACACACACACCACACACACACACACTACACACACACCACATCACACACACACACACACACCACACACACACACACACACACACACACACACACACACACACACACACACCATATCACACACACTCCACACTCCCCCCACACACACACCACATCACACACACACCACACACACACACACTACACACCACACACACACACACACACACACACACACACACACACACACACACTACACACACCACACAAACACTACACACACACACACACATACAACCCAGCCCCTTAAAACTCAAATTGTGGCAGACCTTTGCTAACCAACCTGCCTCTCCCCCCCCCCACCCCCCCCCACCCCCCCCCCCCCCCCCCCCCCAACCACCAACCCACCCCCACCACAGGATGCAGCAATACCCGCCCTCAGGAACAAGGTAACCCATCACTCCAAATTTAAAAAAACAAAAACCATCCCAAACCAATAAAAAATTACACAACCACCCAACACCAGTTCCCCCCTCCAACCTAACCCACCTCTCAAAAACACCTACCCATGTTGTGGAGGGTCTTGGTTGGGGGATGAATGGTCGATAATAGTGCCTCCACCCTCCCCCCCCTCCTCACCCCCAAACCATCCACTCTCCCCCTACCCCCTCCTTCAGTCATCAAATGTCACACTTGTTTATGCCATTCACGTGTGTGCCAACTTGTGGCGCGTGCTTCCATTTGTCGGGTGGACAGAACAGTGGCTGACTGATAAATAGCAGGCTGACACCACTTACTGACTTCACTTTGGTCCCTCTCCTCTGAGGGCAAATGCATTCACTGAACAGCAGCAGCACAGCAGCAGCAGAAGCCTTAGCCACACAAGGTTTATCCCATCTCCCCATCATCCTCCCTCCCTACCATCCCTACCCCCCCAACCCCCCCACCCATCCATTATTTCTTTCCTACAGTATTGTTGTCCTGCACAGCTTGTGTGTGTGGTGTGTGTGTGTGTGTGTGATGGAGTGTGTGTGTTGAGAGAGAGGAGAGAGAAGAGAGAAGAGAGAGAGAGAGAGAGATGTGGTGAAATCTGCCCAACAATCACTGTGTACACAGGCAGACAGAACCCAGACAGGAAGACAGACAGAACAGCAACAGACAGAGACAGCCGACAACAGACAGACAGCCAGACAGACCGACAGCAAGGCCTACAGGCAGACAGACTAGACATAACAAGACAGACAGGCAGAGAACAAACAGGCAGTGCAGGCAGACAGACAGCAAACAGACAGAGACCAGGCAGACAGACAGGCAGATTACTGTGCAGACCAGCAGAAGAACAGACAAGACAGACAGAAAGACAGCAGAGCAGACAGGCAGGCCTACAGACAGAACCAGACAGGCATGGCATACAGACAGGCAGACAGACAGCAGACAGCAGAGACAGGCAGACAGACAGGCTACAGACAGACAGACAGAGTCAATGGGCAGACAGAAAAGACAGACCGGCAGACAGAAGAACAGGCAGGGCAGGCAGACAGGAACAGAACAGACAGGCAGCAGGCCAGGGCATACAGACAGGCAGAGTAACTGGAGCAGCATGCAGGCAGGCATACAGCAGACAAGACAGGCAGCAGGCATAAAACAGCAGACAGACACGACAGCAGGCAGGCAGACAACAGCAGGCAGGAAGAAAGGCAGCCCGACTGACAGGCAGACAGGAAGACAGTACAGGCAGACAGACAGGCCAGACAGGAAACAGGCAGGCAGACAGAACAACAGACAGGCAGAACAGCAGGGTCCCAGACAAGGCAGACAGAACGGACCAGACAGACAGACAGCTAGTTCCAGTCCGTACCATCCCAACAACCTGCTCTGCCCTTAGCCACCACCGCGTACCTCAGCAAAACTACCCACTAACACAACAACAAAGAGTCTGGGTTAGACCCTTCTTTGAAACTTTCTTCCTGTGGTGGGTGAAAGGCTGTGGAAATAAAAGCAAGTAGATTAACCGCCCCCCGCCTGGACCCCGTCACTCTTTTCCATTCTCTGGTTCGTTTCTTCTGGTTTTTCCCCACCTCGTGGCGCAGTGAGAGAGAGAGAGAGAAGAGAGAGAGAGAGAAGAGAGAGAGAAGAGAGAGAGAGAGAGAAGAGAAGAAGGAAGGGAGAGGAGAAGAGAATTGGTGTGATGTGAGAGAAAGAGAGAAAGGGAAAATTGGAGAGAGAGAGAGATAAAAGAGACAGATAGAGAGATTTGAGAGAGAGAAAGGTAGATAAGAGAGAATAGAGATAGAAGAGAGAGATTTGTGAAAGAGAGAAAGAAGAGAGAAGAGAATATAGATAGATAGAGAGAGAAACTCTGGAAGAAGAGAACAGTGAATAGAGAGAGAACCTCTGGAAGAGAGAGAGAGAGAGAGAGAGGGAGAGAGAATACTGGGGGAAGAGAGAAAGAGAGAGAGAAACACTGAACTGAAACACGGAAAGTAGTAATATTGATCAAACAAAACATTGTTTTTTATGGAGAGAGAACTCTGAGAGAGAAATTGAAGAGAAGATAGAGAGTGTAGGGGATAAAGACTCTGAGAGAGCGAGACAGAGACAGAGATAGATCTAGCCTAAACAACAGCGAACTGAAATCGTCCGTTGTCATCCTCCTCCTCCCTCCCTTCCCTCATCATCGTCACCATCACTGAAGAGAAAACGGCCACTCCACTATTTGGCAACCACACCCAACTAACCTTCACCACTTTCCTTCACCCCCCCTCCTTTAAAACTCCTCCTCCCCCCGTCCCCCCCCTCCCCCCCCCCCCCCACCCCCCCCATCCCCCCCCGCCCCATCCACCCCCCACCCACCCCTACCCCTACCCACACCCCCAAACGTGATCCCAGTGTCACAGGAACTCTCCATGTCATCACCCTAAACCCACCAAAAAGAACACGCTGACCACACACCAGTCATCAAGACAGAAAAAATGCCAGAGGGAGGGATGGCAACAGATTAAACCGCTTGAAAGGAATTTCCCCCTCTAAAACCAACCCCAGTACTGACCTCTCCGCACAGGATGTCCCATAGGAGAGGGCAATGCCCCTTGCTGACTCCCCATCATTCACACCAGAGGAAAGCCCACTGCACTCCTTTCCCTCCTCTTTAACCTTAAAATATTCCCACCCCTTAAGGCTGTCCCACCAACCACCCCATAGTGGCCTGAAGTGCTTGTTGTTGCTGTAGCGGAAGAACAGTGTGTTTTGCAACTGAAAGTCTCCACTAGACCCCACAACCTATCTCTCCCCTGCTCCCCAGGCAATTCCCGATTAGCCCGTGCGGACTATCTCTCAGACTGTGGACCCCTCTGGTCTGTCTGGCTGTCTGTCTGTCTGTCTCTCTGTGTCTGTCCTGCCTGTCTAGCCGTCGGTCTATCCTGTCTGTTCTTCTCTCTGTCTGTCCTGTCTCTTCTCTCTGTCTGTCTGTTCCTGTTTCGCGTCTGCCTGTCTCTATGTCCTGTCTGTCGCTCCTGCTGTCTGTCTCTCGTCTGTCTCTCTGTCGGTCTGTCCTCGTCTGTCTGGTCTGTCACTCGTCTGTCCGGACTCTTCTCTCTGTCTGTCTCTCTTCCTGTCTGTCTCTCTGTATGTCTGTCTCTCGCACTGGTCTTCTCGTCTGCCTCTTTCTGGCTTCTCTGTTCTGTCTGTCTTCAGTCTGTCAGCCTGTCTGCCTGTCCTGTCTATCTGTCTGTCTGTCTCCTCTGTCTGTTCATCTGTTCCTTCTGTCTGTCTGTTGCCTGTCTGGTCTGTTCTATGCTGTCTGTCTCTCTGCCTGTCCTCCCCTCGTCTGTCTCTCTGGCTGTCTGTCCTCTCGTCATTCTCTCTGTCTTCTGGTCTGTCCTGTCCTCTGTCTGTCTGTCTGACCACTACCGCTTCTGTCTGGACTGTCTCTTCGTTCCTGTCTCTCTGTCGTCTGTCCTCTCTGTCTGTCTGGCTCTCTCACTGTCTGCTGTTGTCTCCTGCTGTCTTTCTGTCTCCTCTGTCTGTCGTCTCTATAGTCCGGTCTGTCTCTGATCTTGTCTGTTCTGTCCTCTCTGGCTGTCTGTCTCTCCGTCTCTTCTGTCTGTCTGTCTCTCTCGTCTGTGTCTCTGTCCCTGCTGTCTCTCTTTCGACCTGTCTGTCTGTCTCTGTCTGTCTGTCTGCCTGTCTGTTGTCTCTCTCATTCTCTCTATCTATTTATTTATACCACTTTAAGTCACGGCAGTTTTCTCTGCGTGAATTTCGGGCTGCTCTCCCCGGGAAGAGCGCGTCTCCACAAGAGTAGCGCCACCCATTTTTTT
>CM054145.1:30000-32500 GCA_028751875.1 Rapana venosa
TATTACCACCACCACCACAACACACTTACATGATCAGCTGCATTGAAAACATGACTAAACCGATATTACCACCACAACAGCAACACAATGATGCTATCAGCTGTATTGAAAACATGACCAAACTGATATTACTACAACAATAACACACAATGATGCCATCAGATGTATTGAAAATATTACCAAACTGATATTACCTCCACAACAGCAACACAATGATGGCATCAGCTGTATTGAAAACATGACCAAACTGATATTACCACAACAACAACATACAATGATGCCATCAGCTGTATTGAAAACATGACCAAACTGATATTACCACCACCACCACAACACACTTATATGATCAGCTGCATTGAAAACACAACCAAACTGATATTACCACAACAACAACACACAATGATGCCATCAGCTGTATTGAAAACATGACCAAACTGACACAACCAAAAATAATGACACCACAGTGATCATCTTCCTCAGAACCACAGCTACATCACCACAGTCATGTGATTCAGATTCATAATATTTTATTGCCATTTAAGTTATGTAGACTTATTTGACACAAAATTTGACACAACATGTGTGTTGTCAGCAGTATCAACCCCTGTGAATGACCATCATCACGCTGACCAGACTGATCTGACCGCCATCATGTCACCCACACCTTGCTTGCCATCACTGGTCACTAGCACACTGACCAGCAGTGACCTCAATGCCACACCACTGTCTGTGCACTGCTACCCCACAACAGGGACACACAGACACAACAACACAGACACAGACACACACACACACACACACACAAACGCACACACACACACACACCACACACACACACACACACACACACACACACACACACACACACAGCGGGGACGGGATAGTCTAGTGGTTAGAACATTGCGCTCTAATCTGACGACCCGGTTCGATTCCCGTTCGAGGGGATATTTTCCCCTGGAGTTAACATCAGTGCAGACTCCTCCACTCTCCACCAAAGTCCTTCGGATGAGACCATAAACCGAGGCCCTGTGTTCGAACGCACGCAGAACATCTATCGCACACGTTAAACCCCGCTGCCCTTTTCGGAAGAGTGGGGCATTGTGTGCCAGTGGGAGCGGATGACAAAATTGACAAAACTGCCCGCACACGGGGACTGGGACGTAAAAAAAAGCAAAGAGCGCTTATTCCAATATCCTCGAAATAAAACCAGAATAAATACACTACCCTCACATACACAACCACATACACTACACCACCAACACCTACACCACACCACACCACACAACACACCACACACACACTACACCCCGCCACGCCACACCACACCCCACCACTCCACTATCACACCACACCCTACCAGCGAAAAGACCATCCCTCAAGTGCAAACAGTCTGGTGCCAATTGCTGTGGGGTGTAACACTCTTTGCCTGAGGCCACTCCCAGCTAAGCTCAACAGGGGGCAATGGGATAGACCATTTGCACTTCAACAGCAGCAACAACTCCAGCAAACTGTCACAATGTTACACTGATGGGGGCCAAAGCGGACGGAAAAGAGCACAGTCCGTTGAACGTATCGCACTGTGTAGTGTAGTGTAGTATAGTTGGATGTGCAGGGCCTGATTTGTCAGGCGCCTAACCGCAACGCATGTACGTTTGCGCGGCATCACTGACAACAAGAGATGCTGTCTGAGCGTTCGACGACGAAGAAGAAGTATCTTGTTGTATTGCCAAGTCAAGTCAAGTCAAGTCAAGTCAAGTCAAGTCAAGTGAAAAACACTTTAATCATCCCATGAAGGGCAATGACACTGCACTGTATTGTATTGCATTGTATTATGTTGTATTGCACTGTGTTGTAGTGTATGGTATTGTGCTGCATTATATTGTATACCACTACCAGTCACAGCAGGTTTTTTGTGTGTGAAATTCGGGGAGCGCGTCGCCACAAGAGCAGCGCCACCCGTGATTTAAAACCAAATTCACAAATGATATATTATGCGTCCCTACGAGAGGGGCTTTTTCATCCAAATTCACCCAGAGACAACTCTCTTGTTGCCGTGGGTTCTTTCACGTGCGCTATTGACTGTATGATGACACACGGACCTCGATCTATCGTCTAGATCCGAAAGACTAGCACCCAGACCATCACTCACAGTCTATTCGATGGGGGAAGTTCAGGCTCGAACAGGGATCGAACCAGGGACTTATCGATTTCTAGAGTGAGGTGTTCCTTCTAGACCACCACTCCACCTGAGTGTGTGTGTGTGTGTGTGTGTGTGTGTGTGTGTGTGTGCGTGTGTGTGTGTGTGTGTGTGTGTGTGGTGTGTGTGTGTGTGTGTGTGTGTACGTGCGTGTGTGTGGGGAGAGAGTTTTTGTTTTTATGTTTTTTAATCGTGGATGGTAGCACTTGTGCTTTTGTTACAAGAGTGTTATGCATTTTTAAATTCTGTCATCAGGTTATCACATGGCACAAATTGCTTATTTACAAACGGAACACGATTTAT
>CM054145.1:57500-58599 GCA_028751875.1 Rapana venosa
TGTGTGTGCGTGTATATGTATATGTGGTAATTTGTATTTTCAATGTATTTCCTTATCGATTTTTTCCTTTTTTTTTTTTTTACTGGTTTAATTTAATGGTAAATGATGCAATAATGTAGTGTCTTAGTATAATCATTACGAAATTTGTTCTTAGATAGATGGCTTGATGAAAAAAAGCAAATGCATTGCTTATTCAATGTACCATCTGGAAATAAAATTTTGACTTTTGACTGACTTTGATACGTCATACACTTTGGCAGGGTGATAGAATTTTTAGCTGTTGAAAAGCAGGGATAGCTATGAAATGAAACAGGATAGGAAATTCTTAGGTTTGAAACAAATATGTCTTGAGGCCAGATTTAAAAGTGTCACAAGAAGGTCTTTGGCAAAGAGATATAGGGAGGCCATTCCAAATCAATGGATCAAAAACAGAGAAAGAGCGACGGCCAACAGTGGACTGGTTGAATCTAGGTGTTTGTAAGCACAAGGAATCTGCAGCAGAGCGAAGGGAACGAGAAGGGGTATACAGGTGGAGACATTCACAGAGGTAGGAGGGTGCTGTTTTGTGGAGACATTTGTAACACATTAAACTACACCACACTGCACAACACCACACTACACTACACTACACTGCACTGCACTACACTACACTACACTACACTGCACTACACTACACCACACTGCACTACACCACACTACACTACACTACACTGCACTACACCACACTACACTACACCACACTACACTACACCACACTACACAACACCACACTACACTACACCACACCACACTACACTACACCACACTACACTACACCACACAACACTACACTGCACTACCCTACACTACACTACACTACACTGCACTACCTACACTACACTGCACTACCCTACACAACACTACACTGCACTACCCTACACTACACTACACTGCACTACACTGCACTACCCTACACTACACTAAACTGCACTACACTGCATTACCCTACACTACACCACACTACACTGCACAGTTCTTGATTAAACCATTGACGCTGGGGGCAACAACAGCAAAGTGAGAGGCTGTATGACCAGTGGCTTTCTTCCCACTCATGAATTCC
>CM054145.1:81599-101599 GCA_028751875.1 Rapana venosa
ACACAATCTTTTTCCAAAACTTCCACACTTCAGTGACTACTCCAGTGGGACGGGATAGCCGGGTGGTTACAGTGATGTTTTCGTGATCTGTTGACCCGGGTTCGATTCCCGTTCAAGAGGATTTTTCCTCTGGAGTTAACATCAGTGCAGACTCCACTCTCCCCAAAATTCCTTCGGATGAAACTATAAACCGAGCCCCCGTGTGCGAACGCTCGCAGAACATCTTGCGCACACGTTAAAACCCGTTCGGCTTTTCGGAAGAGTAGATCATTGTGTGTCGGTGGGAGCGGATGACAAAATTGACAAAACTGCATACACACACTGGGACTGGATGGGGAAAAAAGCACATGAGTGCTTATTTTATTATCCTCGAAATAAAAGAATAAATAAATATAAATAAATAAATAAATCCAGCGTCGCCACAGCCGCTTTCGATTTTGGGGGCTGAAATGAGAACACGGTACATTTTTTTTTTGTTCAACCGAAGATGATAGGGAGGGGGGAGGTCTTTTTTCCCAGGCAGTATTTCGGTGCCAACAAAAAGGCTATTTTTCTGGGTACTTTGCTGGGTAGCATCCTGGCAGAGACTGATGGCTTTGCTCTGCTTTTCCCTCCTCAGTCCCAGGGCTTCAGTGCTGACTATAGGCTGCTGATGACCGGCACTCTCTGTCTGATGGACGCCCTCACTTCTCTGTCAAAGTCTTTCACGCCTCTTCCCTCTTCCAAGGGAATGAAGTCTGCAGGCTAATGGGGGTGGGGTGGGGTGAGAGGGGGGGAGTGAGGAGGTGGGGGGGGGGGGGGTGGGTATTGGGAAGTATTACCGCTCCATTTGGGCAAGGAGAGAAGGTGAGGTAATGGGCACAGAATGATCACTCCGTGAAGTCTGATCCTAGTCGGGTCTGTGGGAATGATAGCATGACTTTGTTATGAGGGGGGTACTGTAGACTGTAATATGGATCTGCAGGGAGGAGGAGAGGGAGGGAGAGGGAGAGAGAGAGATACAGACTGGGACTGTTCTATGTCTGTCTGTTTGTCTGCCTCTGTCTGTCTGCTCTCTCTCTCTCTCTCTCTCTCTCTCTCTCTCTCTCTCTCTCTCTCTCTCTCTCTCTCTCTCTCTCTCTCTCTCTCTCTCTCTCTCTCTCTCTCTCTCTCTCTCTCTTCTTTCTCTCCGTCTGTCTGTCTGTCTGTCTCTCTCTCTCTCTCTCTCTCTCTCTCTCTCTCTCTCTCTCTCTCTCTTTTGAATTTTTTCAGTCTCCATTGTATCACCTTTCTTTCTTTTCTCTTCAAACACACACACACACACACCACACACACATACATACATACATACATACATACATACATACACACACACATATATAGAGATATATATAGAGAGATATATAGAGATATAGATAGATATATAGATATAGATAGATAGATAGATAGATAGATAGATAGATAGATAGATAGATAGATAGATAGATAGATAGATAGATAGATAGATAGATAGATAGATAGGCAGACAGACAGACAGACACAGAGAGAGGGATGGAGGTGGAGGGATGGCGGAAGGAGAGGGGGAGATAGGGGGAAAAGAGAGAGAGGGAGGGAGAGAGAGAGGAGGGATGGAGAGAGAAAGAGAGAGTTTTAACAGATGAAGTCAGTTCTAGGCATTGACAGAAAAGGTATGTGGCGCCGTGATCAGAAAGGGTGGGCCATTGTTGCATCAAGTGTCGCAGATCAGAAGAGGTATGTGGCGGCCCTAGCGGCCAAATCAGGAATGGGGATGGACCCACGTGGGACAGACCAGGGCAAGTGTAGAGAATGTAGAGGCCAGACATCAAGGACCACGTCACAGCAGAGGTGTGCAAAGAAGGGAACAGATGACAGAATTTACAAAACCGCATGCACACGGGGACTGGATGTAAAAAAGCACATGAGTGCTTATTCCATTATCCTCGATATAAAAAATAAATAAATAAAAGATTCTGGACAGATGACCTCATAGCACCGGTCTGCCATCTCCGTCAGCCCCCTTGACGTCATACTGTTCTCTGCTGTCATTACGTCATACTGTTTCTTGCTGTCTTGACGTCATACTGTTCCTTGCTCCTTGACGTCATGCTGTTCAGTGCTGTATAGCAGGCACTGAGGGATGTAATGAGCCTTTGGTTGGGACTGTTTTCTACCTGTCTGCCTGTCTCAGTTGCGCTCTCTCTCTCTCTCTCTCTCTCTCTCTCTCTCTCTCTCTCTCTCTCTCTCTCTCTCTCTCTCTCTCTCTCTCTCTCTTTCTTTCTTTCTCTTTCTCTGTCTACATATATATATATATATATATATATATATATATATATATATATATATATATATATATATATATATATATAAACTTCGTTTAGTCTCCATTCTCTCGCCTCTTCTTTCTTCACACAAACACACACACACACACACTCTCTCTCTCTCTCTCTCTCTCTCTCTCTCTCTCTCTCTCTCTCTCTCTTTCTTTCTCTTTCTCTGTCTATATATATATATATATATATATATATATATATATATATATATATAAACTTCGTTTAGTCTCCATTCTCTCGCCTCTTCTTTCTTCACACAAACACACACACACACACTCTCTCTCTCTCTCTCTCTCTCTCTCTCTCTCTCTCTCGTGAGAAACACACACACACACAGAGGGGACGGACAAATCCAAAGGCAAATCCTAGTGAAGAGAATGCGCAACACTAGGCAGCAGTGACAGAAAAGAAGACAGGAGGAAAGAAGAGAAGAGAAGAGAAGAGGAGGAGAGCCTGATAGATAACAACAGTGCACAGCACAGATCAGACACACAGCGAGCAGAGATCAAAGCCAGATCACACCTAAGCTGTCCTGGTCTGTGGGATTTATTTGCCATTTTCCCGCCCTTCTCCTCCCCCTCCCCCTCCCTCCCTCTCATTCCCCATTTTCTGCCACACACACACACATTTCTCTCTCTCTCTCTCTCTCTCTCTCTCTCTCTCTCTCTCTCTCTCTCTCTCTCTCTCTCTCTGTATTTATTTATTTATTTATTTATTTATTTATTTTTACCTTAACTTGTCGTTTTGTTTCGTTTCAGCGCAATTCACTTTTTGAGTTGTCCTCCCAGTGAATGTATTCTTTGGGGGGTTTCTCTCCTCCTCCTCCTCCTCCTCCTCCACTACCCTCCCCTTTTTCCTCCTTCATTCTTTTCTTCTTCTTCTTCTTCTTCCTTTTGCTTGTCTGCTCCTTCCTTTCCATTTTCTGCCTTTCATGTGTGGTTGATGTGGTTTTTCACACAACGTGGTGACCTTCCTGAGTTGAACCTTATAATAATAATAATAATAATAATAATAATAATAATAATAATAATAATAATAATAATAATAATAATAATAATAATAATGTATGGGATTTATATAGCGATGAATCTTGATAAGTAAACAAATCAAAGCGCATATTTATTTCAAACCTAAGATTTTCCTCTCCTGCCTCATCTCATAGTTTTTTTTTCCCCTGCCTTCAACAACCAAGATTCTATTGCCCTGCCAGGGTGTGTGACCTGTGTGTGTGTGTGTGTGTGTGTGTGTGTGTGTGTGTGTGTGTGTGTGTGTGTGTGTGTGTGTGTGTGTGTGCACATTTGGACTTGATGGAACTATTGCTTGTCACTGGTTGTATGACTGTGTAAGAATGAGTTGAGTGCAAGCGCTTTGATTTGTCTCTGCAAGATATAGCGCTATATAAATTCCATTTATTATTATTATTATGGTTTGCCAGGGCGTTGATACGAGGAATGTCAGTAGAGCTGGTATAAAGCCCTGTTTTAATCTGTATATAGTTGCACAGGTGGAATCTGAGATATTTTTAATTGACAAGGAGACAGCCCTGATATGGCCTCTGTGGTCGGCAGGACTTAAAATAAGATAGAAATGGATTGGTAAACAAGATTGGACTGGATTGGGTCTTCTCCTTCTTCCTTTTCATCTTCTCCTTCTTCGCGTTCATCTCCTCCTTTTTCTTTTTATTCTTCTGCTTCTTCCTTTTCGTCTTCCTATTTTCTCCCCGTTTGAGTTCTTGTTGAAAGATACTGACTGGGTGTATTTCAATGCTGACCGAGTCTATTTTTAGTCCCCTGAAGGGCTGGATGAGCAAAGTCTCTGTGCTTAATGTGAGGATGGACAAAGTCTCTGTGCTTAATGTAAGGATGGACAAAGTCTCTGTGCTTAATGTAAGGATGGACAAAGTCACTGTGCTGTGCTTAATGTAAGGATGGACAAAGTCACTGTGCTTAATGTAAAGATGGACAAAGTCACTGTGCTTAATGTAAAGATGGACAAAGTCACTGTGCTTAATCTGGTTCCCTCAGAGTATGACACTTCCTTTCCTTTTCTCTTCTCTCCGCCTGAATCTGTTTGTGTCTGTTTTTCTTTCTCTGAGAGAGAGAGAGAGAGAGAGAGAGAGAGAGAGAGAGAGAGAGAGAGAGAGAGAGAGAGAGAGAGAGAGAGAGGAGAGAGAGAGAACTCTGAACTCTGAACTCTGAAATAGTTTAATAGTACATCGGCCTTAGGCCACAATACAACAAAAGGGAGTGTTGGGGGCGGGGAGCGGGTATACAATGGAAGAGAACAATGATTTCACAATGCAAATACAATTTTGAATCAGCTGAAAAGCTTCACTTCTATGTATGTACACATATTCCCCTGTCAACAACTTAGGGTTTTAACTTGGTAACTATGTACGCTCACTCATTCCAGTTTGATCACAAAGCACCAGCATAACTTACGAAAGATGAAATGCGAAAAAACGTCCTGAGAATCATGGCTATGTGTCGTGAATCTAATTTACTGTCAACAGTCTAAGACAGCAATGCAATCTTGAATAAGAAAACAAACAGTCAAACCAACCGAATGACAAATAACCCTACCGTGCTGTTCAGTATATGAAACGAAACTGATGATTCATTTTAGGATTACAGCATCCTAAATGGGTTGAAACTAGTCAGTAGAGAGAGAGAGAGAGAGAGAGAGAGAGAGGAGAGGAGAGGATGAGAGAGAGAGAGAGAGAGAGAGGAGAGAGAGATTACCGACTCTCCGAAACTCCGTAACTTCTGAAGGTCTGACCAAACGCCTTATTAGGTCTGACCATGGGCCCATACTCTTCCCTTCGCCTCACCACCACCACCACCACTCCCACCCACCCACCCCTAGTAAGGCTGACCATTTAGAACGTGCCCAGCATGCTGCAGCTGTCAGTAAGGGCATGGGGCAGGAGGGATGCTGCCAGAGGCTGATGACCATCACTGTCAGGGCGGTGCTAGCTATACCGTGTTAGGTCTGTCTTCGCTGCTGCAGCTGTCATGATTACTGCTGTACTGCTGTTACTCTGCCTAATCTTCCTCACCCACTTGCCTTGCCTAACTGCTCTCCTACCCTCACACACACGCACACACACACACGCACGCACGCACGCACACACACACACGCACACACACACGCACTCACGCACGCACACGCACACATACACTGTGCCCATACAGACCAGGAGGCACACAGCAGCGTGGCATATTTATTTATTGTATTTTATTTTATTTATTCTTTTATATCGAGGATAATGGATTAAGCACTCGTGTACTTTTTTTACATTCAGTCCCCGTGTGTATGCAGTTTTGTAAATTTTGTCATCTGTTTCCACCGGCACACAATGGCCTACTCTTCCGAAAAGCGGAACAGGATTTAACGTGTGCGCAAGATGTTCTGCATGCGTTCGAACACGGGGCCTCGGTTTATAGTCTCATCCGAAGGACTTTGACATTCAGTTCAATTTTTTTGGTCAAACGGGGAAGAAAGGGCG
Organism: Rapana venosa; assembly: GCA_028751875.1. Lineage (NCBI taxonomy): Eukaryota > Metazoa > Mollusca > Gastropoda > Neogastropoda > Muricidae > Rapana > Rapana venosa. Next base: position 87,438 of record CM054145.1, read on the forward strand.
AGGCTGGGAATCGAACCCAGAACCTCAGGGTTAACTTGTTGGCAGGCGAACGTCTTAACCATCCTGCCACCTTCCATCCTATGAATGACGCAGAACTGCACGTGACGGTCATTTTCCGCTCTCGTGGGCGCCCACCTTCCATCTGCTGAGTCCATTTACGCCCGTGTTTTTCCGCTTACTTTCTGGCTTGAGGGTTTTTGTGTGGCAGACACTCGTATGAAGTGACCCTGCTTGAGAATACTAAACTTGTACAGACAGAAGATGCCCCCTCTAACGCATGGATGAAGTAGTCTCTTCTTTTCAACTTTAATTCTAATAATAATAATAATATATGGAATTTATATAGCGCTGAATCTTGTAAAAAACAAACAAATCGAAGCGCTTGCACTCAATCATTTACAGGCATGCAACTCTCTTTAAACATAATGAGCAACAGATTTCAAATCCATGCGCGCGCACTACGCACGCACACGCACGCGCGCGCGCACACACACACACACACACATTGTTTAATGAAAGGAGGTGGGGGGGGGGGATATTTCTAAAATACAGAATTAGTCAACTGTGAACTATTTGTTTATTTATAGATGCGCGTATTTTCTGATTAGGTTTTTAACTTATCGTAATCATTCTTATTTCTTCATGTATTTATTCGTCTGTCTGTTTCGCGGCTTTAAAAATGGATATTGCGTAAGAGAGTGTAGGTGATGATGGGTATGAACGTGACAAGAATGAAGAAAGTCAGTTGGGTAGATGGAAGGAAAATGGGCCTTCAGGAATAACCTTCTGCTGCTGCTATTATTCTTTCTTCTTTCTTCTTCTTCTTCTTGTTCTTCTTCTTCTTCTACTTCTTCTTCTTTTCTTCTTCCCTCACTTCTCCTCCTCCTCCTCTCTTCTTCCCTCTTCTATCTTCACCATCATTCTTCTTCTCCTCTTCTTCTTCTACTATTCTTCTTGTGGTTTTTCATTCTTCTTCATTCTCATCTTCTTCTTCTTTTTTCATTCTTCTCTTCTTCTCATTCGTTCATTTCTTCATTCTATTCTTCTTTTTTCTCCTTCTTTCTTCTTCTTCTGTTTCTTCTTCATGTCTTCTTACTTCTTCTTCTTCTTCTTCTTCTTCTTTTTTTCTGCTTCATGCTGCTGTAGCTGGACGCTTTCTCATTCTCCTTTCTCTTCTTCTCTTCTTCTCTCTTCTTCTTCTTCTCATTCTCCTTCTTCTTCTCCTTCTCTTCTTCTTCTCTCTTCCTTCTTTTTCTTCTTCTTCTTCTTCTTCTTCTGCTGCTGCTGCTGCTGCTGCTGCTGCTGCTCCTCTTCTTCTCATTCTCCTTTCTTCTTTCTTCTTCTTCTTCTTCTTCTTCTTCTTCTTCTTCCTTCTTCTTCTGCTTCTTCTTCTCTTCTTCTTCTTCTTCTTCTTCTTCTTCTTCTTCTTCTTCTCTCTCTTCTTCTCCTCATTCTTCCTCTTCATTCTTCTTCCTGTTCTTTTCGTCGTCTTCTCATTCTTCTTCTCATTCTTCTTCTTCTTCTTCTTCTCTTCTTCTTCTTTGCCTTCTTCTTCGTCTGCGTTTTCTCTCTTCTTCTCATTCTCATTCTTTCTTCTTCTTCTTCTTCGTTGTCGTCGCAGTGATTGTTGTTCTCGTCGTCTTTCTATTCCTTCTTTCAGTGTCTTACGTTCTTCCTCTAATGGCAGACAGCTGCAGATGACGTTACCAGTAGTGCTGCACTGTGCCAGTCTGCCTGCTTCACTGATGACGTGGGCAGTGTGCTAGTCCTGTCAAACTCAAAAGCCGACCTGTAGTAAACAGATTTGAAGAGGCCATGAATCCTGGTGTGTCTGTAGCAGTAGATGTGGTCTGAAGTGTTCCTGTACATGCGGTTTTCACAGTGGCAGTTTGCTGGTCATTTTATTGCTATCAATTCGGTCTGGACTGTTTTCTGTTTTCGTTGCATCTTTCTTTCTGAAACACTTGGTTAGCTGATAGATTGAGTGAGTGGCTGGCAGGCGAAATAATTTGCTTTGTGGTGTTTTTAGCCATATAAATATTTATAATGGTTTGATATGCTTGATTATAGTGGTTTGATATACTTGATTATAATGGTTTGATATGCTTGATTTAGTCATTTTTACTGCTTTCCCCTTTTATAATTGTTTTATGATAGCATCCTTTATCAGTAAAGAAGATTACTACCAACATCAACAACAAACTGTGAAAATAACTGAAGGAAGAGTGCAGTGCACAGATATCGGCAGGTGTAAAGTGGTTTTCATGCCAGACTCTGTGTGCTGTAACACTTCACTGTTACACTCTAGGAAGGCCGAAAATTGGAAAGTGAATGACGAGAAAACTAAGAGAGAGAGAGAGCTAGAGAGGAGAAGATGATGAGAGAGAGATGAGAGATGACGAGAGAGAGTAGATGATGATGAGATGAATGACAATACAATTCTTTTGTACCATCTTCTTTTATTTCCAGATTAATGAATCTTCAAGCCTCCATGTTGCTTTTTTACATCCAGTCCCCCCCTAGATCATCTTAATAATAACTCAACCTTACTCAGCCTCTCACCAGTACGAAACTGGGGAAATACCCTTTTCAAAGCCCCACCCCCCCCCCCCCCTCACACAACTTACCCCCCCCCCCCCCCCCCCAACCGCCCCCGTTCCCCGCGAAAGCAAACTAATAAAAGAAAACCCTAAAACATCCCCATCACCCTCCCCCCCCCCACCATGCCCCCCAAAAAACAACAATCAACCCATCAACAAAGAAAGAGAGATAGAGTTAGAGAGATATAGGTGAGTACGAAAGAGAGAGAGAACAGACTAGACAGACAGTTACGATGACAGACATGAGAGAGATGAGAGAGATGGAAGCATGTGATGTAAAACAAACCAATGCTGAAAGAGAGAGAGACAGAGAGAGACAGACAGACAGACAGAGAACGAGAGAGTTGCAAGCATGTGATGTAAAACAACCATGCTGAGAGACAGGAGAGACAGAGAGAGACAAGAGAGAGTGGAAGCAGTGGATGTAAAAAAAACCATGCTGAAGAGAGAGACAGAGAGAGGAGAGAGAGGGAGGGGGGGGGGGGGTTGGAAGCAGTGTGATGTAAAACAAACCATGCTCGACATGGGAGCACAAATCTGTAGCCATGTGTAGCCTGTACAGCCACTGTGTCTGGCATGCCCACCGTGGAAAAAGAGCTTGCTGTTCAAGGGAAGGTTACAAGACCAGGCAGGAATTTTCTGTGTCTGTGTAACACAGCCTTCACCTGATAGAAGGGAGAGTCCCTCAGTGGGGTAACACACGCTGCTCAGCTCCCCCTGAGTGTAGTGGAGCTGGTTGTGGCTAACAGGATGACCTCACTGCTCTGCTGTTGTACCTGCAGTGTAATCACTGGGCACAGAGACTTGTAACATGGATCCTGTCTTTGCCTGGGAGGTAGCTCTCGTCTTCTTTGTCTTCTCCTTTCTCTTCTTTTGCTGTTGCTGCTGCAGCTGCTTCTTCATCATCTTTTTTGTCGTTCTTCTTCTGCTGCTTCTTCTTGTTTCTGCTGCTGCTGCTGCTGCTTCTTTTTCACATCATCTTTTTCGTCTTCTTCTTCTTCTGCTTCTTCTGTTTCTGCTTCTTCTTCTTCTGCTTCTGCTTCTGCTTCTGCTTCTTCTGCTTCTTATTCTGCTGCTGCTTCTTCTTCATCATCATCATCTGTTTCTTCTTCTTCTTCTTCTTCTCTTCTTCTGCTTCTGCTTCTTCTGCTTCTTCTTCTTCTTCACCATCATCTTTTTCGTCTCTCTTCTCTTCTCTTCTTCTGTTCTGCTTCTTCTTCTGCTTATTCTTCTTCTGTCTCTCTGCTTCTCTTCTTCTCTTCTTCTTCTTCTCCTTCTCTTCTTCTTCATCATCATTCATCTTTCTTCTTCATCTCTTCTCTTTTTCTTCTCTTCATCTCTTCTTCATCTCTCATTTCCTTCCCTTTTTCTCTCTTCTTCTTCTTCTTCTTCTTCTTCTCCTCTCCTCCTCCTCTTTCCTCTTCTTCTCTTTCTTAAAAGCTCTCTGCTTTACTCTTTGTTTTTGTTTTATTTTCCTTTTGCTGTCCTACTGTACTGGAAACTCTCTTTCTCGAGTGTCTATCCTCTGTGCCCTCTCCTCCTCCATGTCCTTTCCCTCTTCACCTGCTGCAGTTGACCTGCAGTGTGGGCCCTGTCCCTGTGGAGTTTGGTCGTGGAGATGAGGACTGAAATAGTTGTGTGTGTGTTCTGTTTCTTTTTCTTTTTTGTCCTATCTTTCACACACCCATTTATTCGTACTTCCTTTTCTTTCTTTCTTTTTCCTAGATGAAAACAATTTCACCATAACATTTCAAAACAGAACATTTTCAGTTCAATTCCAATCAAAAACTTTATTATCTCAGAGACATGGAAACATGTGAATGCACATCTTGGCACACTGCTGGTATCGCTAACTGGCAAAAACTTTCAGTGTGGGCTGGTAACTGTGTGTGTTCCCCTCCTCCACCCTTGTGATAGACAGCAAAAGGCTGTACACAGGTCCAGGGATATCAGAGGTTCAAGGTGCTGCAGGGTCAGTGCCTTCCTGTGGTGCCAGAGTTGTGCAGACTGAACACAAGATGTCTGCTGGAAAAGACGGTGGCTGTTGGCGCTAGGAATGTTGCCTGAATGAAGTGGAATGGTCTGGTTGTTTGCTTTGGGTCTTTCGCTTGTCTGTAACCTCTCTCTCTCTCTCTCTCTCTCTCTCTCCTCATCTCTCTCCCTCTCTCTCTCTCTCTCTCTCTCTCTCTCTCTCTCTCTCTCTCTCTCTCTCTCTTTCTCTCAGACTGAATTCTGAACTCTCTCACACATAGAGACTAAAGTCTGAAGTGTATCTCTCTCTTTCCCCTCTTTGTCCCTGTCTGTCTGTCTGTCTGTCTGTCTCTCTCTCTCTCTCTCTCTCTCTCTCTCTCTCTCTTTCTCTCTCTCTCTGTCTCTTGTGTGTGTTTTTGTGTGTGCATGTATGTATGTGTGTGTACGCACGCATGGGACAGCACAGACAGACGCAGAGAGACAGAAACACAGAAAGAGAAAACATTACCCCATGGCACCACCCCTTCCCTGGGAATAGAAACTTTCCTTGCCCAGACATCCTGATCCATGGACAACGCATGGCTGTAGGAAGAGGGGTCTGAGCTGTCACAGGAGACACCAGCTATGACAACAGGAGACACAAACCTGGGGTCACAGTCTGCTTCACACCGCTCGGCCCACAGGGTCACTGTAGACACTGTGACATCCCCCCCCCCTACCTCCTTCACATACAGTCCCCTAATGTCTGTGTCTCGGCAGACACTTACTAGTAGTAGTGAGACAAGCTGGCCTGGAGAATACAGGCAGCAATCAGCTAAGTACTGTGTGTCTGAAGGTAGGTACCCTCTCCACCCTTCCCCCTCCGCTCTGCCCTCCTTCTCCTCCCTCACTCTCGCGTACTCAATGATGCATTCACCTCCCCTGTGCCTCACACCCCACCCCCACCCCCCTCCCCCTACTCGCTTTCTTCCTTTCTCTGCCTTTTTTCTCTTCCTCCCTCCCTCCTTCCTTCCTTCCCTCTCTCCTCCCTAACCAGCTTGGTCCCTGGTGTGGCCGCAAAATGAAAAGCCGCCATACATAATACACGTAGTAGAGGTCTGTGGAGGAGCCAGATGGGGTGGAAGACCTTGTTTGGAAGATGGAATGACTCTGCCGGGTGGAGGGGAGATGGGAGAGACGGAGGGGGAGGGGGGGGGGGGGGGAGGGGGGGGGGGGGGGGGGGGGGGTAGGGGGGGGGGCATCCTTTGTGTTTGGTTAAACATCCGTCAGTGTTACTATGGCTCAGATCGAGTTTAGGCCAATATGGATGATGGTGATGTGTTGGTATTAGTTCAGCTGTATGTGATGAAGTTAGGACAATGTGGATAATGATGATGTATCGGTATTAGTTCAGCTGTGTGTGTGATGAGGTTAGGACAATGTGGAGGATGATGATGTATTGGTATTAGTTCAGCTGTGTGTGTGTGTGATGAGGTTAGGACAATGTGGAGATGATGATGTATTGGTATTAGTTCAGCTGTATGTGATGAAGTTAGGACAATGTGGAGGATGATGATGTATTGGTATTAGTTCAGCTGTGTGTGTGTGATGAGGTTAGGACAATGTGGATGATGGTGATGTATTGGTATTAGTTCAGCTGTGTGTGATGAGGTTAGGACAATGTGGATGATGATGTATTGGTATTAGTTTCAGCTGTGTATGTGATGAGGTTAGGCCAATGTGGAGGATGATGTATTGGTATTAGTTCAGCTGTGTGTGTGATGAGGTTTAGGACAATGTGGAGATGATGATGTATTGGTATTAGTTCACGTGCTGATGAGTGGACATGGTGATGATGAGAGTGTAGGAATCATGTGATGAATATATGGATTGATTCAGCTGTGTGTGTTTGAGGTTAGACAACATGTGGAAGGAGGACAGAGTGTATGAATTATTCAGCTTCGTGTCCTGTGGAATAGGTTTAGGACAATCGTGTGATGCATGTGCTTGGAGATTGAGTTCCATGTGGTGATGAGATAGACAATTGATAATGATGATAGTATTGATAATAGTTCAGCTGTGTGTTTAGATGAGATGTTAGGACAATGTGGATGATGATGATGATATTGGTAATTAGTTCAGCTGTGTATACAACTTGTACTGATGATCAGTCGTTGTTTAGATAGATCTTTATTCAGAAACAATAAGTAATATATAGACACATTTAGAAAAGAAGCAAGCAAACAGCTTTTGGCTCGTCAACAGTTACTTTTTTTGTTAACCCTTACTTCCTCGTCCTCTTCTCCTCTGTTGTTTCTTCAGTTCAGCCCTTTCCTCCTCTCCTTATCCTTTGCTCCCCCCCATCTTTATCTGTTCCTCTCCTCCACCATCCCATTCTTCTTCCCTTTTTGCGCTTATCCTCTACTTAAACTCTTCTAAAATTACAACAGTGAGAGCAACAATTACTATTACTGCTGCTGCTGCTGCTACTGCTACTACTGTTGCTTCTTCTTCCTCGTCTTCCTCGCTTTCTTCTTCTCCGTTTTCTTCGCTTTCTTCTTCGTCTTCGCAATCTTTGCATTCTTCTTCTTCGCATTCTTCTTCGTCTCCGCAATCTTTGCATTCTTATTTGCATTCTTCTTCGTCTTCGCAATCTTTACATTCTTCTTCACATTCTTCTTTACATTCTTCTACTTCTTCCTCACCCCGCCCTCCCCTGCCCCATACCCTTTCCTCTTCTGGCAGTACTGTGTATTGTCCACAGCCCTGGCTGCAGTTGTCTCCCACACAAGGCCCACAACTCTGTTACTGATGGACGCCCTACCTTCCGGTCCCTTGTGCCCGGCATCAGTTGTGAGTGATGTCCCCGTGGCTAACCCAGTTATCGGCCAGATTTCATTTACACTGTGGGGCCAGTGCCGAGTTATGGAGATATGTGCAGAAGAGGGGGCTGTAGTTTTCAAAGTTGGGTAAGATACAGAAGCTAGCTTGGCCATTGAAAAAGGACCGGGCAGAGAAGGAGAAGAGAGAAAGGACCAGAGTGACTACATCTGGTTTCAGTCAGACAGACAGGCCAGTGTTGAAAACAGCCTGAGGCGGACTTACACTGAGCCACCATCACCTGTCTGTCTGACTGCCTGGGTTTTCTGGACAGTCAATTTATCGGCGATTTTTTCCGTACTCAGTAGCCCCGAGTTCACTTTCTAGTACACAGGTCTCTACATTTCTCGAATTCGTCAGCTTCTGTTCGTTAAAAGTTAGCACCATAAACAAGCTTGTGGAAAAAAACCTGTTGAAGAAGATTGTGATATATAGCATCTGAAGAACATTAATTCGTCAGCCTTGCTAGTTTAGGTCAGTCTTGTTTCGTGAACATGAACCCGTCGTAAACAACCTTGTGGCAAACTTTTCTTTGTTACTGGGGAATATATTCTGTGATATTTCACGTCTAACTGATCTGTGCAAGCCTCGCTGTGTTAGGCAGATCTTGTTTCAGGGAAGTTGCTCCCGTCGTAAACAAGCTTGTAAACAAAATCGTCCTGTTTGAAAGGAGATTTTGTTTAGCGAGTTAGCAAGTTATAAGCTGGCCTGTGTCCATCGTTTCTTCTTGGCTACTCAGAAGCTCGGGCTCCATAAGCCAACTCTTGGTGAACAAACTTTGTAGACTGTTTCTTCATATTCTTGCGTTGGGCAATTCATGGGCCGTGGTTGCTGTCACTCCAGCAGAGGTGATCAGCGAAAGAGATGTAGGTGTGTGGCGAAGTGCCTGTGTCTGAAGCGTCTTCTGAACTCTGCTGTCGCCAGTCTGTCTGTCCTCTGTGGCTGGTCAGTGACCTTTGTCCCTGAGGTCTGTCTGTCTGTCTCCTTCACTGACCTTGGTGGTCTGTAGGATGATGTCTGTCTGTCTGTCTCCCCCAGTGACCTTTGTCTGTCTCCCCCAGTGACCTTGGTGGTCTGAGGCTGATGTCTGTCTGACTCCTTCAGTGACCTTTGTCTGTCTCCCTCAGTGACCTTTGTCTGTCTCCCTCAGTGACCTTGGTGGTCTGTAGGATGATGTCTGTCTGTCTGTCTCCCTCAGTGACCTTTGTCTGTCTCCCTCAGTGACCTGTGTATGTCTCCCTCAGTGACTTTTGTCTGTCTCCCTCAGTGATCTTGGTGGTGTGTAGGCTGATGTCTGTCTGTCTCCCTCAGTGACCTTTGTCTGTCTCCCTCAGTGACCTTTGTATGTCTCCCCCAGTGACCTTGGTGCTGTGTAGGCTGATGTCTGTGTCTCCCTCAGTGACCTTTGTCTGTCTCCCTCAGTGACCTTTGTCTGTCTCCTTCAGTGACCTTTGTCTCCCTCAGTGACCTTGCTGGTGTGCAGGCTGATGTCTGTCTGTCTCCCTCAGTGACCTTTGTCTGTCTCCCTCGGTGACCTTTGTCTGTCTCCCCCAGTGACCTTTCCCTCAGTGACCTTTGTCTGTCTCCCCCAGTGACCTTTGTCTGTCTCCCTCAGTGACCTTTGACTGCCTCCCCCAGTGACCTTGCTGCTGTGTGGAGGCTACAGACCTGGCTGTGGAAATGCTCTGCACTCGCTCCTGTTATTTCAGCAGCCGAGTGAGGAGTTGCCTTTCCCTTGTGTCAGCAGTGCAGAAGCCATTACTGGGGCTGGTGAAACAGCGGCCATGGTCTGGGATCTCCGCTGATGACGACAGGCACTTTCCTCTTCACTCAGAAAGTAGCATGGGGGGGTGTTCAGGGTTGGATCTGATGTGTTGAGGGAGTAAGGCAGGCCTCTTGGGCATTGAGTACGAACAGAAAATAGTCTGGTTCCAGGATGGTATAGGTGATGGATAGTTGTCTTCTTCTTCTCTTCCTCCTCCTCCTCCTCCTTCTTCTTCTTCTTCTTCTTTTCTTCTTTTTTTTCTTCTTCTTCTTCTTCTTCTTCTTCTTCTTCTTCTCTTCTTCTTCTTCTTCTTCTTCTCTCCTCCTCCTCCTCCTTCTTCTTCTTCTTCTTCTTCTTCTTCTTCTTCTTCTTCTTCTTCTTCTCTTCTTTTCTGTACCATTCTTCAGCTGTTCTTTTCATTTGTCCTTTTTCTTCATCTCCTTCTCTTCGGCATTTTCTCTTTTCTTGCTGCCTGTGGTCAGTCTGTCAGCCATCTGCTAACAGAGAGTGACTGCAACCCACCCCCCACCATCTGAAACTACTGCAGCCAGGATTGTGCTGACTGTAGCATAGACTGATGACTGCGGAATAGTCACTATGGCGGCATGACGTGTCGCAGTGTCATAGTGTCAAACACGATGTCTGACAGGTTCCAAACCACTGATGCCTGAGTTCTTGCATGGGTGTGTGTCCAAATGTTGATAGAACTCATTCATGTTTAGATATTCGTGGTTTTTCTTTGTAAGGGAAACGGTGATCCTGATATTGCAATACAGATTCGTACTATTCTTTGTGATAGATGTTTACCTGTAGATAATTTTCTTAGGTTTGCTTGTAACCCACATGACTTTGATACTGGAGTTATCATATTCATATTTCACGTTTTGTGTGTGGGGGTGGGGGGTGGGGAGGTATGTTGTTGCTTCGATTTTTCGTCTGTTCACTCTAAGTGATATTACAAGGTATGTGTATGAGGCTTTAGTATATACATTCATCATTCTGGAGCTTGTCTTCTGAGGCTTGTGGGCAACATGCTTGGGGAGTTGGTCGTGCTCCTATCCCTCTTCAGCACATTTCGCTCGTTCTGTCAGTGTGTCCTCCCTCCTCCCTCCCTCCCTCTCTCCTCCCTGGCTCCCTGTGTGTCCATGCTGAAGCGTGGCGTCAAGTGGAAAAAGCAATCACTGCGCTGTCCCGAGGAGAAGGCTCAGAAAGGGGCGGTAAAAAAAGGTGTCCATGAACAAGCAGTGCTCCCCCTTGTCTTTTTATCTCAGCCAGGGCAGCGTGGGACCATGATCCAATTATCTCCCTTCTCCTGTCATTTCGCAGGCAACCCCCCCCCCCCCCCCCCCCTACCCACCCACCTCCCTTTCTTTCCTCCGCAAACCCGCACACTCTTCGACCATTTCCCTCTTCTCCCTGTGCCTATAAATTGCCTCCCTTGTTTTCTTGCCCTCGTTTTGCAGAGCAGGCTAATTACCGCCCTTGTCGGGTAGTATTTGGTCAAAGCCGTGTTTGTTTTATGAGGGAAGGTAAGGCAGGAGGGAGGTAGGAGTGGGAGATGGAATGACAGTCCCCTCACTTTTGGGATCTCCCTAGTGTTAGGTATTTGTACATCAGCGATTCAACTGTCTCTTTATTTTCTTCCAACACATCTTCCAGTATTGGGATGTTTCTGCAGTGTGTCAGCTTTAACTCGTGGTGATCTCTCTGGTTGTTTAGAAACAGTTGTAGTCATTCATTCTGTGAGAAGTTTGGATGGGGCTATCATGATCTGTTTTCTGGTGGACTTGGCTGTGCTCTCCTGTCCATATAGGAATCTGCTGGCGAAATGGTGTCCGCTTATTATCAAGGAAAGTAAACTTCTGGCATTCTACAGTTAATCTTGGCTGGGAGCTGGTAAACTTTCCTAACTGCAGTACACCAGGTGACACCAATACCTAACCCTGCAGCCAGCGCCTACAGCAGCCGTGTGAATAGTCTCCTTAATCCGTTCGGTGTTGCTGTGTGGCTGTGTAGTACACGTGTCCTTTGAGACTGTTGGGGTTGTCTGAGGTCACCAGACACGCAGATGGTATCAGTAGATTCCTCCACTACAGCCTGTATGTCTGTCTGTGCTGTGTGATCTGAAAGTCTGGCTGTCAACAATTGTGACTTATTTCGCGGTGAAGAATCGAATGGATGATATTCTATTTACTAAAATGTGCTGTGAACAGAACCTGATTTTATCAGCTCTGATCCTGATGTAACTGATAAAATATTCATTCGCAAAATGATATTTTACGTCTCCAAGGGTTCGTTCAACATTTGGAGTTATGAATTGATAAATGACTGATAAAACCACGCTGTTAAATCCTGCTGGCTTTGAAATGCGTAGGCCTCTGAACTACCAGTCAATAAACTGCAGGGTTTATTACCTAACCAAACTGTCGTCTGCTGCTGGCAGCATTTCCAACAAGAAGCAGTGCAGGGTGTGCAGTGACAGACAGGCAGGGAAGTGTTCCATCTGGCTTTCTCCTCTGCAGTTCTGTGAATCAGGGGCGTCCGTTTAGTTGAGGCAGTGCTTCATTTGTGGCAGATGTCCCCAGGAGGCCACTCCTCTGCAGCTCTGACTGAATGCCTGACCTTTTGCCGTGAGCCCGCCTGTCAAACAATGGCTGTGTATGGTCATGCGCAAGTTGGTTGGCCTGGGAAACCGTTTCTGCCGTGTCTCTGGCATGAAGACTGTTCCTCATGGACGACCTTGTGGAGCCTGATGGCTGGCATCAGATCATCCCTAAAAGAAAACTTGTGTGATATTTGTAAGCAAACCCGTCCCTGATGACAAAGTTGTTCACTGCCATTCATGTCCACCTCTTGCATATTATGGCTTGTGGTGCCCTTTCCTCGTGTCTGAGAGATGGGGGTGGGAAAAGAAGGTGTGGGGGAGGAGGAGGAACAGTTTTTTTTGCTTTCCTGACGAAATATAACCAGACAGCTTTTTAAAAAAAAATTGCGGCGCTCCACTCGTGGCGATGCGCATTCTCTATGGAGTGCTGCCCGAATTTCGTGCTGAGTGATCTGCTGCGATTGTTAGTAATGTACAGTACACTGGAATGAAATAGCTGAGGTCTTATGCTGACCACAGCACTGTGCTGTTATTGGGCCTGATGTTGACCACAGCACTGTGCTGTTATTGGGCATGATGTTGACCACAGCACTGTGCTGTTATTGGGCTGATGTTGACCACAGCACTGTGCTGTTATTGGGATTACATTGACACAGCACTGTGCTGTTATTGGGCTGATGTTGACCACAGCACTGTGCTGTTATTGGGCCTTATGCTGACCACAGCACTGTGCTGTTATTGGCCTTACATTGACACAGCACTGTGCTGTTATTGGCCTTACATTGACACAGCACTGTGCTGTTATTGGCCTTATGCTGACCACAGCACTGTGCTGTTATTGGCCTTATGTTGACCACAGCACTGTGCTGTTATTGGGATTATGTTGACCATAGCACTGTGCTGTTATTGGGTCTGATGTTGACCACAGCACTGTGCTGTTATTGGCCTTATGTTGACCACAGCACTGTGCTGTTATTGGCCTGATGTTGATCACAGCACTGTGCTGTTAAATGGGCCGAGTTGACATGCACTGTGCTGTTATAGGCCTGATGTGACCACAGCACTGTGCTTTATTGGCCTACATTGACAAGCACTGTGCAGTATGGCCTATGCTGACCAAGCACTGTGCTGTATTGGCCTGAGTTGACCACAGCACTGTGAGTTATGGCCTATGTGACCACAGCAATGTGCTGTATGGCCTGATGTTACCACAGCACGTGCTTGAAGGCTGCATGAGCGAGTAGCCGTGAGAAGGCAGCAAGAGAGAGAGAAGAGAGAGAAGAGAGAGAGAGAGAAGAGAAGGAAGAGAGAGAGAGAGAAGAAGAAGAAGAAAGAAGAGAGAAGAAGAAGAAGAAGAAGAAGGAGAAGAAGAAGAAAGGATGGCAGAGCTGTGGGCAGCAAGAGAAGAGGGAGAAAGAAGACAAAAGAAAGTCACAGCTCTGAGCGAAGTAATGATAGAGTTTCATTGCCATCACTCATGGAAAGAATGGGATGTTTCCATTACTTTTTTGTTGGGAGGTAGAGGGGGGAGGGGGGCGAGTTCTCATCATTTGCCTTTCGTTTCTTCTTCTCTGTGCCTTCGTCAAAGTGTCTTTTCCTGACTTGATGCCTGTATTTCAGCCTCTCTTATGCCCTCCCCCTCCCTCCTCCATATCTGTGTCTCCCCCCACCCCCCCCCTCCCCTCACCCCCCATCCTGACTTCAGGAAGAATGACCAGTCTGCTCTGCAGAGGGAAAGGGGGATAACACCAGAAAGTTGGGTTTTTTTAAAAGAAAAGAAAAGCTGTCCATTAGCAGAGAGGGCTGCTGTTCCCTTGTCTTCTTATCTCAGCCACAATGTCTGGGGACCATGATCCAATTATCTCCCCTTTCCTGTCATTTCACAGACACCCCACCCCACCCCCACCCCTTTTCCTCCAAATACCTCTTACCTTCCCCTCCAATTTCTGCCTTCCTCCGCGCGGCTATAAATTGTCTCCCTTGTTTTCGGGCCTTCTTCTTTCTCGGGGACTGAGTTTAATTACCTCCCATTGCGTCTTGCCACTGACTAGACCCAGTACCGAGATGGTGTGGAAAGACAAGGGGGGATGGAGACTGAAGACTTCATCTTGCTGGCTGTCTTGTGTCTGAGTTTGTCCACTGTGTCTATCTTCAGCAACTTGGCAGTTTAGTGCTCTCAGTTACTCCCAACATGGAGTGTCCATACTATGCCTATCTTCAGCAACTTGGCAGTTTAGTGCTCTCAGCTACTCCCAACATGGAGTGTCCATACTATGCCTATCTTCAGCAACTTGGCAGTTTAGTGCTCTCAGCTACTCCCAACATGGAGTGTCCATACTATGCCTATCTTCAGCAACTTGGC
>CM054145.1:111599-116599 GCA_028751875.1 Rapana venosa
GTCACTGCACGGTGTGTGTTGATCCATGGACACTGCACTGTTCACTCCCTACCCCCCACCCCCCACCCCACTCCTCACCCCACCCTCTTCTGTCTCCTCCCACCTCCCTCACCCCCTCACCCCCTCACTCACCTCCCCCTCAGTCTGTTTGTGGACACCGATCAGTCGAGTAAAGGCGAGGTAGGGGGGGGGGGGGGGGGGGGGGGGGGGGGGGGGGGGGAGCTTCCGATGGAAGTTTTATGTTTACCGTGCACTGAATGCGCCTATATATAAGCCAATGGCCGGGCGATTGTTCTACTCGGTTTACGAGACCAGGGAAGACAGAGAGAGAGAGAGAGAGAGAGGGAGAGAGAGAGAGAGAAAGAGAGAGATGTATTTGTGCGGAGGATAAAAGCATTGCCCTGACAATGCAGCGGCCTCTGTGGCATTGTCGTCAACCTTCCTCACTCTGCCTCTCTCTCCTCTCTTCTCTCTCCTCTCTCTCTCCTCTCTTCTCTCTCCTCTCTCTCTCCTCTCTTCTCTCTCCTCTCTCCTCTCTTCTCTCTCCTCTCTCTCTCCTCTCTTCTCTCTCCTCTCTTCTCTCTCCTCTCTCCTCTCTCCTCTCTCCTCTCTTCTCTCTCTTCTCTCTTCTACCCAGGCCTCTGAACGCTAGTAGCGGATCATCTTTAGAACAAGACTCCAGAAGAAGAATGAGAGGGGGATGAAACGGAGAAGAGAATGAAAGAGGATGAGAAGAAGGGAAGAATAAGATGGAGGAGAGGAAGTGGCAGCAGTAAAAAGAGATGGGAAAACGAAACAGACAGGATGTGAAAGAAGGAGAAGAATGAAAAGGAGACAGAAGTTGAAAAAAAGTAATGACAGCACGGTAGTGGTGGGTGTATTTCAAACAACGGATCAATTTTCTTCTCTACTTCTTCTTCGTCGAACGCTCAGACAGCAACTAGCATTGTCTGTCCTTTGAGCGAAAATGCGTTGCGCTGCCGTTAAGCGCCTGACAAGTCAGGCCCAGCGCATCCAATTTCAGCGTGGGAGAGAACTGTTATCTTTTAAATCTTTTCTGGAAAAAAGGGCAGGAGAATGGACCAAGAATGCAGAAAATAGACGAGAAAGAGGCGACTGGAAGAAAAGGAACAAGGCAGAAACAAAGAGAGGGATAGAAAAGAGGGAATTCCTAGCACAGAATTTCCAGAAGGTGGGGATGCTGTTTATACTGACACCCCCCCCCCCCCCCCCCCGTCATCCCACGCAAGGCAAATGTTTTTCTTTGTTTTGTATTCTTCTCAGCTCTCTTCCTCGCTTTGGTTCAGACATTGTCATACAAGATGATATGTCTGTGAGGAGCTGGTTTCTGTCCATCAAGAATGAAACATTGATTGCTGCTGATATGCCTTTGACGGGAACGGGATAGCTCAGTGGTCGGAGCACTCGCTTTCCCCCAGCCAAGTTAAGCAGCGTCGAGCGTGGTTACCAGTTGGATGGGTGACCGTTTGCGCGCCTTGGCTTCAGTACAGTTCCCCCAGTTCACCCAGCTGTAAATGCCTGCCCTCTTTAGGGTCAGGGAAGGTAAAGCAGCGAGGGAGAGGAGATAGGCGCCGCCCTCAATATGCTGGCCCTAGAGAAGTGAGGTCTCTGACGCCTCGCTCCCCTACGACCTTATAGGTTATGGGACTCCTTTACCTTTTATCCTATGCCTTTGTCAAGGGACGTAGTGTTAGATCGGTGATATCAGCTGCTTTGCTGAAGGGCTGTCCCTGCAAGGAAAAAGGGCATAAAGGAAGAGTGATGGCCTCGTCAGTTGTAGCCTTTCAGCTGTGTACGAAAGAAAAGGGGTTTGGGTGGAGACGAGCGAGCGAGCGAGAGAGAGAGAGAGAGAGAGAGAGAGAGAGAGAGAGAGAGAGAGAGAGTTTTTATTTTATTTTATTTTATTCTTTTATTTCGAGGATAATGGAATAAGCACTCATGTGCTTTATTTTACATCCAGTCCCCGTATGTGTACGGTTTTGTAAATTGTCATCTGTTCCCACCGGCACACAATGGCCTACTCTTATGAAAAGCAGAACAGGATTTTAACGTGTGCGCAAGATGTTCTGCGTGCGTTCGCACACGGGGCCTCGGTTTAGAGTCTCATCCGAAGGACTTTTGGGGAGAGCGGAGTCGGCACTGATGTTAACTCCAGAGGAAAAATCCTCTTGAACGGGATTCGAACCCGGGTCAGCAGATCACGAGTGCATCATTATAACCCCCAATGTGTGTGTGTGTGTGTGTGTGTGTGTGTGTGTGTGTGTGTGTGTGTGTGTGTGTGTGTGTGTGTGTGCTCAATAAGTTTCTGATGCTTTGAAAAAAAAAACATTCTCTGGTATTTTCAGTGGCTTTTCAAATCTTCTTGGAAAAATATACTTATATACACACATGCATACACACACACGCACACGCGCACACACGCACGCAAAAATACCAACACTGATGCTTTTTCTCCCTCCACTCCTTCCTCTCCCTTCTTTAACTTCCATTACACTTTCTATTTCCCTCGTCTAATATCACTTAGAGTGAACAGACGTTAAATTGAAGACAACAACAACAACAGCAACCAAACGACAACTACAAAACCAAACCTACACTGCAACACATGCTTGAGTCCATGGAAGTATTCACACTTGCATGTGAAGGCATGTGCATGCGTGCGCACACGGAGGCATGGGGAGGGGAATAGAGAGAGAGGGGGGAGGGAGAGGGGAGAGAGAGAGAGAGAGAGAGAGAGAGAGAGAGAAAAGAGAGAGAGAGAGAGAGAGAGAGAGAGAGAGAGAGGAAGAGAGAGAGCAGTTTCTGAGCATTTGTTTGAGTGAAAAAAGTACCACTCTTGCAGTTTCAATCTCCAATAGATTGAGAGAACATGCCCATCTCTCTCCACACGCACACACATACACACACGCACACACACACATACACACATGGACACACACACACACACACACACACATAGGCACACACATGGACACACACACACACATACACCACACTCACACACACACACACACACACTCACACACACACACCACACGCACTCACACACACACACACACACACACACACACACACACACACACACACACACACACACACACACTTTCTGTACAGAACTGACTGTACTTTATCCATCCACACACAGTTAGAAGAAGACATTCTAAACCTGTCTGTCAGTGTCACACATCCTCACACAGCCAGTATCATGACATGACTGCCTCTCTCCTGCTGCCCTCCCTCACCCCCCCCCCACACACACACATCACCACATCACCACATCACCACATCACACATCTATCTGCCTCCACACTCTGCCAGCCTCCAGTGTCGTTGTGTCTGCCTCGCTCTGGCAGTCAAGGGGAGATGACCACGGAAGACAGAGCACAGATAACAACACATGGACCCTGGGGAGCGGGGAGTGTGTGTGTGTGGGGGGGGGGGGGGGGGGGGGGGGTCAGGGGTAGATGTGGCGTAGTTGAGGTGGGGGGGGGGGGGGCAGAGGCCAGATGTCTGATGATAGAAGGGTCGTGTCCTTAGGGGCTTGCCGTCACTGCTGACTTCAGCCAGGAACGAACATGTCACACCAGGGTGGAAACGAATGGTGGGTCCCTTCATTGAGGCCCTTCATTGAGTAAGTTCCGTTCATTGAGTAAGTTCCGTTCATTGAGGCCCTTCATTGAGTCCGTTCCGTTCATTTCGGCCTTTCATTGAGTAAGTTCCGTTCATTGTCCCTTCATTGAGTAAGTTCCGTTCATTGAGGCCCTTCATTTAGTAAGTTTTGTTCATTGAGGCACTTCATTAAGTTCCGTTCATTGAGTAAGTTCCGTTCATCAAGTCCCTTCATTGAGGCCCTTCATTGAGTAAGTTCCGTTCATCGAGTCCCTCCATTGAGTCCCTTCAATGAGTCCCAGCATTGAGTCCTTTCATGGAGTAAGTTCCCTTCATTGAGGCCCAGCAGCAGCCGCACGATAAAGAATAATGACGACAACATGATGATTTGTATTTAGCACACACACACTCTTGCGACTGTTCTTACAAACAGTTTGCAAAAGTATGATGTACTTGATACTGAAAAGGAGTTTAGTGGCGCATTTCAAGATTGTATGATAATGATGATCATATCACTACTGCTGCTGCTGCTGATGCTACTTCTACTACTACTAGTACTATTGCTACCACCACCACCACCACTACTCCTACTGCTACTCCTCCTCCTACTGCTACTCCTCCTCCTCCTCCTCCTCCTACTACTACTACTACTACTACTACTACTACTACGAGAACGACGACGACTACTTCTACGACTACTACTACTACTACTACTACTACTACTACTACTACTGCTACTAGTACTTCCACCACCACCACCACCACTACTACTACTACTACTACTACCACCACCACCACCCCTACTTCTACTACTTCTACTACTACTACTACTACTACCACTACTACTACTACTACTACTACCACTACTACTACTACTACTACTACTACTACCACCACTACCACCACCACTACCACCACTACTACTACCACCACTACTACTACCACTACTACTACTACTACTATGCCGCTGCTGCTGCTCCTGTAGCAATCAATAAATTCGAGTTTCAGCGCTAGGCGAGTTCAGGCTAGGCTCTAGAGGCTAGTCACGGCTGTCCACTCACAGCAGGACTTCACTCCCTCCTCTGCTGACCCCAACAAGCCTAGTCCAGTCTACAGCATGAAGGAGACCTGGTCAGAAAGGGGAGGGAGGGGAGGTAACTGCAACCTGACCATCTGCAGTGAGGTGCCCAAGGGGAATAATCATCTCCATCAGAGAGGGCTGTGACGTCACCAGTGACTCATCTGTGTGGCGGTGACCTCTGACTTAGATAGGGGGGGGGGGGGGGGGGGGCGGAAAACACTAACTGCTCAGATACCACTGCTTTACCCTCAGCGCCTGGGCTTTATCACAGTTCTTGATTAAACCATTG
>CM054145.1:126599-144368 GCA_028751875.1 Rapana venosa
TGTTTGCTGAAACATTTTTAATTTTCAAACCTACCAAATTTGTTCAAAATGACATGAATTTTGAGTCAGAGGCTAGTCTTTCACAAAAAGTGGTTTTTATTTCTGTGGATACCTTAGTACGTGCGGTATGAATATAAGAGTTACATAGAAAAACAGAAGGAAAAGAGTGATTTTTGTAATACCGGTGTGCAGCCGATCTCCTTCCTGGCCATTGAACAGCTGGGACGTCCTTCACAGTCGAGGAGCTGGGAAGTAGGCATGATCTGTGACGTATTGAAAATCTGCGGGCCTATTGAAAATCTGTGACGTGTAGGAAAAAGACGTTGAAGCGATGAAGACTGGGTAGGAATGGACTAACTATGTGTCAGGAATCTGCGAGACGTTGAAAATGAGTGTGGCGGGGTTTCGATGGAGGTTTTGGGGGGTCTGTCTTTCATTCTGTTGTTGTCATTGCCAGTCCCGCTGTCTGCTGTCTGGTACGTTGGCAGACGATTTGAAATGAGCGCTGACAAGAGAGAGATTTCTCCATGCAGGTTCCAATATCACGCTTCCTTCCACACGTCTGGTCTCTTCTTGACGCAAGCTGATGTAAGTCTTCTGCTCTTTGTGAGTGTAGACGGTTATCTGTAGGAGGGGGTGGGGGGGGGGGTATGTTGGGGGAGGGGGGGGGGGTGCTCACGAGGATTTACGCCTACTCCAAACTTGGAATGGTTTCATTTTGTAGCTCAGAAAGCCATCTCACGATGTTCCAGTATGTCAGCTACGCTGTGGTGGGCACTCTCCCGCAGGCCTGTTATTTCTAACACTGGAAATTCTGTGCTAGGAATTCCCTCTTTTCTATCCCTCTCTTTATTTCTGCCTTGTACCTTTTCTTCCTGTCGCCTCCTTCTTGACGATTTTCTGCCTTCTTGGTCCATTCTCCTGCCCCTTTCCCCCCCAGAAAGACTTAAAAGATAACAAGTTTCTCCCACGCCGAAGTCGGATGCGCTGGGCCTGACTTGTCAGGCGCTTAACGGCAGCACAACGCTTGTTCACTCATGTGACAGACAACAGTAGTTGTTGTCTGGGCGTTTGAAGAGACAGACAGTGGACAGGTGAGGAAATTCTGGAGAAACCAGCTCGTCCTTCTCCTTCTGCACAGAACTGTGAAAGCCTTCTTCACGTTCTTATTTCAGGCTATAGGGAACATTCCCAAACATCTCTCTGTCTCTTTCTCTCTCTCTTCTCGTTCTCTCTCTCTCTCTCCTCTGTCTCTCTCTCTTCTCTCTCTTCTCTCTCTCTCATGATGTATCCCTAAGGTCAGGGACTAGATGTAAAATATATATAAAAAGCACATGGGTGTTTATTCTTTATCCTCGAAATAAAAGAATTTGACTTGAATTGACTCTCTCTCTCTCCCTGTCTGTCTGTCTGTCTGTCTATCTGTCTGTCACTCCTCTCTCTCTCCTCTCTCTCTCTCTCTCTCTCTCTCTCTCTCTGTCTCCCTGTCTCCCTGTCTGTCTCTCCGTCTCTCTCTGTCTCGCTCTCTGTCTCTCTCTCCCTGTCTCCCTGTATCTGTCTCTCTTTTTCTCTCTCTCTCTCTCTCTGTTTTCTCTCTCTCTCTCTCTCTCTCTCTCTCTCTCTCTCCTCTCCTCCCTCCCTCTCTCTCTCTGTTACTGGCAATGACACTGTCTAGAGTCTGTGCATTGCCGCCAATGTGTTTATTTGAGGGCAGAGAATTCACTGGAGAGACAGACAGTCTCTCTCTGTCTGTCTGTCTGTCTTCTGTCCTCGCTCTCGCTCTCTCTGTCTCTCTCTCTGTCTCTCTCTCTGTCTCTCTCTCTGTGTCTCTCTGTCTCTCTGTCTCTGTCGCTCGCTCTCATCTCGCTCTCTCTCTCTCTCTTCTCTGTCTTCTCTCCCTCTGTCTCTCTCTCTGTCTCTCTATCTCTCTCTCTGTCTCGCTGTCTCTGTCTCTGTCGCTCGCTCTCTCTCGCTCTCTCTCGTCTCTCTCTCTCTCTCTCTCTCTCTGTCTCTCTCTCTGTCCTCTCTCTATCTCTCTCTCTGTCTCTCTGTCTCTGTCTCTGCTCGCTCTCGCTCTCTCTCCTCTGCTCTCTCTCTCTGTTCTCTCTCTCTCTCTGTCTCTCTCTCTCTCTCTCTCTTCTCTCTCTCTCTCCTCTCTCTCTCTCTCTCTCTCTCTCTCTCTCTCTCTCTCTCTCTCTCTGCCGGAATGTTTTCGTCACACTTATAGTTGCACTCCTGCTTCATTTTCACTTGGGAAGTTTCAGAGGAACGTGGCCTTTAAAGTGTGTGTGTGTGTGTGTGTGTGTTTCTGTGTGTGTGTGTGTACACGTAAGCGTGCGTTTGTATGCGTGAGAGTGTGTGTGTGTGTGTGTGTGTGTGTGTGTGTGTGTGTGTGTGGTGTGTGTGTGTTTGTGGTGTGTGTGTATGTGTGTGTGTGTATCAGACTCGGAGTATTTTCTTGCCATTTAAGTCATGTAGACTTATTTGACACAACAAAACAAACATCAGTTATAATTATCTATTTGGCTCAAAGTGTGTGTAAGTAAGTAAGTCTTCAATTTTAACGTCTGTTCAAAGTGTGTGTGTGTCTGTCCGTCTGGCTGTCTGTCTGTCTGTATGTATATGTCTGCCAGTACACAGACTTCCACTTTCGGTTTTTCCATGAAGGAGTTTCCGAACATGAATTGTCTGTATACACGCTACAACACTGAACTCCAAAAAGTGTTGTGTGTGTGTGTGTGTGTGTGTGTGTGTGTGTGTGTGTGTGTGTTGTGTGTGTGTGTGTGTGTGTGTGTGTGTGTGTGTGTGAGATGGTGCTTCATTATTGCACAATACAAAGGGTTGCCCCGTGTAGTGCAGTTTTGAACCTGAAATCACATGTCATGTCTGTCTAACACACTTTCTAAAGCTGATGTCAAGTAGTGCTCTGTTCAAGACGTACTTCACATCTGACGTGACACATTGTCATGTCCATTTTACATTTCACATCTGACGTGACACATTGTCATGTCCAATTCACATCTGACGTGACACATTGTCATGTCCATTTTTACATTTCAAATCTGACGCAACACATTGTCATGTCCAATTCACATCTGACGTGACACATTGTCATGTCTAATTCACATTTCAAATCTGACGTGACACATTGTCATGTCCGATTTACCTTTCACATCTGACGTGACACATTGTCATGTCCAAATCACGTTTCAAATCTGACGTGACACATTGTCATGTCCAAATCACATTTCACATCTGACGCGACACATTGTCATGTCCAATTCACATTTCAAATCTGATAGAAAAACCATGCTCCTGTCCAATACAGATTTCAAAATTATTTCCAAAAATGTGTTTTTGCTTCTAGAAGACAAACTATATTTTCTTGCGAAATGCAGTCGGCAATGTGTGAACGTTCTGTTGTGATCTTGTCAACATCTTTTGAACATCCTGATTTTTAGACCATTTTGAAAACAACATGACATTGAAATTTTAAAAAACAACAACACTAAAACTAGGAACGTCATTTCTCGCAGGCAAAAAACTCTTTTCTTTCCCTGTCTGTTGTGGAAGGATGGTTTCCTTTCAATTTCACCAGGAACTGCTTTCTTTCGTTTTTACGGGTATTAATTCTTAGTGTCGCCCTAAGCGTAGAACAGCAAGGTGAAAATAAAGAAAGCGCTTCAGAGAATCTGGCCACAGAACCGCCTGTCATTCACAGACTGTAAAAATGAAGGCAACACGTATGGTTTCAGGTGATGGGGGAGGGGGGGGGGAAGAGGGAGGATGGAGGAGGGGGGGGGTAATGTTTCAAAAGTTGTCCAATGGCAAAAGGTTTGAAGATGTAGCCTGCTGTGGAGTGGGAGGTCGAGGGAGACAACACGCCATTTGGGGAAGATAGAGTGTCTTCCCTTAGGCTGTGTCTCTGCAGTTCTCTCTGATGTCTATTTTCAGTCAGGATTGGGGGGGGGGGGGGGGGAAATGGGGGGGGGGGGTGGATGGGGGGGGGAGATCTTGAAGAGAAATGTCACAGAATTCTGCGAGTTGAAAAGCTGTGTGCCTGTGAAAGAGTTAAGAGAGACCACAGATGCGGGGGAGGTGTGGTGGTGGTGGGTAGGTGGTGGTGGGGGGGATGTGGGGGGGGGGGGGTAACAGACAGAGAGAGAGAGCAGATGAGAAAGTGTGGGAGTGGTGAAGAAGAGCAAGAAGGGGAGAGAGAGAGAAGAATAGAAAGAAGGAAAGAAAGAGAGAAAGAAAGAAGAAAGGAAGGAAGAAAAAAGAGAAAGAAAGAAAGAAGAAAGAGAGAGAGAGAGAAAACGCAAACGCAATTTATTTACGAGGGTAATAGAATAAGTACAAAGACTTTTTTTTATCCATCCCTCAACATGAAAAAAAAGAAGAAAAAGAAAAAAAAGGAAGAAAAAAAAGAGAAAGACGATTGCAAGAAAAACACAGCAAGAGAATGCAAATGAATACACATACACGCATGAAAGAAAACAGAGACAGAAGACAGACAGAAGACAGAGGAGAGAGAAGAGAGAGAGAAGAGAGAAGAGAGAGAGAGAGAGAGAAGAGAGAGAATGAGAAAAAACGAGAGAGAAGAGAAGAGAAGAGAGAGAGAGAGAGAGAGAGAGAGAGAGAGGAGAGAGAGAGAGAAGAGTATTGACGGAGGACAGAATGATGAGAGAGTGGGACAGAGAAGTGAACGGTTGAAAATCATTGCAGCGGCACCGGAGGCCTGCATGGCATAATAGTATTAGAAGACAGGGGGGGAGAGAGATGAGGAGAGAGAAGGGAGGGAGGGGAAAAAAGAGAGAGAAGAGAGAGAGAGAGAGTGAAAAGAGATTAGGGGAAGAAGAGAGGAGAGAGAGAGAGAGAGAGAGAGAGAGAGGAGAAGGGGAGAGAGAGAGAGAGAAGAGAGAGAGAGAGAGAGAGAGAGAGAGAGAGAGAGAGAGAGAGAAGAGAGAGAAGAAGAGTAGCGGAGGACAATGATGAGAGAGTGGGACAGGAGAAGTGAAGTGAAAATCATTGGCAGCGGCACCGGAGCCTGCATGTGCATAAAAGTATATTTAGAGATTGACAGGGAAGAGAGAGAGAAGGAGGAGAGAGAGAGAGGAGAAGGAAGGGAAACAGGAGGGAGGAGGAGGCAAAAGAAGAAGAAGGGGAGAAGAGAGAAGAGAGGAGAGGAGAGATTCTCTCTTCTCCTTCAGCTCTCTGTCTTCTCATCTATTCTCTCTCCCTCCTCTCGTTTCTCTCTGTCTCATGGATTTACGCCCTAAGAGTCAAGAGGACTAGATGTAAAAATATATCTATAAAAAAGCACATGGGTGTTTAATTCTATTATCCTCGCAAATCAAAAGACAATTCTGACTTCGATGACTGCTCTCGTCTCAATCCTGTCTGTCTGTCTGTTCTGTCTATCTGTCTGTCACTCCTCTCTTCTCTCTCGCTCTCTCGCGGGCTCCTCTTCGCACTCTCTGCTCTCTGTCTCCCTGTCTCCCTGCTGTCTCCTTCCCGTCTCGCGCTGTCCATCGCTCGCACCGTCCTGTCTCTCCTCTTCCACTCTCCCTGTATCGGTCTCTGCTCTTTTGTCTCTCTCACGCTCTTCCTCTCCTCTGTTTCGCCCATTCTCTCTTAGCGCTTCGCTCGCTCATCTCTCTCTCTCTCTCTCCCTCCCCTCCCTCTCTCTCCTCCCGCATACTTAGATCATCGGGCAATGACCCTGTGCCTATAGTCCTGTAGGCATTAGGCCGGCCAGATAGTGTTTATTTGACCGTGGCAAATAATTCACTGGAGTGGACAGACAGTCTCTCTCCTCGTCTGTCTGTCCTTCGGCATCCTCTCGCTCTACGCTTCTCTCTCTCTGTCTCGTCTCTCTGCTTCTCTCTCTGTCCTCTCGTCTCTGTGTCTCCTCTGTCTCTCTGGCCTCTGTCGCTCGACTCACTCTCGCTCCTCTCTCGCTCTTATCTCGCTCTGTCTCGTCCATCTGTCTCTCGCCTTCTCTCTATCTCTCGCTCTGTCGCGCTGTCTCTGCTCTTCGCGGTCGCTCGCTCTCTTCTCGCTCTCTCTCGCTCTCTCGCTCTCTCTCTCTCCTCAGAGTTCTCTCAGGACGATGTTCCTCTCTCTCTACTCTCTCGCGGGCTCTCTGGTCTCTTCTCTGTCGCTCGCCTGTCTCATCTCGCCTCTCACTCTCTCTGTCTCTCTCGCTCTCTGTGTCCCTCTCTCTCTCTCTCTCCCGCTCTCCTCAGCCTCAACTCATTCTCAATCTCTCTCCTAATCTCTCTCTCTCCGATCAGTCTCTCTGCGCCTCGAATCTCATCTCTCTCTGCCTGTGAATGTTTTCGTCACACTTATAGTTGCAACTCCTGCTCTTTTTCACTTGGGAAGTTCAAGAGGAACGTGGCTTTAAACGTGTTGTGTGTCGTGTGTGTGTGTATTCGGTGTGTCGCAGTGTTACACGTAAGCGGCGTTTTGTATGCGTGAGAGTGTTGGGATGTTGTGTGGTGTTGTGCTGTGTGTGTCGTGTGTGTGTGTGTGTTGGTGGTGTGTGTGGGTGTATGTGGTTGTGTGTATCTGCCTCGGAGTATTTTTCCTTAGGCCATTTAAGTCATGTAACTTTTGGTACACAGAGACACAAAGACAAAACAAATCAATCAGTTCATAAGTAATCCTATTCTGGGGGCTCAAAGTGTTGGTGTAAATAAGCTAAGTCTCAATTTTAACGTCTCGTTTCCAAAGTGTGTGTGTGTCTGGCGACTGACTGTCTGTCTGTCTGTATGTAAATTGTCTGCCAGTACACAGACATCCACTTTCGTTTTATCCATGAAGTTGCCGAACATAATTCGACTGTCATACACGCTACCAACACTAGAACTCCAATAAGTGTTGTTGTGTGGTGTGTTTGTGTGTGATGTGGTCTGTGTGATGTGTGTGTGTGTGTGTGTGTGTGCTTTGTGTGTGTGGTGGTCGTGTTGTGTGAGATGACCTTCATTATGCACAATACAAAGGGTTGTCCCTCCGTTAGTGCAGTTTTGAACGTCTGATAATCACAGGTCAATGTCTGTGCTAACAACATACTTTCTAAAGCGGAGTCAAGTAGGGCTCTGTTCAAGACTAAATCACAGAGCTGACGTGACAACCATTGTCATGATCATTTTACAGTCACAGAGAGACTGACACATGTCAGTCCAAGTCACAGCTGTACGTGACACATTGTCATGGTCCATCTTGTCCTTGAGGCAAATCTGACGCCACCAACATTTCACGGTCCAAGTCTCACATCTGACGTGACACATTGTCATTCTAATTCTCATCTTCAAATCTGACGTGACACTTGTCATGTCCGATATACCTTTCACATCTGACAGTGACACATTGGTCATGTCCAAATCAACGTTTCAAATCTACGTGACACAATTGTCATGTCAAAATCACATTTCACATCTGACGCGACAGCATTCTCCATCTCCAATGCACATTGTCAAATCTGATAGGTAAAAACCATGCGCCGGCTCTCCAAGTCAGAGTTCAAATTAATGGCTTTCCAAAAATTGTCTGTTGTTTGCTTCTAGATAGACAAACTAATTTTCTTACGCGAAATGCAGTCGGCATGTGTGAACGTTCGGTCTTGTGATCTTGTCGAACATCATTTGAACACCTGATTTTTAGACCACATTTTGAAACAACATGACATTGTACATGTTAAAAAACAACAACTCTAAAACTAGAACGTCTTTCTCGCAGCAAAAAACTGCTTTTCTTTCCCGTCGTCTGTTGTGGAAGGGATGGTTTCCTTTCAGATTTCACCCAGAACTCTTTTCGTTTCCTTGTTACGAGTCATTAATTCTAGGTGTGCGGGTTCGCCTTAGCCAGGAAACAAGCAAGGGGAAAATAAAGGAAAGCGCTTCAGAGAATCTGGCCACACGAACCGCCTTCATTCACAGACTGTAAAAATGAAGGCAACACTATGGTATCAGGTGATGGGGGAGGGGTGGGGGGAAAGGGAGGATGAGAGGAGGGGGGGAGTAGATGATTCAAATGTGGGCCCAATGGCAAAGATAGGGTTTTGAAGATCGTTAGCCGCTGATGGAGAGTGGGAGTCGACGGGAGGAACAACCACGCCATTTGGGGGAAGATAGAGTGTCTTCCCCTTTGGCGTATGACGCTGCAGTGCTCTCTGATGTCTATTATCTCAGTCATGAGTGGGGGGGGGGGGTGAAACTGGGCGGGGGGGGGGGGGGGGGGGGGGGGGGGGGGGAGGGTGGGGGGGGGGGGCCGGGGGGGGGGGGCGGGGGTGGAAAACTGGGGGGGGATAGACATCGTGATCATGCAAAATCCACAGAAATTCTGGCGAGATTGAAAAAGCGGTGTGCCTGTGAAAGAGTTAAGAGAGAACCTACAGATGCTGGGAGGAGTTGGGTGGTGTGTACCTGCTAGGGTGGTTGGGGGGGAGGGTGGTGCGGGGGGGGGGGGAAGGTGGCGGCGGGTGGGGGGGGGGTTATAAATAACATATCTATGTAGTGTGAAATGAGATTCTAGGGGGGGGATGGGTTAAAAGAGCAAGGAGATGGTGAGTGTGAGAAAGAAGGATGAAGGGATTTTGATAGTAGAGTTCTTCTATTTAGATTGCAAGAAGAAAGAAAGAGAAAGATAAGGATGAACAAAGGAAGGAATAAGATAGGGGAATAGGTAGGAATAAGGGTTTTTATATTGGTATCTTACTGTGGTGAGAAAAGAGAGAGAAAGAGAAGAGTGAGAGAGAAAAGGGGGAGGGGGAGAGATGAATGAAAGGGTGTCAGACAGAAAGTTGTAGAGAGTGAGAGAAAACGCAAACCAAACGGTCAGCAATAACATTCGCAATCATTTATTTTACAGGGTTAAGTAAGCACATAAGTTACCAAACGAGAAATAGGTTACAAAGACTTTTATTTTTTTTTTTCAATCCGATCCCTCACCATGCAAAAAAAGAAGAAAATAGAAAAAAAAGGAAGAATACAACTATTATAGAGAGAAAGTTCGATTGCAAGTAAAACATCAAGCAAGAACAAAGGAATACCACATACACGCATAAGAGACAGAGACAAGGAGACACGACAGCAGGCCAGAGGAGGAGAGAGAGAGAGAGGAGAAAGAAACAGCGGAGAGAGGAGAGAGAGAGAGAAGATTGAGTGTAGAGAGATTAGTAAAAGAGGTGTGTTTGACTAGAGATGTAGTCGTGTGGTATGAGTATAAGTAGAGTTGAGAATAAGATATGACGGAGGACAGTTATGGTGGGGAAGATGGATCTAGGAGAATAGTGGAACGGTTCTGATAAATCATTGCATAGAAAATAACTGCGGCACCCGGGAGGGCACTCGAGTGCATAAATATACACTTGTTAGGGCAAAGACAAGAGGGGAGAGATGAGAGAGAGGACGAAGAGAGAAGAGGCTGGTGGGGTTGGGAGCGAGCGAAGCAACGTCCGCTCCTCTTTCACCTTACATCCTGTATGATCTCCAGAAATTCTTGCCATGCAGATATGGTCTAATACAGGTTCAACAGTCACATGATTTGTTGGTGATACCCAGGTGGCTTACTACTCACTTCTGTGGGGAAAATGCTGCCACCAGAGAACCAGATTGTTGAAGCACAGAAATCTGCAAATCACTCCGCCATACCCATTACATCTCTTCCTAATCCGTGTCTTCCCATCACTTCCTCGCATCCCGTGTTGTCTTGTCCGATCTTGGGGCATTAAATCACCCATGAGGATGTTTATATCTTTTTCTGGGTACTTGCAATGACGTTCTGCGTTCTGTCGTAGAATTGATCATTGGCTTCCTCATCGCCGTCATTAGTTGGCGCAATAACACTGGATGCTGTTTCATTCTGATCTTCTTCTTAGGTCCTGAAGGATGCTGCAAATGATTCTGATCAATGTGCTTCCCAAACCTATCAGGGCTTGCTGCGCAGTCTTGACAACATGAGCGCTTACGGCCCTTCTGTGTGGTGGAGCGTTTGTCTTCTTCATGGCCAGAATAAAGCAGCATCTCCCAGTGAGCATTCTCCATTGTCCTGACTGTGCCAATGGGTCTCACTGATGCCAAGCCTGTTAGGTATTTAGCTTTTCATCTCGAGGCTGCTGCGGCTATATTTTCCCCCGTCGCATACAGGCCGAGCACAGTCCATGATCCGACTTGATAAAAAAGGGGGGGCCTTGTGGCTTCCCAAAGACTCACGGCTCACCACATGGCGTCCATCCATCCCTCTTGGCGAGGATCCTTCCTCTCGGGGGGGGGGGGGGCCCGTGCAGTAGACCTAGTCTCTTGAGGTCCTGTTGTTGGCGTTTCTTCTGTAGCAAACTTTGTTTTTATGGGGAGTGGGGTTGCTAGCCCCCCTCCACCCCTCCACTTTTCTCATCCGGCTTGGGACCGGCAATGGCAGAGTAGCTCCTAACAGAATACACTCAAGTATATTATAACCCACTATACTGTGCTATACGTTAAAATGCTGGTGTGTCTAAAAGAATACAATTATTAATAGAAACAAAACAAGCATGTAATCTTGTATCACTGCAGACATTTTGCTACAATTTATTGCTTGTGCATCATTATTTATTAAGCCTTAAACAGTTTTATTCCAAAAAGAATAACCTGATCTGAATCTGCAACAGTAAATAATGGCCTCTTTTCAGTGATATTCTTGCTGAAATGGTTTTCTCAAAATTATGTAGCTGACAACCACCAAAGCTGCTTAAGAAAGGGACAGCAAAAATGCTCTGCATACAAACAGTCAATTGCACAGCTGTAGTTGGGGGGGGGGGGGTAACAATATATGCAATAAAACGTGTGATGGGAGAAAAAAAATCGCGCGCGCGGCTGAATAATCTATTTCCATTGATGCGAGATGGAAGGCCAATAGGCATTGAGTACAACTTAATGACAGTTTAAAAAAAGAAAATAAATAAATTAGACATAAAATAGAAATCAAGGAGGCACATGGACTGTGTACATGCCAAAATGGCACAACACATTCATATATTATGTTTAAGAATATAACCTTATCAAAAATCATTACAATCATTTAATAAATAACCCCCAAAATTCATGTTCTATTCTTCTAAATAAAAGGGAGAACAATCCATTAAGAACCCAGAAAGAGTCAAGAAGTTGTGCACAGATCACATCCCCTTGACGACAACGGCTGGCAGCAAAGTGAGCTAGCTAAAACATCATCTTTGTGGTTTTCAGTTCCAGTCCCTAACGCTGAAAACATTTGCTGGAATGTAAAAAATAACCTCTCAACGATAACAACAAGGTACAACCCATAAAGACGATGTATTTGCACAGAGCAAAGCACAGCTCACTAGAGTCTGTATCCCCTCTAATTGTATGCTCTGTATTTAAGAAATGGCTTCACGCTAATCATATCACTTGAGCAATATACTGACTGAGGTTGTTTTGTGTGTGTGCGTGTGTGTGTGTGTGTGTGTGTGTGTAGGTGTGTATGTGTGTAGTGTGTGTGTATACGTATGTGGTGTGTATGTGTGAGTGGTGAGTGTGTGTGTTGAGAGAGAGTGAATGTATTGCATGTTCTCCATGTGTGTGTGTGTGTGGAGAGTGTGTGTGTGTGTGTGTGTGTGTGTGATGTGTGTGAGTGAGTGTGTGTGGGGGGTGGTGTGTGTGTGAGTGTGTGTTAAACCAACTTGCAGATCTATTACTCATCTGTGCTTTACCACAGATGCGCTCTCCCACTAAAAATAAAACAACTAACTGCACTCTCTCCTCAAATTCTGCTTCTCGAAGCGCGATCACACTCCAACACATCTCGTCTCATCTCTCTCTCACAATCCAGACTCTCCCGTGAGGGCGGTACCGTCCACTCGGACTCCGTCGCCTCTCTCTCTCTCTCTTCTCATCTCCATCCTACACCTCTCTCACCCGAATCTCGAACTCTCTCTCAATCTCATCAAACTCCTCTCACTCTCTCTCTCTCTCTCTCAAGAGTAGGCATAGTGTGCTGGTGCGGGAACAGATGACAGAATTTTAAAAAAAACCCAAACAACATGCGAAACTAGCATTAAAAGCACTTAAATACTTATATCCCCCCATTATCCTTGATATAAAAGAATGGGAAATAAACGAAAAAAATCAATAAAATACTCTCTCGTCCTCTCAAATGATTTTAACCAGAATAATAGTAGCTGACTGAGTGGTTTCGGAAAGAAGAAGGAAAATAATTATACAAGATTTGTAGTGGTGGTGTATCTGTCTCATTCATGCACGTGGCATTGTGGCCTGTTAACCAAGCCGAACCCTCACACCCCCCCCCTCAAGAATCACATCCTCAACCCCACCACGCCCCCCCCCCCCCCCACCCCCCATCCCTCCTGTCCCCATAGACTTTCATTTAGGTGACTGAAATACAAGTTTACAAAACTGTCATTGACTCCCCGCCCCAACCACCCCCCCCCCACCCTATACACCCGCAACTCCACCCGACCTCACCCCCCCCCCCCCCCCCCCCCCCCACCCCCCCCCATCCCATGCTGAATGTTTTTGCTGTATCTCCAGAAAGATCTTCTGAACGTATGTCTGAGATATATTCTAAAAACAAAATTTTATTTTTTTAAAATTTATAAAAGCCATATTATTTGCGCTGTTAAACTAACAGAATATCACGAGAACGGGGGGTGTCTTCTTCATCGTCAACATCAGACATCATCATCAGGAGCATCTGATCGACATCATTCTTATCTTAAATTTGTTATGAGTATTATATTATTATATTATTCATAATATCTTTATGATCATTAAGCTTGCTTCTATCCACGTTGTTCAAATTGTTACTGTTCTTAATCTCTTTTCTGACTTTACCAGTATTAGTTTATTAACGTTTTTAATGTCACCATAGTAAGAAAACAGCATACAGCAATATAGTAATGGCTCAGGTAGTAGAAGTAGGCCAAACATTTAAACCTGAAAACAGACTTTTTGCTTTTTCCATGTACACACAAAAGTTATTTTCAACTTTTTTTTAAAAATCACAGACAGAGTATAAAATTGTTTATAGCCCTGTTATCATTACCATTAGTGTTGTTACTGGGGTGGAGGAGCAGGCGGGAGGGAGCGGGAGGCAATCCGTATTATTGGACTGTTATCACTATCTAGTCAAAAATCATTTATCATTTGTTAGTGTTACTACTGTTTTTATTCACAAGTATTATTACTTGACTGTTATTACTATTACTAATGATATAGCCATTGTTGCTATTACTAACATATCCTATATAGGCATTATATTAGTATCAGCCAATTTGTGTTCATCTTAGGCAATGGTAAGCCAGTAGCTGGCTAAAAGTGAAAAGTTTTTTTAACTTAACAAAAAAAAACTGTTCATATCTTTGATTGGGGAACAAAAAAACTGACCTGTGCATTAACATTGTTCTCAAGTGCTCACCTGAGCCTTTCTTTGTCCTCATTATCGATGCCTGCCTTTGTCACGAGACGCACAAGTCTCTCTCGCTCCTGCAAAGCACACTCAAGTATTTTATCACCCACTAACTGTGCAATAAACGTTAAAAACTGAAACTGCAGGTGTGTCCTTATAAATTCTAATTATTAATACAAACAAAAGCATTTTGATCTTGTATCGCTGCAGACATTTGGCTAACAATTAATATTTCCTGTGCATCAATTTGTTAAGCCATAATATTTCTTTCAAAAAAAAATAAACTGATCTGATCTAGCCGAACAGTTAATAAGGGCCTCTTTTCCAGTATAATTCCTTGCTGAAATTGTTTCTCAAATTATTTATCTGACAACACCTAAAGCTAGCTGCTTAGAGGGAGAGCAAAAATGCTCTGAGTACAAACAGGCTACTTGCACAGCTGTACTTAGGGGTTTATATTTTAACAATATTGGCATAAACGTGTGCTGGGGGAAAAAAGAAAGAATAATCTAATTTGCATTGAAGACAGTAGGACAATAGCAATGGGGAGTAACTTAATGACAGTTTTAAAAAAAATAGATATATGATTTAGGTCAGAAAATGAAAGATCAATGGAAAACAAAGGGACTGTGTTTAGACATGCCCAAATGGCTCAACTCAATCATATATATGTTTAAGAATATAAACAAAAAACACAATCATTATAAATCGATTCTACCCACGCAAAAAATCCATTTGAAATCTTCTATATAAAGGGAGAGCATTTCCATCAAGACCCAGAAAGAGTTAACAAGTTATGACCCTTTACTACATCTAACTCCAGACTATCACCCTTTAGAAGACGACAGCCAGGTAGCCAAAGTGAGCTAGCTAAAAACATCTTCGTGTGTTTTCATTGTAGTCCCTACATTGGAAACATTTTATTGCTGGGAATTTAAAATAACCTCTCCTACCGCATTCCAACGATAACACCAAAACGACATCAACAGTACCCCAGTATTGCACAGAGCAAGCCTCAGCTCATAGGTTGTTTCTCCCCCTTAATGTTGCTCTGTTTTTGGATGTCCAGGAGGCTGTTCAAAACACTTATTCAATAAATTCTGACCTCAGTGGTGTGTGGTGTGTGTGGTGTGTTTGTTGTGTTTGTGTTGTGTGTGTGGTGTGTGTGGGTGTGTGTGTGTGTGTGTGTGTGTCTATGTTGTTAATGTGTTATGTGTGTGTAATGTTGTAAAATGTGTATGAATGTGTGATGTGTGTGTGTGTGTGTGTATGTAATAGTGTGTGTGTGTATGTGTGTGTAATGTATGTGTATGGTATGTTGTATGTGTATGTAAGTGTGATGTATGTGTGTGAAATGTGTGTGTTTTTGTGTGTGTTGTGAGTGTGCCTGTGTGTATAACGTATTTCGGTGTGTAGGTGTGTATGTGAGTGAGTGTGTGTTGTGGTGTGTGGTGGTGAGTGTGTGGTGTGTGTGTGTGTGTTTGTGTGTGTGTGTGTGTGTGTGTGTGTGGGTGTGTGTGTGTGTGTGTGATTGTGTGTGTGAGTGAACCGACCTTTGCAGATCTAATTACCATAAATGTTCTTTTACAGATGCTCTCTCCCACATAAATCAACTGCATCCTCTCTCTCTCTCCTCCTCTCTCTCTTCACAAACGCTAGGTCATACACACCTCTCCCCCATCTCTCTCTCCTCTCACTTCTCATCATCTCCAGTCTCCACTCTCGCCTCATCCTCCTCTCAACATCCCGTCTTCTCTCTCTCTCCTCCACTCAACTCATCCTTCTCTCTCCATCTCTTCTCATCTCTCTCACTCTCTCATGCAGTCTCGTCTCTCATCTCACCCCCTCCCTCTCCCTCATCTCTCACTCTCCAGCCAGAATATCTCTCTCTCTCTCTCCCAAGAGTAGGGAGCATTGTGTGCTGGTGGGAACAGATGACAGAAATTTAAAAAACGCCCATACACCGGGGACTGGATGTAAATAAAAAAGCGCTGTAATAGAGCTTATTCCATTATCCTCCGAAATCCTTCGGATATAAATAAAAGAAATGAAATAAAAGAAAATAAATCAATAAAAACATGTCTCTCTCTCTACCTCTCTAACTTCTCCCTCATCACGACGATCGTCTCATTCAACTCGGATCACTCTCAACTCAGATTCTCACTCCCCTCACTCCTCTCATCCAGAGTAGATCTCCACTGATCCGGATCACTCATCTCTCTCTCTCTCTCTCTCACAATGATTTTACCAGAATAATAGTTGCTGCTGTCTTGAGGGTTTCGGGAAAGAAGAAGGAAAATAATGCTATCATGAGATGTGTGTGGTGTATCTGTCTATTCAGTCTATCCATAAAACGTGGCATTGTGGCCCTGTTAACAGCCGAAACCCTCACACCCCTACCACCGGACCACCCCCCCCCCACCTCCACCCCACCCCCCCCCCCCCCCCCACGCCCCATACCCTCCAGGCCGCCATAAGATCTTTCTTTTCTACTAAATACATGTTAAACTTCTGACCCCCCCCCCCACCCCCCCCCCCCCCCACCTCCCATCCCGATGGGTTCTGTATCTCAGAATATAATCTGTTTGATGTTGGATATATTCTAAAACAAATTTAAATCTTTTAAATTTTAAAAAACCCAAATTTTATTTGCCTTTTTTAAACATACGGACATATCAGTCTTCTTTTTCGTCATAATCATCTCATCTAAACATTCCCCATCATTGCCATCATCCTTATCATTATTTGTTACCAATTATAGTATTATATTATCATCAATCACATCATCATATCAACACCCTTTATTATTTTTAGTTTACTTCTATCACTGTTGTTAAAAATTTTATTTCTTTCTGACATTAACATATTAGTTATAACGTTTTTAAGCATCAGTAGTAAGAAACAGCAGTAGCGCATAAATAAATAGCTCCGGGTAGTGGAAGGAGGCCAAAAATTTAAACTGAAAACAGACTTGCTTTTCCATGTACAAAAAAAAACTTTTTTAACTTTCATTTTAAAAAAAAAACAGCCCCCATAATTTTGTTATAGACATTTACCCAATATCATTTTTTTACGTTTTTATCACTATTATATGTATGCCCCTTTTTTATTACTAACATTCCTAGTATGCTTTAAGAACATCTTTTTTTGGGTTTTTAAGCAATGTAAAGCCGAAAGCGGCTAGATTGAATATTTTTAACTGAACAAAAAAATTTTGTTAAAATTCTTTGGGGAAAAAAAAAACCTGTTCATTAACAGGGATTCAAGCGCTCACCCTGTCCCTTTTCCTCATGCCCCGCCTTTGTCCCAGACGCGCACGTCCTGCTTCTCAGAAAAACCAAGTATTTTATAACCCACTATTGTGTATACTTTAAAAATGCAGGTGGTCTAATAGAATTCTAATTATTAATACAAACAAGCATGGTATCTTGTATCAGTGCAGAAATTTTCTACAATTTTTTGCTTTTTGCGTTTTTGTTTAAACCCTTTATCTTTTTCCAAAAAAAAAAACTACTAATCTCCCCAAAAGTTAAAAAAAGCCTTTTTTCGTGATTTCCTTGCTTTTAAAAGGTTCTCAAAAAATTCTGACACCACCAAAATGCTTTAGAAGGGAACAAAAAGCTCTGGGAAAAAACCGGCATATGCCCCACTTAGTTGGGGTTTTTTTTTTAAACAAGTTTGTAAAACGGTGCTGGGGGAAAAAGACAGAAAAAATAATCTATTGCTTGAGAGTAGGCTAATAGCATGGGGGTAAATTTAAGACAGTTTTTTTAAAAAGAAGTCAGAAAATAAAAAATCGGGGGCAAACGGCTGTTTACATGCCCAAAAAGGGACAACCCAATCATATATTAGTTTAAGAATATAAAGTCAAAACATTAAAAATCATTCTACCCCACAAAAAAAACCATTTGTAACTTCTTAAAGGGAGAGCTTTCCCTCAAGACCAAAAGAGTCAAAAAGTTTGACAGCTTCACTTTCTTGACGGGCGACGCAAAGTGAGCTAGCTAAACATCTTCGTGTGTTTCAGTTGTAGTCCCTAGTTGGAAAAAATTTTTGAGAAATTAAAATAACTCTCCAACGATAACAACAAGCAAAAACGAATCAGTATTGCACGAGCAACCAGCCTTAGTTGTTTCCCCTTAATTGTTTCTCTGTTTTTTGGGGTCATGCTTTTTTCCCTTTTGGGTTTGCAAGCAGCCACAATCTTTCTGTCGCCAAAACCTTATACCCCCACAAGACACAAAGAACGACGTGGCACCACCAAACGGAAAAAAACAATAACCAAATTTACTACACTTGGCCCCCAAAATTTTTTAAACGAGCCCCAAACCCAAAAAAAGC
>CM054145.1:144868-152368 GCA_028751875.1 Rapana venosa
ATGATCAAATTTCTGCCCAATTTCCGAAACAGCAGCTGCCTCCTCTGCTGTTTTGGAGGTCATCGTCGAACACGACGGACTAACATACATACTGGCAAAGGTCTGAGGGAACGCTGAATAAACAACAACAACAACAACAACAACAACAAGTCATTGCACACAGCCTTCATGTACAACTCGTGCCCTTTTACTTGTACATGCAGTCAGCACAAACAAAACAAAACCAAAATAAAAAAGGAAACAAGCAAAAAACCAAACCAAAAAACGTAACTGAAAATGGCGTGAAGTGACACTTCACTACACTAAACTACACTGCAATGCACTATACCACACTACACTACACTACACTGCACTACACTACACTACAATGCACTGCACTATACTGCACTACACTGCACTACACTACACTACACTACACTACACAACACTATAATGCGCTACACTACACTACACTACACCACACTACACTACACTACACTACACTACACTACACTACACTACACTACAGTACACTACACTACGCTACGCTACGCTACACAGGACGGAACAGCCTGGTGGTTAGAGTGATGTATTCGTGATCTGCTGACCTGGGTTCGAATCTCGTTTAAGAGGATTTTTCCTCTGGAGTTAACATCACTGCCGACTCCAATCTCCCCAAAAGTCCTTCGGATGAGACTTTAAACCGAGCTTCCATGTGCGAACGCACGCAGAACATCTTGCGCACACGTTAAAACCCGTTCCGCTTTTCGGAAGAGTCGGCCGTTGTGTGCCGGTGA
Organism: Rapana venosa; assembly: GCA_028751875.1. Classification (NCBI taxonomy): domain Eukaryota; kingdom Metazoa; phylum Mollusca; class Gastropoda; order Neogastropoda; family Muricidae; genus Rapana; species Rapana venosa. The sequence goes on from CM054145.1 coordinate 145,645, forward strand.
GAACGGATGACAAAATTTACAAAACTGCACTGCACTGCATTGCACAGTATCCCACACCACTCCACTCTGAACTAAACAGTAACGCAGAAGACCACACTGTCCTGCAGAACACAAAGCAACACTATGACCGGCAGACCATGGGTTTTACCACGAAGCATTTTGGTGGCGAGGAAGAAGAAGAAGACTCAGACAGGCTTGGTGAGGACATCCAAAGTACAGACTGACTAGCTGAAGACATAGCACGTCTTTCAATACAATAACCAACCAATGGAAGAAAACTCTTTTTGCCGGCAAGCTTCGCTGAAAAATAGATTTTAAAAAATGCCAGGAAGACCGCTGTCTTAGTGATTCAGTGAGATTGCTGACTGATTCCATTATCACAGGTGGTTGTTGTTGTTGTGCGTTCCCCAGCTTAACACTCTGGGGGTCACCCAGAACATACCACACTCTGACTCGCTTATCATCCCACCTGGGAATCACTGTGAGATAGGAAGCGAGAAGTTTGCGTGTATGACTCTTTTAAAAGTACCTCGCCATATAGGCAGCCATACTCTGACTTCAGAGGATATCGTAGGAATCAATCCAGGGATTGTCAGGTTAATTTGTGACTGGCTTTCTGGTTACGGTCATCAATTCAGGGATTTTCAGTCAAGGAGTTGTGCCTGTTTCAGTCATCAATTCAGGGATTTTCAGTCAAGGAGTTGTGCCTGTTTCAGTCATCAATTCAGGGATTTTCAGTCGAGGAGTTGTGCCTGTTTCAGTCATCAGTTCAGGGATTTTCAGTCGAGGAGTTGTGCCTGTTTCAGTCATCAATTCAGGGATTTTCAGTCGAGGAGTTGTGCCTGTTTCAGTCATCAATTCAGGGATTTTCAGTCGAGGAGTTGTGCCTGTTTCAGTCATCAATTCGGGGATTTTCAGTCAAGGAGTTGCGCCTGTTTCAGTCATCAATTCGGGGATTTTCAGAAATAAGAGATCTGGGGCTGATTCCCTCATCAACCCTCGGATTTTCTCTATGTCTGTCTGTCCGTCCGTCCGTCCGTCTGTCTGTGTTTCTGTCTGTCTGTCTCTTTTTTGTCAAAACAAATTTCTTTGTGTTTGTTTGAAATCATTAGTTCTGATTATTAATGATGATTAATGATAGTCCCTTCTCAGGGCAAAGGCCGGATGAAAAAAGCATGTCAATACTTATCTGTAACCCTTGGGAATAAAGATTATCAATCAATCGATCTGTGTGTGTGCATGTGTGCATGTGTTTGAGAGAGATGTACTCTAAAGAGCTTTATTCATAAACAGGCTGTTATCCATGACATGAAGGGGGTTGCGGATGCAATCAATGATTCATGATAACAATACACAGTAAAGCACAGATGTGACTGACAAACGAGAACAAAGCCACACTGGGAAAAACCGCTGTGACATCAAAACCCCTCATTCTATAGGCTTTACATCAATATACAGCTAAACTGCTAATGATATTTTATCAGCATGACTACATACTAGGAGCAAACAGAATCTAAATGCATTAGGCTGGTTGGTATATTTTAGAGGCTGTATGACCAGTGGCTTTCTTTCCCACTCATGGAATTCCACTTGACAGCCTAAATCTTTAGTAATTGACTATGACTCTCTGAGTAGGAGGCTTGACTCGCACAGTCCTTATGTGCTGCAGCCCTGGGGGCTGGTTGGCCTTTGGAGAACATCTCCAGCGCTGACTGTCCTTATGCCTACATGCCCGAGAGAGTGGGGATGTACTGTGGGCAAGGCATCTCCACTATAATCAAATTTCTGCCCAATTTCCGAAACAGCAGCTGCCTCCTCTGCTGTTTTGGAGGTCATCGTCGAACACGACGGACAAACATACATAACATACATATTTTAGCTGTGATCCATTGTTTTGCTAATATCATTAAAGACGGGACGACTTAAAAGAAAATGTACTTCCATCTTCTCTTGCTTCATTTCATAAAGAGCAGGTTGTATCAGATTCACTATGCATTCGGTATCTGGGTTTATGAACATTTATATCTGACACACTCAGTGTGTGTGGGGGAGAGAGAGAGAGAGAGAGAGAGAGAGAGAGAGAGAGAGGAAGAGAGAGAGAGAGAGAGAGAGAGAGAGAGAGAGAGAGAGAGAGAGAGAGAGAGAGAGAGAGAAAGAAAGTGAGTGAGTGAGTGATAGAGGGATAGAGAGACAGAGAGAGAGTGGAAGAGATGGAAAGAGATGGAAGAGAGAGAGAGAGAGAGAGAGAGAGGAGAGAGAGAGAGAGAGAAGGCGACAGACAGACAGACAGACAGACAAGCATGTATTTATAGGCAGAAAGAAGGAGAAGAGCAGAAAGCTGATTTATCAGCAACGAAAAAAAGGGCAGGAGAGGAATGACCTCTGAACCGGAAGGAGTGTATCCTAAGGGCAAGGGAGAGCATCCCCAAAGCTGTCAGGGCGGGCGTCATGTGACGAGGGGAGATAATTTGGGCACAAAGGTTGGGGTGTCTGTCCCCCATCTGTCTCTGTCTGTCTGTCTGACTGTCTGTCACCCTGCTGTCACACTGTCCCGCCCACTCCACAAGTCGACCTCTCTCCATACCACAGCCACTCGGTGTGGTGTGTGTGTGTGTGTGTGTGTGTGTGTGTGTGTGTGTGTGCGCGTGCGTGCGTGCGTGCGTGTGTGCGTGCGCGCGCGTGTGTGTGTTTATTTATGTATTCATTCTTTGATTTCGAGGATTATGGAATAAGCCCTATTGTGCTTTTTTTTAAAACTTTCAGTCCCCGTGTGTATGCAGTTTTAAAAAAACAACTTATCCATTCTTACCGGCACACAATGGCCTACTCTTCCGAAAAGCGGAACAGGTTTTAATGTGTACGCAAGATGTTCTGCGTGCGTTCGCACACGAGACCTCGGTTTATAGTCTCATCCGAAGGACTCTTTTTTTTTTTTTTGGGGGGGGGGGGGGGGGGGGGGGAACCGTGTCGGCACTGATGTTAACTCCAAAGGAAAAATTCTCTTGAACAAGAATCGAACCCGGGTCAGCAGATCACGAGCGCAATGCGCATCACTCTAACAACCAGTCTATCCCTCCTCCCTCCCCCCTGTGTGTGTGTGAGTGAGTGTGTATGAGTGTGTGTGTGTATGTGTGTGTGTGTGAATCCCTTTGAAAATCTTTATCACTTTGAAATGTTTCTCAAAACACTGAACTTGATTACATACTAAGACGACTTTTGGTCAGCAGTTTGTAAACTACAACACCAACGATATATTTAACGCAACAACATCAGTTCCTATCAGTAAAACTACAACAACTGACCTCCAGTTTTGTGATATATCTGTGCAGACTTTGTAAGTAGGACGCATGTATTGTGTGCTTACGTCTATGTCATTTTTCCAAACTGTAATGTATTCATCGTCTTCCTTGCATGGGTTTTGTAATGTGTAAACTTATGGGAAGCGAGAGATACCACGGCAATAAAAAATAATGTTTTAAGCATTCTTCCTCTTGTCTACCACACCGCCATCACCGATATCACCACCATTATCAGAAAGGCAGTTGTAGTGTAGCAGTGTTAGTAGTAGTTGTAGTAATGGTAGTACTAGTAGTAGAAGCAGCAGCAGCAGCAGCAACAAGCTTTTAGGACAGAGACGTAGAAACTCCCAAAGAGCCAGAGAACATCACTGTGCACAAACCAAGAGGACTGACAACACCTGATTTCTACAACATGGCTAGATACCCACAACGCCTACACAACTAACACAAGATCGACATTGAAACATGGCAGGAAAAAAGTCAAAGAAATGAATGTATAAAACAGTAGCTGCCTAACCATTCACTTTCGTCATCACTCACTCACTCTTTCATTCACTCAGTCAGTCAATCAAGCAATCAAGCAACCGCTGGCCCATACTACCCCTGCCATCACTCAATCTTTCATGGCTCGCAACGGTCAATTGCCTGCAGAGGGCTGGGCTCTGTCTGCCAGGTTCACCTGTCCCACCACCACCACACACTGCCTGAAACATTCCCTGCAGTGCAGTGCAGTGCCCCAACCACTGACTCCTCAAGCAGTTCATTCAGGGAGAAGTCAGGCAGTCAATGCCAACAGTCAATGCCAACAGTCACACAGTCAATGCCAACAGTCACACAGTCAATGTCAAATGCCAACAGTCACACAGTCAATGCCAACAGTCAATGCCAACAGTCACACAGTCAATGCCAACAGTCACACAGTCAATGCCAACAGTCACACAGTCAATGCCAACAGTCACACAGTCAATGCCAACAGTCACACAGTCAATGTCAACAGTCACACAGTCAATGCCAACAGTCACACAGTCAATGTCAACTGCCCACAGTCACACAGTCAATGCCAACAGTCACACAGTCAATGTCAACTGCCAACAGTCACACAGTCAATGCCAACAGTCACACAGTCAATGCCAACAGTCACACAGTCAATGTCAACTGCCCACAGTCACACAGTCAATGTCAACTGCCAAACAGTCAATGCCAACAGTCAATGCCAACAGTAACACAGTCAATGCCAACAGTCAATGCCAACAGTCACACAGTCAATGCCAACAGTCAGACAGTCAGTGCCAACAGTCAGACAGTCAATGCCAACAGTCAATGCCAACAGTCAGACAGTCAATGCCAACAGTCACACAGTCAATGCCAACAGTCAGACAGTCAATGCCAACAGTCAGACAGTCAATGCCAACAGTCAGTGCCAACAGTCAGACAGTCAATGTCAACAGTCAGACAGTCAATGCCAACAGTCACACAGTCAATGCCAACAGTCACACAGTCAACTGCCAACAGTCACACAGTCAATGCCAACAGTAACACAGTCAATGCCAACAGTCAAACAAAACAGTCGGACATCAACGCAGGACAAGTGCACCAGAAGTTTAAAGCATTATCTGAAGACCAGAGCGATATCTCAAACACCTTCATCATGCAAAGACTATAGTCTACAGTGGATCTATCAGGATTCTTCTCCTCCGTTGAACACTCAGCAGTACTCATTGCTATCTCTCATATAATAATAATAATATAAGGAATTTATATAGCGCTGAATCTTGTAAAGCAACAAATCAAAGCGCTCAGATGACATTTTTTAATTTTTTAATTTTATTTATGCGTGTGTATGCGGTTTTTAAAATTTTGTCATCTGTTCCCACCGGAACACAATGCCCTACTCTTTCGAACAGCGGAACAGGATTTAACGTATGCGCAAGATGTTCTGCATGCGTTCGCACACGGGGCCTCGGTATATAGTCTCATCCGAAGGACTTTGACATTCAGTTCGATTTTTTTGTCAAACTGGGAAGAAAGGGCGAGGCTGGGAATTGAACCCAGAACCTCACGGTTTACTTGTTGGCAGGCAAACGTCTTAACCATCCTGCCACCTCCCTTCACATATGAGTGAAAATGCGCTGTGCTGCCGTTAACCGCCTGACAAGTCAGGCCCAGCACATCCAACTTAAGACGTGGCAGAGAATTGCTATATCTTCAGTCTTTTTCTGGGATAAAAAAAAGAAAAAAGGCAGGAGATTGGACCAAGAAGGCAGAAAATAGAACACGAAGGAGGTGACAGGAAGAAAAAGAGACAACGGAGAAAACAAAGAGAGGGATAGAAAAGAGGGAATTCCCAGCACAGAATTTCCAGAAGGTGGGGATGGTATTTATACTGACAGACCCTTTGCCGGGGGAGGGAGGGGGGATAAACCGATGTATTTTTTTCTCTCTGTTTGTGTGTTTGTTTAAAGAATAAAATAAGAAAAGGCTCTGACACCAAACCAGCAGTGGACAGTTAACAAGGAGAGCGCGCGAATGGCCTGGTAATGGCCACGACTGCCGAAGCGTGAAATACAGAATTGGATTGGCTGGCCAGAGGAGCTATTGGAGAGCCAGCTTGATGACCACGGTGATGATGCTGATGATGGCTTGAACGAGGGCCGCACACACACAACTCCACTGTCCCCTCCCCCCCCCCCCCCCCCACACACACACACACTCACAACTCTTGGCAGGCTGTTCCTGATCCTCATTCATATTCATGGTATTTCTCAGGGGGCAAAAGGTTGTTCACCCTTCCTCTTCTCATTGGATGAAGGCAGGAGAGATTTTCGTCAAGGTAGATATATAAATTCTCTCTCCCTCCCCTCTGTCTCTCTCTGTGTCTCTCTCTCTCTCTCTCTCTCTCTCTCTCTCTCTCTCTTGTTTTCAATTGTTCCCCATGAGGGCTTGGTGTAAAGAAGCCTCTGGCTTATCCATTTACCTAATATTCGAGTTCGAGTTTTCTCTCTCTCTCTCTCTCTCTCTCTCTCTCTCTCTCTCTCTAGCTCTTGTTTCAATTGTTCCCCATGAGGGCCTGGCTTTAAAGAAGCCTCTGGCTTATCCATTTACCCTCATTAAAATATTCGAGTTCGAGTTTGAGTTTTCTCTCTCTCTCTCTCTCTCTCTCTCTCTCTCTCTCTCTCTCTCTCTCTCTCTCTCTCTCTAGCTCTTGTTTTCAATTGTTCCCCATGAGGGCCTGGTGTAAAGAAGCCTCTGGCTAACCCAATTAATCTCATTAAAATATTCGAGTTTGAGTTCGAGTTTCTCTTCTCTCTCTCTCTCTCTCTCTCTCTCTCTCTCTCTCTCTCTCTCGTTTTCAATTGTTCCCCATGAGGGCCTGGTGTAAAGAAGCCTCTGGCTAACCCAATTAATCTCATTAAAATATTCGAGTT
>CM054145.1:162368-164868 GCA_028751875.1 Rapana venosa
ATGCTGACTCCACTCTCCCTAAAAGTTCTTCCGATGAGACTCTAAACCCGAGGTCCCGTGTGCGAACGCGCGCACACGTTAAAACCTGTTCCGCTTTTCGGAAGAGTAGGCCATTGTGTGTCGGTGGGAACGGATGACAAAATGTACAAAACTGCATACTGGCTGTAAAAAAGCACTCGAACGCTTATTCCATTATCCTCGAAATAAAAGAAGAAATAATCGAGAATAAATACTGTGAATAGCACCACGTCTATCCTACCACCGCTGTCAGTAGAGAATTAGAACCCGTATGAGATCACAGCCCTCCCTCCCTTCCTCCCTCCCTCCCTCCCCTCCCCACCCCATCCCCATGTACACTTTCCCGTTGGGTCAGAAATTTCAAGGAATCGAACATGGACGCAGAAAGGAAGAGGTAACGAAATAAACTCTGTGTTGTGTGTGTGTGTGGTTGTGTGTGAGTGGTGTGAGTGTGAGAGAGAGAGAGAGAGAGAGAGAGAGAGAGAGAGGAGAGAGAGAGAGAGAGAGAGAGAGAGAGAGAGAGAAGAGAGAGAGAAGAGAAAGAGAGAAAGAACGTCCGTACGTGCGAGCGCGCGCGTGGTGCATGTATGTATGTGTGTGATCTTGTGTGGGCGTGAATATAAACGTGCGTGAAGACACCCCCCTCCCCTCCCACCCCCCCCCCGGCAGCCAAAAAATCAATACTGACAGACAAGTTTCCACGGTTGTCTAGGTCAACCCACCAACAAGCGGAGCAGACACACCTGACTACCTTCACCGATCCCAACAGCAGATTTGCACTAGGGAACAACCAGCCTCACATGCCGACTCCCTGTGAAAACAGCCCACACGGCCGGCCCTCCAGCCCCAACCACCCACACACCATCTTCGTGGTGGCGCTGCTCTTGTGGCGACGTGCTCTCCCCGGGGAGAGCAGCCTGAATTTCACGCAGAGAAATCTCGTGACTTAAAGTGGTATAAATAAATAAATAAAGAAATAAATCTTCTGTTTCGCGCGCAACAAGAGTCCACCCCTCCTCGTATCGTCTTTCCATTCTATTTCAGTACATGCTGGAACACTCTCGCCCACCTCCCCCCTCCCTCTCAACTTCGCTAGAATCTGCACACGCCGTTTACCTGGTCACTAGTTCCTCAGATAAGGTCGGTCACTGTTTTCAGCGCTGTCTGGTCCACAGTTCCTGACGGCATCAGCAGCGTTAGCAAACAAATCGCTGCAATGCGGCAGCGTGACTGCTGATTAGGGAGAGGTAGAGATTTCCAAGGGGCGGGGCAGAAGGCAGGACGAACATGAGTGGCCAGGCAGAAAGGGTGACATGGACTGAATCCCCGAGATGGGAGGTGGGAGTTGGGAGTTACTGGCAGTGTGACAATCAGCATTACACGCCTCACTCCAGACCTGCATTGGAAGCAGCTGAAGACTTGCCCGCTTGTTGGCTGGGCTGTCGGGCAGTATGGTCACGTCACCTGCGTTCTGCTGACGCCCCTGGTGACGTCAAAACTGATCTTCAGTGTTGATGACGTCAAAGACGTGTTGATGACGTCACTGTCGACTGAAAGGGTTGATGACGTCACTGTTTACGGAAATGGATGATGACGTCACTGTTGATTGAAACGGGTGGTGACGTCACTGTTGATGACGACATTTTGTTACGTCAGTGTCGAGCAAGGCAGTGCTGAGAACACAGTTGCCACATAGACAGACGGTTGGTGACGTGAAATATCATCGATTTGGAGTTTTTTCCCCCCACCTTTTTTGGGGGGGAATGATTTTCACTTTCTCTGTCTGTCTGTGTCTGTTTGTTTGTCTGTGTGTGTGTGTGTGTGTGTGTGTGTGTTGTGCGTGTGTGGTGTGTGTGTGTGTGTGTCTGTCTGTGTGTGTTTCTCTCTCTCTCTCTCTGTGTCTCTGCCAAACACAGCCAACAAAAGTCATGTGGGAGAGGGCGCAAATCAGTGTTACAGACAATAATTACTGGCTGTGTCTCTATCCCGTTTGGACCCGAAACTTTTTCTCCATCCATTAGATCATGAGTGGTGGTCTGGGCGCTAGTCTTTCGGATGAGACGATAAACCGAGGTCCCGTGTGTTACACACAAATTATTTAGCGCGCGTAAAAGAACCCACGGCAACAAGAGAGTTGTCCCTGGCAAAATGCTATAGAAAAAAAGCCACTCTGATAGGGAAACAAATGCAGTTGTAGACAGAAAAAAAATGGGTGGCGCTGCTCTGTGGCGACGTGCTCTCCCCGTGGAGAGCAGCCCGAATTTCACGCAGAGAAATCTGACGTGACTTAAATAAGTTAATATCCTGCAGACCTGCTATGACCACCTACCTTCCTACCTACATAATTACAATTCTACACCCTGCCGCTTGTCTCTCTCTGCCTCCTGCAGAATGGGCCACTGTTGAACCTTCTGTCAACAATCCGTCACACACACACACACACACACACACACACACACACACACACACACACACACACACA
>CM054145.1:182368-192368 GCA_028751875.1 Rapana venosa
TTGGAATATGCTTATGCAAGAGTATACAGTTATGAGTGCACTCCAGGGTATTATGCCAAAGTCTTACCAAACTTATGTGAATTTTTTTCATCTTCAACTTTTCATCTTCAATATTTTGCCCCTCAATGTGTATTGTGGCCAAAGGCCGATGTACATTAAACAATTTCAGAGTTTCAGAGTTCTCTCTCTCTCTCTCTCTCTCTCTCTCTCTCTCTCTCTCTCTCTCTCTCTCCCTCTCTGTGTCTCGATAACGATGATCGTTCTCTCTCCTCTCTCCTCCCTCTCTCTCTCTCTCTCTCCCTCCTTCTCTCTCAACTCTCCTCCCCTCTCTCTCTCTCCTCTCTCTCTCTCTCTCCTCTTCTCTCTCTCTTCTCTCTCTCTCTCCCTCTCTGTGTCTCGATAACGATGATCGTTCTCCTCTCTCTCTCTCTCTCTCTCTCTCTCTCCTCTCTCATCTCTCTCTCTCTCTCTCTCTCTCTCTCTCTCTCCCTTTCTGTGTCTCGATAACGATGATCGTTCTCTTCTCTCTCTCTCTCTCTCTCTCTCTCTCTCTCTCTCTCTCTTCTCTCTCTCTCCTCTCTCTCTTCTCTCTCTCTCTCTCTCCTCTGTCTCGATAACGATGATCGTTCTCTCCTCTCCTCTCTCTCTCTCCCCCTCTCCTCTCTCTCTCTCTCCTCCTCTTCTCTCTCTGTGTCGATAAGGATGATCGTTATCTTTATCTCTCTCTTTCTTTCTTTTCTTTTCTTTTTCTCTGTCTCTCTCCCTTCCCCCCGTCTATCTCTCTCCTCTCTCTCCCCCCCCTCTCTCTCCCCCTCCTGCTTATTCTCCCACTCGTTATCAGACATTGGAAGAGAGATGACGTACATCCACACACAGCCACGCCAGACAAACCTTCCAAAACGCACCTTTCTCCATGACAAATCGCGAAAAGTGAAAGGAAAAAAGTTAAAAAAATTTTTTTTTCTTCAAGACAGATTTTAAAAACCCGGAAATTTTTTCCCCAAGAAAAAAACCCCAAAAAAAATTAGAAGAATAGAAAAACAGCAGATCAGAAAACAAAAAAGAAAAAAATTGAAGGGGGAAAAGAAAGAAAAACAGAGAAAAAAAAAGAAAGAGAAGGAAATGACGAAGAAAAAGGAAAGAGAGGGGGAAAGAGAAAAGGAAGAGAGAGAGAGAAAGGGAGAGAGAAAGAAGAGGGGAAAAGAGGAAGAAAGAGAAAAGGAGAGAGAGAAAAAGGGGAGAGAAGAGAGAAAAGAGGAGGAGAAAAGAGGAGGGGAGAGAGAAAAAAAGAGAGAAAGAAGAGAGAGAGAAAGAGAGAGAGAGAAAGAGAGAAAAAGAGAGAGAAGAGAGAAAGAGAGAGAAAAGAGGGGAGAGAAGAGAAAAGAAGAGGGGGAGGGAGAGAGAAAGAGAGAGAGAGAAAGAGAGAGAGGGAGAAAGAAGAGAGAGAGGAGAGAAAAGAGAGAGAAAGGAGAGAGGAGAGAGAAGAAGAAAGAGGGAGAGAGAGAGAGAGAGAGGAGAAAGAGAGGAGAAAAAAAGAGAGGAGAGAGAGAAAAGGAGAAGAAGAGAGAGAGAAAGAGAGGAGAGAGAGAAGAAAGAGAGAGGGAGAAGAGAAGAGAAAGAGAAAGAGAGAAGGGGAGAAAGAAGAGGGAGAGAGAAAAGAGAAAAGGGGGAGAGAGAGAGAGGGGAAAGAGAGGAAAGACAGAAAAGAGAGACAGAGAGAGAGAGAATAGTTTATTCAAAAGGTCTCAGCCACATTTGAAGGGGGAAAACACAGAGCACACACTATGATGCAAGTAATACTATACCAAGAATTAAAAAGAGACAGACAGACAGACAGACAGGCAGACAGACAGACAGACAGAAGTCGGACACTATACTCTCCAAGGCACAAACACACAGTGGGCTGTAGTTAGCAGTTTAACTCCACCCCCCCACCTCCTCCCCCCATCCCCAGACTTGGACCATAAAGACAGACTGGTCCAAAGATCAATAATTTATTTATGACTGGCTGACTTAACTGAGTGATTGGATGACTGGCTGACTGACTGAGTGATTGGCTGACTGACTGGCTGACTAACTGAGTGATTGGCTGACTGACTGGCTGACTAACTGAGTGATTGGCTGACTGACTGACTGAGTGATTGGCTGACTGACTGACTGAGTAATTGGCTGACAGACTAACTGAGTGATTGGCTGACTGACTGACTGGCTGGCTGACTGACTGACTGGCTGGCTGACTGACTGACTGGCTGGCTGGCTGACTGACTGACTGGCTGGCTGACTGACTGGCTGGCTGACTGACAGCATGGTAAGGAGGAAGATGCAGTATCGGACCATGCAGACAGACAGACTGCCAGACAGACTGCCAGACAGACAGACAGACTGCCAGACAGACAGACAGACAGACAGACAGACAGACAGACAGACAGACTGCTGTGTGGCTCACAGCCCCGTCAGTGCGGGCATCACCATCAATAATATCACTACCAGACTGACTGACAGACTGACTGACTGACGGACGGACTGACTGATTTACTGACTGACCAACAGACTGGCTGACGGACGGATTGACTGACTGCTCAACCTGCACCATACATCTATGCATACTGAACTGCTCCAGACCTTCCTTTGCTGGTAGGCCTGTCACTCTGTCTGTCTGTCTGTCTGTCTGTCTGTCTGTCTGTCTGTCTGTCTCTCTCTCTCTCTCTCTCTCTCTCTCTCTCTCTCTCTCTCTCTCTCGTAGTTCAAATGAAAAAAAGCAGTGCCCTGTTTGTAAAGACCAAATAGAGAATGAAGAACACTTTGTATTCAATCGTGCTCTCTATGAAGATTTGAGACATCGGTTTCTCAAAGATTCGAAAAGACTTCCTTTACACGTGCTACTCAAAGCTGCAATATCTATTTATAGATACGATTTATCACGATTTATTTTTCATGCAACCAACAGAAGAAATAAGATAACTTTCTAGAAATTGATCCTTATATTGATGAATACTACATTGAAAACATTATCGATTATGATGCAAGTGAATTGCTTTGTGATGAATATTCAAGAAATGGCTGATGCAATTTCTTGTGTAGTTATTACTGATCAATTATGTCATATTTTTATACGTTGATAGTAATGCGTTTAGAACACTCATGTCATATGCCCACTCTGTACGCCCATCATTCCTTTGTATTGTGGCCTAAGGCCGATGTACAGTAAAAGTCTGAAGTCTGAAGTCTCTCTCTCTCTCTCTCTCTCTCTCTCCCTCTCTCTCTCTCTCTCTCTCTCTTCTCCCTCTGTGTGTGTGTGTGTGTAGTGTGTGTGTGTGCTGAAGTCAGCTGTCCCCTCATCCCATGATGAGGGTCATCAGGGATTAACACACAATCCCTCACCTTCACTACCCCTGGCCTGACCCCTCAGTACTTCTTCATGCCTTCTTCATGATGATGATAAGAAGAAGAAGAATGATGATGATGATAATAAGAAGAATAAGAATGATGATGATGATGATGATGATAATGATGATAAGAAGAAGAATGATGATGATAATAATAATAATAAATGGAATTTATATAGCGCTGTATCTTGCACAGACAAATCAAAGCGCTTGCACCCAACTCATTCTTACACAGTTATGCAACCAATAGCGAGTAATAGTTCTAACAAGTCCAAATGCACACACACACACACACACTCACACACACACACAACACACACACACACACACACACACACACACACACACACCCACGTTATACACTTTGGCAGGGTGATGATAAGAATAAGAATGATGATGATAATGATGATAAGAAGAAGAATGATGATGATGATAAGAAGAAGAATGATGATGATAATGATGATGATAAGAAGAAGAATGATGATGATGATATGAAGAAGAATGATGATGATGATAATGATGATGATGATAATGATGACGATGATATCAACAATTTGAGTGTTGGGAGTTGTGATTGGTGTTGTTATGGAATGTTTTGTTGTCGCATCTTCAGTTAAAAGTTGTACCTGCCAGAATGTCTCTCCTTAGAGACAGTAACCTTGTCTGGAGTCTGCAGTAACAGTCAGAATGATGCCATGATAATAATGATAGTAATGATAACAAGAAGAAGAAGAAGAAGAAGAAGAAGAAGAAGAAGAAGAGCAAGAAGAAGAAGAAGAAGAAGAAGAAGAAGACGAAGAAGAAGAAGAAGGAGAAGAAGAAAAAGAAGAAGAAGAAGAAGAAGAAGAAGAAGAAGAAGAAAAACAGAGACAATAACATCATGTGTATGCTACTACATGCTAGCGGTAGTTCCACGTTAGACTTTTAGAATTATGAATCGTGATCGTTCGAACATCTTCGAGTCTTGTCCGTTGTAATGTTACGCCTGCCATGATATAATCAAAACTATCTTGAACAAATGATAACAATAATAGCAATACTGATAATGATAATACTGATAATGATAATAACAACAATAAGACGAGTGTGAAGGAAAAGCAGAAGAGAAGATGGCTTCAGCAGCGCCCTAATTTCAACAGTAAGGATGACTACTACTACCTCCTGCCCAGAGAAGACCAAGTAACCTTTGTGAGGCTGAGGACTGGACACTGCAGACTCAGACATCACATCTTCACCAAGTTGGTGATTCTGAGGCGTGCCCCTGTGGTGGCACTTCTCCCATGACAGTGGAAGAACACTTCCTCCTCCAGGCCTGTCTGTCCAACACACCAAATCCTGAGGACTGGCCAATATCTGGCCTACTGACCTGCCGATGAGGGACAAACTCTTCGGACCCCTGGAGGGAGGGCCTTCAGCGTACCACGGCAGCATTTGTCAGGGCCTCAGGAGTTGCTGTCTGAGCGTTCGACGAAGAAGAAGAAGAAGAAGAAGAAGAAGACGATTCTGGTAAAGATCACCACCTTCATCTTCTTCCAGCCCTGTCAGCTAAAGTTGGAGGAGGAGGAGGAGAGACAGTAAGCAGGTTCTGTTACCGGGGTGTTATTTTCTCTGGCACAAAAAACAGCCTGCACTGTTCTCTATGTATCCGTTTCTTAACCACCTGCCTCTCTCTCTCTCTGTGTCTCTGTCTCTCTCTGTCCGGTGTGTCTTCTCCTCCTGGCCTCGCCTGCACTGTCTTCTTTTCTTTCTTCCCCTGCCTCTTCTTCCTCTTGTCTCTGTCTCTCTCTGTCGTTGTCTGTCCTGCTGCCTGCTGCTGTCTGTCGTCTGTCTTCTCTCCTTCTTCTCTCTCTTCCTTCCCTCTCTTCTCTCTCTCCTGTCGCTGTCTGTCTGTCTGCGCTCCTCTCTCTCTAAATCATCTCTCTCTCTCTCTCTCTCTCTCTCTCTCTCTCCCTCGCTCTCTCTCTTCTCCAACCACACACACACACATAAACAAACAACACTCACCCCTCCTCTCCTCCCCGCCCACACCCCCACACACACACACACACACACACTTACACACACACACACACACACACACACACACCTCCCCCCAACACACACACACCACACACACACACACACACTACACACAACACACACACACACTTACCCACACCCACACAACACACACACACACACACACACACACACACAAAACACACACCACACAACACACTCACACACACACACACACTTCACACACCCACACCCCACCTTCACTACAACCACTCCCCCCACAACACACACACCCACCCCCCCCCCCCCACACCCCCACACCACCCCCCCCCCACACCACACACCACCCCACCCCCATTCCCCAACCCCACCTCCTCACTTTTCGTTCCTTCTTCTTCTTTCCCCTCCCACTTCTCCCTTCCCCCCCCCCCCCCCCCCCCTCCCCCCACCCCCACCCCTTCTCCCTCTTCTCAACATCCTACATCTATTTTTGGTCGTCCTACTCTCCGCCCCCACCCCCCCCCCCCTCCTCCCCCAACCCCATTTCTGCTCCTCATTCCATTACTCCTCTTTTCAGAGTCCTCCTCCCCCCTCCTCCTCCCCAAATCAATACTGGGGAGAAGAGACATAGAGAAGGTTAGACTGCACAATCGTACTGGGTAGTGTTGGCGTGGAGTGCATTCTGTCGTTCAGTGTTCAGTGTGTGACAGGAAGACGAACACACTCAGCGACATTTTATTTGAAAACCAATATGAAATATAGCTTTTGTGTCTTTGATATATTTGTTGTGTATCAATCTGCCTGTCAGTATTGTAATTGCCCTTCATGGGATGATTAAAGTGTTTTTGACTTGACTTGACTTGACTTGACTTGACTTGACTTGACAGCATGCAGTCTGTACCTGGGTAGGTTTTCCTGCAACACACTTCTTTCAAAAACTTCCTTGCTTTATTTTTTTTAGCTGCCTCATCTTCTGTGACGTCCCCCGTCCTGCTGTTCCCACGCCGCTCATCCCAATCTCCCCGCCACAGCTATACCCAGATTCGTTATGTCTCATCCCCAGGGTATCTTGGAATGCTTATAACAATCTGAAATGTATTTTCCTTGTGTCTTTTGAGATAATTATGGGTATCAATGTGCCTGTCAGTATTATTGCCCTTCACGGGATGATTAAAGTGTTTTTGACTTGACTTGACCTTGACTTGACTTGAAAGTCCACAAGGAAACTTAGAAAACTTCAGTGCAATGCCCTCAATGACTCCTCGAGAAGTTCATGGAGAAATGGGGATGTATTAACATCACGGAGATGCCATGTTTGGGTGTGTACAAGCAAGGAATGGCAAACACTATGGCTTGGTAGCCAAGCTTAAGGAGAGTCTTTGTCATGACAATCATCCAACTCTTCTGTCTACTTTCGTCCAAGTGGTACGGGCTTTGCCATGAAGACAACGAACGTGAGGTACTGAGACTGACTTGTACGAGTTTCTTTGATAAATGGCCTCCTGCTCTATGTTTTAAGTTTTGTTTGTAACTCTCAGTTTTTTAGGTGGTAAAGTATTCGTTACTGTATTAATATTGGCATGCTTGTCAAGCACTGACAGGTAGCGTGACGAATATTTGTTCATAAGACAGGCAACAGGAGTTGCTGTCTGAGCGTTCGTCGACGACGGCGAAGAAGAAGAAGAAGGAGAAGAAGAAGAAGAAGAAGAAGAAGAAGAAGAAGAAAGAAGAAGAAGAGAAGAAGAAGAAAGAAGAAGAAGAGAAGAAGAAGAAGAAGAGGAGGAGGAGGAGGAAAAGAAGAAGAAAAGAAGAAGAAGAAGAAGAATTGCGAAGAAGAAGAAGATGAAGAAGAAAGAAGAAGAGAAAGAAGAAGAAGAAAGAATAAGAATAAGAAAGAAGAAATAAGAAGAATTTCGAAGAAAGAAGAAGAAAGAAGAAGAATGAAGAAGACAGAAGAAGAAGAAGACAGAAGAAGAAGAAAGAAGAAGAAGAAGAAAGAAGAAGAAGAAGAAGAAGAAGAAGAAGACAGAAGAAGAAGAAGAAGAAGAAGACAGAAGAAGAAGAAGAAGAAGAAGAAGAAGACAGAAGAAGAAGAAGAAGAAAGAAAGAAAGAAAGAAAGAAAGAAAGAAAAGAAGAAGAAGAAGAAGAAGAAGAAGAAGAAGAAGAAAGAAGAAGAAGAAGAAGAAGACAGAAGAAGAAGAAAGAAGAAGAAGAATGAAGAAAAAAGAAGAAGAAGAAGACAGAAGAAGAAGAAGAAGAAGGACAGAAGAAGAAGAAGAAGAAGAAGAAAGAAGAAGAAGAAGAAGAAGACAGAAGAAGAAGAAGAAGAAGAAGAAAGAAGAAGAAGAAGACAGAAGAAGAAGAAAGAAGAAGAAGAATGAAGAAAAAAAGAAGAAGAGAGACAGACAGAAGAAGAAGAAAGAAGAAGAAGAATGAAGAAAAAAGAAGAAGAAGAAGACAGAAGAAGAAGAAAGAAGAAGAAGAAGAAGAAGAAGAAGAAGACAGAAGAAGAAGAAGAAAGAAAGAAGAAGAAGAAGAAGAAGAAGAAGAAAGAAAGAAGAAAAGAAGAAGAAGAAGAAGAAGAAGAAGAAGAAGAAAAAGAAGAAGAAGAAGAAAGAAAGAAAGAAGAAGAAGAAGAAGAAGAAGAAAGAAGAAGAAGAAGAAAGAAAGAAAGGAAGAAAGAAGAAGAAAGAAAAAGAATTGCAAAGAAGAAGATGAAGAATTGTGAAGAAGAGGAATTGCAAAGCTAAAGAAGAAGAAGAAGAGGAACTGCAAAGAAGAAGAAGATTTGAAAAGAAGAAGAAGAAGAACTGCGAAGAAGAAGGAGACGGAGGAGGAGGAAGAAGAAGAGGAAGAAGAAGAAACTGGCAAGCGAGCTATGACTTCTCAAAAGAACTTCGATCGGCCAGCCCCACAGCGGCAGTGGCTGTGGTGTTCTACCCATAGCACCGCGGCCATCTTGTGCCAGCGAGGTCAGAAGTGGCATAGACTGCGTCTCGCCACCTGTCCAGCGCCACACTTTCTGCAACTCATCTCCTGACCACTGCCGCCCTGCTGCTACTACTGCTGCTGCTGCTGGTTGTGATGCTGTTCTCTTTGCTAGTGGAGGTTACAGCACACACAGGGACAAGGGAAGAATACCCAATGAAAGCAATAAATCTCAGAAAATAAAAAGACGACAAATTCCTGTGGTGGATGAGAGAGAGAGAGCGAGAGGTAGAGAGAGAGAGAGAGGGACAGAGAGAGAGAGAGAGAGAGGGGGGGGGAGAAGAAGAGAGAAAGTTTTATAAAACCAAGTGCAGATTAACTTGAGTTATGTCTCTGGCCTATATTTGCTGATGTAATATATTTATTGCTTAGTTGGACGGGAAAATGTGAACATATCTATTTATCTATCTGTTTATCTGTTTATCTATCTGTTTATCTATCTGTTTATCTATCTATCTATATCTATCTATCTATCTATCTATCTATCTATCTATCTATCTCTCTCTCTCTCCTCTATCTCTCCCTATCTTTCTATCTACCTATCTGTCTGTCTACCTATCTCTATATATCTACTTGTCCGTTTGTCTATCTACCTACCTATTCTCTCTCTCTCTCTATCTCCCTCTCTCTCCTTCAGAGGAGACTATAAACCGAGCTCCCGTGCGCGAACGCACGCAGAACATCTTGCGCACACGTTAAATCCTGTTCCGCATTTCGTAAGAGTAGACCATTGTGTGCTGGTGGGAGCAGATGACAAAATTGACAAAACCGCATACACACGGGGACTGGCTGTAAAAAAGCACACACGTGCTTATTACATTATCCTCGATATAAAAGAATTTTAAAACACACACACACACACAACACACACACACACACACACACACACACAAACACACACACACACACACACACACCCATTCATCTAATAATGTAGAATCAACATGGTGAAAAGACAACATTAAATACTGCACGCATCCCACCACAGAAACCTGGATCTGCAATAACCAGCATTACATTCTGAGACCAGTGAACACAGCCAGTATAACCCAGTCTGCAAGTTTGGGCTTCTCTCGTTCAATATTTACGCACTCAGATGTGTTTGGGAAAAATAATAGCATGTCCTTTCCAGCTCCTCTCGTGGGCCGTACAGCTTGGTTTGCAGAGTTATCTCTGTCAGCCACACAATCTTCCTCAGGTTGCTGTATAGCGTGCACCTCTGAAGGATGTGCTGGACAGTCTGGTTTTTTTTACCACAGGCACATGAAGGAGAAGGAACGAGTTGCAGCTTTGTGGACATGTGGTGCAAGGTTTAGTTGTTGTTGTTTTAAAAGCCAGGAACATGTAGCAGGGAGGTCGAAATTCCATCAGAATGGTGCAATGTTACGACGTGGGTTATATTCTTTCTTTTTGGTTGGATTTATCATTCTTTTATTTCGAGGATAAAGGAATAAACGCACGTGTGCATTTTTTGCTTTCAGTCTCCGGATGTATACAGTTTTGTAAATGTTGTCATCTGTTCCTTCTGCTACACAATGGCCGACTCTTCCGAAAGCAATTTGATTTCTTTTTGCAAGATATAGCGCTATATGTTGTTGTTGTTGTTGTTGTTGTTGTTGTTGGTTGT
>CM054145.1:197368-199868 GCA_028751875.1 Rapana venosa
TTTGTCTGTCTGTCTGTCTCTCATTCTCTCTCTGTCCCTATCCTTTCTCTCTCTGTTTCTGTCTGTCTTTTTTCTTTGTGTCACATTCTCTCTTTGCATCTCTTTCTGTCTCTCTCCCTTTCTCTCTCTGTTTCTGTCTGTCACTCTGTCTCTCTTTGTGTCTCATTCTCTCTTTGTATCTCTCTCTCTGTGTCTCTGTCTCTCTCTCTGTGTCTCTGTCTGTCTGGGTCTCTGTCTGTCTGTCTGTCTGTCTCTGTCTGTCTGTCTGTCTGTCTCTCAGCCTGTCTGTGAGTGGAAGCGGAGAGGCAGGCAGCTAATTGCGGCATTAACCACTGCAGCCCCCCCCCCCCCTCCCCATCTCTCTCTCTCTCCTCAACAGCCAGCCAGAACAAACAGGCAGCCGCCATATGGCCACCACACAACGTGGCCCTGCCAGGCAGCCAGGAAATGGATTGAACACTGAACACACACAGCAAGGAAAGGAGCGATGAATGGCACATGCAGAAACAGACACTGAAAAGAGGATGGACGCGCGTGTGCGAGTAAGCGCGCACACAGACGCACAGAGACAGACACAGACACAGACACAGACACACACACACGCGCGCGCGCGCGCGCGCGGACACACTGTCTTCTTCAGAGCAGATAATGCTTATCGATGGCTGCACAGTAGCAGAATGCCACGCTGAAGCGGCATTAATGTCAGTGATTCCAACACACAACCTTCACGTAATTAGTGCAACGTTTTTCCTTCTTTCCTTTTGACAACGTTTCAATCCCTCCTCCTCCTCCTTCTCTCCTCCCACCTCCTCACTTGTCTGCTTCTTGCTATTATAGCAGAACAGTCTGTTACATAACGCACGCCTCATCATTTATTGTTGATACAGATCTATGTAAACTGTTGTTCTACGGCGTCAATTGCGAGCCGTTGATAACAGAGCCACATGTTTTAAATACACGTTATCGTTGGTCGTGTGTGTGTGTGTGTGTGTGTGTGTGTGTGTGTGTGTGTGTGTGTGTGTGCGTCTGTGAGTGTGTGTGTGTGTCTGTAAGTGTGTGTGTGTATGTGTGAGAGAGAGAGAGTGCATGTGTGTGTCTCTGAGTGTGTGTGTGTGTGTGTGAGAGAGAGGAGAGAGAGAGAGGAGAGAGAGAGAGAGAGAGAGAGAGAGAGAGAGAGAGAGAGAGAAGAGAGAGAGAGTGTGTATATGTATGTGTTGTGTGTGTGTGGAGAGAGAGAGAAAGAGAGAGAGAGAGAGAGAGAGAGGAGAGAGAGAGAGAGAGAGAGAGAGAGAGAGAGAGAGAGAGAAAGAGTGTGTGCGTGTGTGTGTGTGCGTGTGTGTTAGTGTGTGTGTGTGTGTTAGTGTGCGCGCGTGTGTGTGTTAGTGTGTGTGTCAGTGTCAGTGTGTGTGAGTGTGTGTGTGTCAGTGTGTGTGTGAGTGTGTGCATTCTGAAATCGTTTCTAATCATTCAAATCTGATGTAGGACAAGGAGGAGTGGATGTCAACAGGCGTGGTGGTGTCTGTAATGCACCACTGTCAACAGATGTGCACATAGTGTCTGTGATGCACCAGTGTCAACAGATGTACACATAGTGTCTGTGATGCTCCAGTGTCAACAGATGCACACATAGTGTCTGTGATGCACCAGTGTCAACAGATGTACACATAGTGTCTGTGATGCACCACTGTCAACAGATGTGCACATAGTGTATGTGATGCACCAGTGTCAACAGATGTGCACATAGTGTCTGTGATGCACCAGTGTCAACAGATGCACACATAGTGTCTGTGATGCACCAGTGTCAACAGATGTACACATAGCGTCTGTGATGCACCAGTGTCAACAGATGCACACATAGTGTCTGTGATGCACCAGTGTCAACAGATGCACACATAGTGTCTGTGATGCACCAGTGTCAACAGATGTGCACATAGTGTCTGTGATGCACCACTGTCAACAGATGTGCACATAGTGTCTGTGATGCACCACTGTCAACAGATGCGCACATAGTGTCTGTGATGCACCAGTGTCAACAGATGTACACATAGTGTCTGTAATGCACCAGTGTCAACAGATGTACACATAGTGTCTGTGATGCTCCACTGTCAACAGATGTACACATAGTGTCTGTAATGCACCACTGTCAACAGATGTACACATAGTGTCTGTGATGCTCCAGTGTCAACAGATGTACACATAGTGTCTGTAATGCACCACTGTCAACAGATGTACACATAGTGTCTGTGATGCACCAGTGTCAACAGATGTACACATAGTGTCTGTGATGCACCACTGTCAACAGATGTACACATAGTGTCTGTAATGCACCACTGTCAACAGATGTACACATAGTGTCTGTGATGCTCCAGTGTCAACAGATGTACACATAGTGTCTGTAATGCACCACTGTCAACAGATGTACACATAGTGTCTGTAATGCTCCAGTGTCAACAGATGTACACATAGTGTCTGTAATGCACCACTGTCAACAGATGTACAC
>CM054145.1:222368-224868 GCA_028751875.1 Rapana venosa
GCATTTGTGGACGCTCCACCTTCTCCTTTTCTTCACCAGGTTGTCTACCAATGCACAGCCTGCAAAATCTCAAGACAAACGATTCCAAAATCTGACAGTTTTTATTGGCTTTGCGAGTGTGCGAATCGGATTAAAGAACAGATTTGTTGGTTTTTACTGGGAAAGTTCGGGAGTACCTTGTTTCACGTTCGCAGTCCCCACTGTCTTTTTATTCTATCATTTTTATTACCATTATTTCGGGTCACGCTTCCATGTGTGGGGATATAAAATGACCTGCTAAGCAGTTTTCAAAACGTTCTTGTCAGTCACGTTTGGATCAGGTTCGGGGAAGTGGACGGGTCTTAATCCAGATAACGACGGCAACACCACTTAACGACATCACACACGTGGTTGATCACGTGGGAGGGAGGAGAGAGCAGGATGACGGCATTCTATGGACCCCCTCCCCCTCTAATCTAGCTCCCCCCCTCCCCCTTCATGGAAAAAAAACGAGGGCTAGGCTAAATCTCCCAGGTAGGTAGGCAGGCAGGGTCAGACAGCTAACAGTTCAGCAGAAAGTCTAGGCCTACTGAACTAGCCAGAAGGGCGTTTGCGGTATGCCGATTATATCTGATTTCTGTACAAATTAAAACACAAGGATCAGTTAGCTTATGAGTGAGTGAGTGAGTGATTTTTATTTATTTATTTATTCTTTTATTTATTCTTTTATATCGAGGATAATGGAATAAGCACTTATGTGCTTTTTTTACATCCAGTCCCCGTGTGTATGCGTTTTTTTAAAGTATGTGAGAAAGAAATCTTGTAGCTGTACTGCAGAGTGAGACATAGTTAAGCAGGCAGTGACATCTCTCTCTCTCTCTCTCCTCTCTCTCTCTCTCTCTCTCTCTCTCTCTCTCTCTCTCTCTCTCTCTCTCTCACTCTCAGAGAGGCGCTAAAAGCAGGACAAGACAGGGCAAGTTCTCTGAAGCAGAACAAACAGCAGCTGTATAATGGATGCCTAACATGACGCAGCTTTTCCCACCACACCCACATACAAAAAAAATCCTCGTCTTTGAATTGATTCTCCAAGGTTTCTTCCACATCTCTCTCTCTCTCTCTCTCTCTCTCTCTTCTCTCTCCTCTCTCTCTCCTCTCTCTCTCTCTCTCTCTCTCTCTCATCTCTCACTCTCTCTCTCTCTCTCTCTCTCTCTGTCGTCTGTCTGTCTGTCTGTCTGTCTGTCTGTCTCTCTCTCTCTCTCTCTCTCTCTCTCTCTCTCTCTCTCTTTTGTGTATATTTTTCTGATAACCCCTAATCAGGGCAAGGGCCGTGATGAAAAAAAAAGCAAATGAATACTTACTCTATAACTCTTGGAAAATAAAGATCACTCATTCATTCATTCATTCATTCATTCATTGATCCATTCATTCATCCATTCTCTCTCTTCTCTCTCTCTCTCTCTCTCTCTCTCTCTCTCTCTCTCTCTCTCTCTCTCTCTCTCTCTCTCTCTCTGTGTCTCTCTGTCGTTGGTTTTCATGTTTCAACACATTTTGCCTGCCGATTTGTTGGTTTTCTCTCCTCCCCTCCACCCCCAACCCCCCGCCATCCCCATTTCTAAGTACCTAAGTGGCCTAAGACCAATGTACATTCAATCTCTTCAGAGTTCTGCTGTCTGTCTGTCTGTCTTGTCTGTCTGTCTGTCTCTCTCTCTCTCTCTCACACACACACACACACACACACACACACACACACACACACAACACACACACACACACACCACACACACACACACACACAGAGTCATATGACTGTGTATTCTGGTATGTATGTCAAACAAGAAAGAAAGATCATGCTGGACAGAAGAAGATGACGAAACTGGCCAATGTACGGCGTGGAAAGCGTGCTGGCAACACTGCATACCCGCACACACAAGCCCGTAAAAAGGTAAAGGTAAAGGAGTCCCATACCCTATAAGGTCGTAGGGGAGCGAGGCGTCAGAGACCTCACTTCTCCAGGGGCCAGCATATTGAGGGCGGCGCCCATCTCCTCTCCCTCGCTGCTTTACCTTCCCTGTCCCTAAAGAGGGCAGGTACCCATTTACAGCTGGGTGAACTGGGGGAACTGTACTGAAGCCAAGGCGCGGCGCAAACGGTCACCCATCCAACTGGTAACCACGCTCGACGCTGCTTAACTTGGCTGGGGGAAAGCGAGTGCTCCGACCACTGAGCTGTGTCCAAACTGCGGGTGTCCCCTGACCCCCTGTGTGTCTGTCTGGGCTGATGCCCCTGTGTATAGCACAGTGTGCTGCTGGCTGTGTGCATGTCCACTGACAGTCACTGACAAACAGGGTCAGTTCTGTGATATATCAAAAAAGAAGAAGAAAAGAAGAAACCTGTTGGTTATGGTTTCCATGTCAAACCTTTCCCTGTCGTGTTTGATTCGATCTTTCGCGATGCGTGCTTGAGGTTGACAAAAGATGGTTGTGTTACCTCCCTTGTCAAAAAGCCTACTTGGGCAATGACA
>CM054145.1:229868-232368 GCA_028751875.1 Rapana venosa
TTCCTCTACCTGACAATACCTACACAAGTCTGTGGGCTGTGAACTGCCATCTGCTAGCCAACCAGTTACAGTTGGCGTGCAATGTATGTACATCTTTCCGAAAGCTGCAGCTCGATAAATAAATAAATAAATAAATAAATAAATAGATATATAAAGAAAACACGTTACACATCTATTTCAAGCTTTCCAATCATCTTGTCTAATAGATTAGGGCACGCAGACAACTCGGTGTACCTCGGCACTGACAATGTCACCGTGACCTGCTCTCTGACACTTGAACCTGAGCCATCACCCTCTCCTCCACCCCACTCTCCACCCCATTCTCCACTCCTGTCTTTCTCTCTCTCTTTCCCTCTCTCTCTACCCATCTCTCTCCCTCTTTCTCTATGCCTCCCTCTTCTCCATCTCCTTCTCTCTCTCTCTCTGTCTCCTCTCCTCTCTCTCCTCTCTCTCTCCCTCCTTCTCTCCCTCCCTCCCTCTCTCTCTCTCTCTCTCTCCTCTCTCTCCCCCCTTCTCTCCCTCCCTCTCTCTCTCCCCCCTCTCCCTCCCTCTCTCTCTCCCTCTTTCTCTATGCCTCCCTCCTTCCATCTCTCTCCTCTCTTCTCTCTCCCTCCCTCCCTTCTCTCTCTCTCTCTTCTCCCTCCCTCTTTCTCTATGTCCTCCCTCCTTCCATCTTCTCTCTATCTCTCCTCCTCCTCTCTCTCTCTCCTCTCTCCCCTCTCTCCCCCTCTCGCTCTCTTTCTCTCTCTATGCCCCCCTCCTTCCATCTCTCTCTCTCTCCATCTCTCTCTCTATGCCTCCCTCCTTCCATCTCTCCTCTCCCCCCTCTCTCCCTCCCTCTCCCTCTCTCTCCTCCCTCCTTCCATCTCTCTCTCTCTCTCCATCTCTCTCTCTATGCCTCCCTCCTTCCAACTGTCTCTCTCTCTCCCTCTCTCTCTCTTCCCTCCCTCTCCCTGCCCTCTCTCTCCCCACCTCTCTTCCCTTCTCTCTCTCCCTCCCCCTCCCTCTCTCCCCTCCCTCCCCCTCCCTCTCTCCCCTCCCTCCCCCCTCTCTCTCCCTCTCTCCCTCTCTCTCTGTCTCCCAAGTCTTGGAACAGTAAGGGCCCACCATGCTGGGTGTGTCTGCAGAAGCGATCAGCAGCACGACAGTTGTGGGTGTGGGGCTAGGCCCTAATGCACATTGCAGACTGCAGACCTGCATACAGCAGGCTAGTATAGGCTAGTAAGCAGGGAGGGTATATAGCAGGCCTAGGGCTCTGTTGCATGTATGTGTACCTCGGCGATTCTGAAGGAATTGGCGTCTGTTGTGAAAATATTGTTTATTTTCTTGTGCGTTTGTTTTTCTTTGTTTGTTTCATTCTTTTATATCGAGGATAATGGAATAAGCACTTATGTGGGTTTTTTTTTAACACAGTCCCCGTCTATATGCGTTTTTTTTTGTAAATTCTGTCATCTGTTCCCACCGGCACACAATGGCCTACTCTTACGAAAAGCGGAACAGGATTTAACGTGTGCGCAAGATGTTCTGCGTGCGTTCACACAAGGGGCCTCGGTTTAGAGTCTCATCCGAAGGACTTTTGGGGAGAGTGGAGTCTGCGCTGATGTTAACTCCAGGGGAAAATATCAAAGAATAGATAAAAATAACAAAATGATAAACACACATACAAACACTCACTCACACACACACACACACACACACACACACACACACACACACACCGAGGTCCCGTGTGCGAACGCACGCAGAACATCTTGCGCACACGTTAAATCCTGTTCCGCTTTTCGTAAGAGTAGGCCATTGCGTGCCGCTGGGAACAGATGACAGAATTCACAAATCCGCATACACACGGGGACTGGATGTAAATAAGAAGTACATGAGTGCTTATTCCACTATCTTCGATATCAAAGAATAAATAAAAATAAAATGATCAACACACACACACACACACACACACACACACACACACACACCACACACACACACACACACACGCACTCTCTCTCTCTCTCTCTCTCTCTCTCTCTCTCTCTCTCTCCACACACACACTCGTACACTGTCCTCCCTTTCTGCCTCTCTCTGTCTCTCTCTCACACTCCTACCCTGTCCTCTCTGTCTTTCTCTCTCTGTCTCTGTCTCTCTCTCTCATACACACACACACGGACAAGTCTGGAACCAAGCGTTTGTTCCAGACAAACGTTACACCACTCGTGCAATGTCATTAGCGCTGTTTGCCAAACACTCGGCAGAAAAGTGTGTCAAGTACCTCAGTCTACACCAGGCACTAACTCCTCTCCTGAGTTTATAGGCCTAATGGCTTGGCAAACTTTTAGAGGCCAGCTGAACGATAGTGGACAGGCACGGGCAATATTATGGGTATTGATAGCGAAAATGTTTATTGCTGTGACGATACCAACTGCGCACGTACATGTTTGTTTTTCTCAGCGAAAAGTAGAAATTTTTAGGATAAGTCTCTCTCTCTCTCTCTCTCTCTCTCTTCTCT
>CM054145.1:234868-244868 GCA_028751875.1 Rapana venosa
CTATATCAACGACAGCGCACTGAAAGAGGGGCCATGAAAATGGCAGGCTTTTTCATGGCATGGCATGGCATGGCACGGCACGGCAGGGCTATGACGGATGGTTTATGGCAGAGGGATGAACAGACAGGCACCTGTGGGAAGGAGGGAGTGAAGGAATCAGCGGAGGAAAAGAAAAGCTCCTCTGCAAGCGATTGCCAACGGAAGGCAGGAGAAGAGATGGGCAGTAAAGATGTGTGTGTGTGTGTGTGTGTGTGTGTGTGTGTGTGTGTGTGTGTGTGTGTGTGTGTGTGTGTGTGTGTGTGTGTGTGTGTGTGTGTGTGTGAGTGTGTATGTGTGAGTGTGTGTGTGTGTGGGGGGGGGGGGGGGTGTGTGTGTGTGTGTGTGTGTGTGTATGTGTGGTGTGTGTGTGTGTGTGTGTGTGTGTGTGTGTGTGTATGTGTGTTTGGGTGTGTGTGTGTGGGGGGGGGGGGGGGGGGGGGTGTTGTCTGTGTGTGTGTGGTGTGTGTGGTGTGTGGTGTGTGTGGGGGGGGGGGTGGGGGTGAGTGTGTGAGAGTGTGTGTGGTGTGGTGTGTGTGTGTGTGGTGAGTGTGTGTGTGTGTGTGGTGTGTGTGTGTGTGTGTAGGGGGGGGGGAGGTGAGAGCCAGCAGCATCAGTAGCAGCTGGGAAATTGGGTCCACTTCCTGTCATTTTTCACCACACACACACACACACACACACACACATACACACACACACATACACACACACACACACACACACACACACACAACACACACACACACACACACACACACACACACACACACACACACACATACACACACACACACTTTTCCACGAGCTGGCGTACCGCCCTTAATGGCACCTTTTCATCAAGGTGTGTGTGTGTGTGTGTGTGTGTGTGTTTGCATATGTGTGTGTGTGTGTGTGTTTGCATGTGTGTGTGTGTGTG
Source organism: Rapana venosa (assembly GCA_028751875.1). Taxonomy (NCBI): domain Eukaryota; kingdom Metazoa; phylum Mollusca; class Gastropoda; order Neogastropoda; family Muricidae; genus Rapana; species Rapana venosa. The sequence continues at coordinate 235,821 of CM054145.1, forward strand.
GTGTTTGCATATGTGTGTATGTGTGTGTGTTTGCATGTGTGTGTGTGTTTGCATGTGTGTGTGTGTTTGCATGTGTGTGTGTGTGTGTGTGTGAGTGTACGCGCGCGCGTATGGGTGTGTATGTATGTGTTCTTTTATTCTATTCTTTTATTCTTTTATATCGAGGATAATGGAATAAGCACTTTTGTGCTTTTTTTACATCCAGTCCCCGTGTGTATGCGGTTTAGTCAATTCTGTCATCTGTTCCCACCGGCACACAATGACCTACTCTTACGAAAAGCGGAACAGGATTTAACGTGTGCGCAAGACGTTCTGCGTGCGTTCGCACACGGGACCTCGGTTTATAGTCTCATCCGAAGGACTGTGTGTGTTCATGTGTGTATGTATGTATGTATGTATGTATGTATGTATGTATGTATGTATGTATGTATGTATGTATATATGTATGTATGTATGTATGTATGTATGTATGTATGTATATATGTATGTATGTATGTATGTATGTATGTGTGTATGTATGTATGTATGTGTGTGTATGTATGTATGCATGTATGTATGTGTGTAAGTATGCATGTATGCGTGGATGTATTTGTGTTCGTGTGTGTGCGTGCGTGCGCGCACGCGCGATCTGGACGTGCATGCTCCAAAACGAAGAATGGACTGGCTTGGCCTTTGCAGAAGCAGAGAATGAGAGAGCAGCAGAGAACAGACAGGCAGACGAAAAATGATGAAGCTTGTGGTGATGACTCCATCAGCAAAGAGACCGGAGACTAGCTACCGATGATGTCTAGTTGTTCACAACACATGCAGTGCCAATATTCATACCTGAAAATCAAAACAAATCCCTCGTGGGGATGCCGGGGGCCTGTCAGTATAAACAGCATCCCCACCTTCTGGAAATTATGTGCTAGCAATTCCCTCTTTTCTATCCCTCTCTGTCTGTTTCTTCCTTGTTCATTCTCTTCCTGTCACTTCGTTCTTGTTCGTTTTCTGCCGTCTTGGTCCATTCTCCAGCCTTTTTTCACCCAAGAAAGACTTAAAATAGAACAATTCTCTCCCACGCCGAAGTTAGATGCGCTGGGCCTGACTTGTCAGGCGCTTAACGGCAGCGCAAGGCATTTTTGCTCCTATGACAGACAATGATAGTTGTTGTCTGAGCGTTCGAAGAAGAAGAGGAAGAAGAAGGAGGAGGAGGAGGAGGAGGAGAAGAAGAAGATGGAAGAAGGAGGAGGACGAGGAGGAGGAGGAGGGGAGGAGAAGAAGAAGAAGAAGAAGAAGAAGAAGAAAGAGGAGAAAGAGAGAAGAAGAACAAAGAGGAAAAGAGAAGAAGACGGAAGAAGAAGAAGGAGGAGGAGGAGGAGGAGGGAGGAGAAGAAGAAGAAGAAGAAGAAGAAGAAGAAGAAGAAGAAGAAGAAGAAGAAGAAGAAGAAAGCGGAGAAAGAGAAGAAGACGGAAGAAGAAGAAGGAGGAGGAGAGGAGGAGAAGAAGACGGAGGAAGAAGGAGGAGGAGGAGAAGAAGAAGACGGAAGAGAAGAAGAAGAAGAAGGAGGAGGAGAAGGAGGAGGAGGAGAAGAAGAAGACGGAAGAAGAAGAAGGAGGAGGAGGAAGAGGAGAAGAAGAAGAAGACGGAAGAAGAAAAAGAAGAAGAAGAAGAAAGAAGAATAAACAAAAGAAGGAGAGGTACAGAAACAAATATAGAAAGGACCAAAAAAGACAGAACAATAACCAAAATAAAAGAATAAGTAAAACACAGAAAGTGAAAGCCAAAAAACCATAAAACGAACACCACTGGAATTTTAAAACCGAAAAATAACAAAAAATGAACACGATACATGCAGAGACAGCCTAAAAACTGGAGCTCTTTTCTTTTCCATTTTGTAGGGGTTCCTTTTTTTTAGCATTCTCAAGGTTTTTTTGTAACTCGAGACGCTGAACTTTGGCTACCAATTCCATTTCTGTCTGTTGGTGGGTTTTTTTCTTCTCTTTTTCTTTCTCTGGTTTCTTCCTCACTGCTTGTTTGTTTCTTGGCTTCTTCTTTTCCTTCACATTAATGTGTGGAATTAATAGCTTCGCTCAGCAAGCCTTTGATGTGAGACAGCTACACGGAACGATAGATAACACTGTCTGTGTGTGTGTGTCTGAGAGAGAGAGAGAGAGAGAGGGGGGGGGGAGGGAGATAGAGAGACAGAGAGAGAGAGAAAATCAAATGAAATTCTTTTATTTCGAGGATAATGAATACGAGAGAGAATTTGGGGGGGGGGGGGGGAGAGGGAATGAGCGAGAGAGAGAGAGAGGAGGGGGAAAGAGAGAGAGAGAGGGAGGGGGAGAGAGAGAGAGAGAGAGAGGGGAGGGGGAGAGAGACAGAGACAGAGAGAGAGAAAATCAAATGAAATTATTTTTTTCGAGGATAAGGAATCCGTGAGAGAATGGGGGAAGGGGAGAAAAAGAGGGAGTGAGCGAGAGAGAGAGAGAGAGAGGGGGGGGGGGGGAGAGAGAGAGGGAGGGGGAGAGAGAGAGAGACAGAGAGAGAGAAAATCAAATGAAATTATTTTTTTCGAGGATAAGGAATCGTGAGGAAATGGGGGGGAGGGTGAGAAAAGAGGGAGTGAGCGAGAGAGAGAGAGAGAGGAGGGAGGGGAGAGAGGGGAGAGAGGGGAGAGAGAGAGAGAGAGGGAGAGAGAAGGGAGAGAGAAGGGAGAGAGAGAGTCTGAAAGGAGGAAGGAGCCAGAGAGAACAGGGAACAGAAAGACAGTCACACACACTATGTACACACATATACACAACACCAACACACACACACACACACACACACACACACACACACACACACACACACACACACACACACACACACACACACACACACACACAACACTCAGGGACAACTCTCTTATTACCGTGGCTTAATGCATGTTGCACACAGTTTATCGTCTATTCTGAAAGACTAACACCCAGCCCACCATCCAAGTCTAGTGGATGAAGGAAAAGTTCAGGATGAAACGAGGATGGAGCCAGCACTTTTCATTTTCGAGGCAGGCGCGTTAACTCTAGACCACTCACTGATTTGTTGGCCATGACACTGACTGCATCCGTACTTACGAAAACCCACATCTAAAAAGAATAGACAGTCGACAAATTAAAGCACCCCACGCCTTGATTGTGTCCTCTCTCTCTCTCTCTCTCTCTCTCTTCTCTCTCTCTCTCTCTCTCTCTCTCTCTCTCTCTCTCTCTTTCTCTCTCTCTCTCTCTCTCTCTCTCTCTCTCTCTCTTTCTCTCTCTCTCTCACTCTCTCTCTCTCTCTCTCACACACACACATCTTGCGCACACGTTACAATCCTGTTCCGCGTTTCGTAAGAGTAGGCCATTGTGTGCCGGTGGGAACAGATGACAATTTACAAAACAGCATACACACGGGGACTTGATGTAAAAAAAAGCACATAACTGCTTATTCCATTATCCTCGATATAAAAGATTACGATAAATTAAAATAAAATAATAATAAACACACACACACACACCACACACACACACTACACCACACACACACACACACACCACACACACACACACACACACACACACACACACACACCGCTATTAGCCAGCCACACAGCCAGAGTATACAGACATTCTATGAACAGTGTAGAATAAAGTCCCCCACACACCAGAAGAACAGTGCATACTAGACCCCACACTGCCACACTGTCTGTCTGTCTGCTATGCTCTTGTAAAGGTAAAGGAGTCCCATAACCTATAAGGTCGTAGAGGAGCAAGGCGTCAGAAACCTCACTTCTCTAAGGGCCAGCATATTGAGGGCGGCGCCCATCTCCTCTCCCTCGCTGCTTTACCTTCCCTGACCCTAAAGAGGGCAGGTACCCATTTACAACTGGGGGACTGTACTGAAGCCAAGGCGTGGCGCAAACGGTCACCCATCCAAGTGGTAACCACGCTCGACGCTGCTTAACCTTGGCTGGGGGGAAAGCGAGTGCTCCGACCACTGAGCTATCCCGTCCCCCACACCCCTGTACTCTGTGCTCACAGAACTCTACAACTTGACACACTCTCTTGAGGGAGTTCTCTCTTTCTTCTGAAGACTCGAGGCAAGGGGGAGTTCTTTGTCCAGGGGAGGGAGTGTGTCAGGTCCACATCTCCCCCCCCCCCTCTGTCTCCAGAAAGCAGCACGGCACCAGGTCATCAGTATTTTTCCGGCTGGCTGTTGGGAATGCTTTACCCTGTCATATTTTCTGGGAATACTGCATCACTGCACTGACCACCCGTAAAAACACTTGAGCTGAACGACAGCGTTGAAAAGTGTGTGCTGCTGCTAGATAGTGCCCATAACATCAATCACTCTTCTGTCTGGTGTTATCCCCCCCCCCCTCCAACACACACACACACACACACACACACACACACACACACACACACACACACACACACACACACACACACACACACACACACACATACAGAAAGCGACAGAGTGAAAAACACACACACTCTCCCTGTCTCTCCCCCTACTTCTCCTTTGTTCTTCAAACAAACCCCCCTTCCTGAAGCAAGCTGATTTCTGTGTCCTAGCTATTGATCAAGCTGGGATGGGGCAGGTGCTCGCTAATTGAACACGCTGCCTACTGTTTACTGACCCACACACACTATAGGAAGGAAAGGAGTACCATAACCTATAAGGTCGTAGGGGAGCGAGGCGTCAGAGACCTCACTTCTCTAGGGCCAGCATATTGAGGGCGGCGCCCATCTCCTCTCCCTCGCTGCTTTACCTTCCCTGACCCTAAAGAGGGCAGGTACCCATTTACAGCTGGGGGAACTGGGGGAACTGTACTGAAGCCAAGGCGTGGCGCAAACGGTCACCCATCCAACTGGTAACCACGCTCGATGCTGCTTAACCTAGGCTGGGGGGAAAGCGAGTGCTCCGACCACTGAGCTATCCCGTCCCCGACACACACTATAACTATATCAAAATGAAAACTTCCATAGCTAAAAGCCCAGCAAGGCTTGTGTGTAGAGTTTCACATTTTTTCTGGTGGCCTGTTTGTCCGTGAATCATAAATGGCGGACTTATGAATACAGAGAGGCAGCAAGCCCTGAAGCAGACTTCACTGTTTTCTTCTTGGTTTTGTTGTTGCTTTTGTTGTTGATGGTATGTGTGTGTGAGTGTGTGTGTGTGTGTGTGTGTGTGTGTGTGTGTGTGTGTGTGTGTGTGTGTGTGTGTGTGTTAGTATTCATGTTATTTTTGGGTATATTGCTGTTAGGTTTATTCTCCTGTTCGATTTGTTTGTAATCCTCCATACCCCAAAAGGGGTGAAAGGAATTAAATCTTGAATCTTGAATCGTGTGTGTGTGTTCGTGTAGGTCTGTCTGTGTTTACTTATTTGTTTATTCTTTTTTTTAGAGGATAATGGAATAAGCACTCGCGCGCTTTTTTTACATCCCGTCCCCATGTGTATGCAGTTTTTGTCAATTTTGTCACCTGTTCCCACCGGCACATAATGGCCTACTCTTCCAAAACACGGAACAGGTTTAAATGTGCGCGCAAGATGTTCTGCATGCGTTCGCACACGGGACTTCGGTTTATAGTCTCATTGGAAGGACTTTTTTTGGGGGAGTGGAGTCTGCACTGATGTTAACTCCAGGGGAAAATATCCACTTGAACGAGAATCGAACCCGGGTCAGCAGATCACGAACGCAATGCGCAGCGCACAACGCTCTGACCAACCAGGCTATCCCGTCCCCTAGTGTGTGCGTATGCGCGCTTGCGAATGTGTGCGTGTGTGCAGCGCGCACGTGATTGAAAACGCACAGTACCAAACTAGTTCGCTTAGTCAATAGGAGGGTATGTATGTTTTGTCCGTCGTGTCCGGCGATGACCTACAAAACAGCAGAGGAGGCAGCTGCTGTTTTGGAAACTGGGCAGAAATTTGATTATAGTGGAGATGCCTTGCCCACAGTACATCCCCACTCTCTCGGCCAAGTGGGCATAAGGACAGTCAGCGTTGGAGATGTTCTCCAAAGGCCAACCAGCCCCCAGGGCTGCAGCACATAAAGACTGTGCGAGTCAAGCCTCCTAGTCAGAGAGTCATAGTCGATCACTAAAGACAAAGCTGTAAAGTGGAATTCCATGAGTGGGAAAGAAAGCCACTGGTCATACAGCCTCTCGCTTTGCTGTTGCCCCCAGCGTCAATGGTTTAATCCAGAACTGTGGATTAGCCCAGGCGCTGACAGCGGAGGATAGTGTTTCCCTTTCTGTCTGTCCTCCCATCTTGTCTGGAAGGCCTGGCTACACTACACTACACTACACTAGGCTACACTACACTACACTACACTAGGCTACACTATGCTACACTATGCTACACTAGGCTACACAACACTACACTACACTAGGCTACACTACACTACACTACACTAGGCTACACTACACTACACTGCACTAGGCTACACTATGCTACACTATGCTACACTAGGCTACACAACACTACACTAGGCTACACTAGGCTACACAACACTACACTACACTAGGCTACACTACACTATGCTACACTACACTACACTAGGCTACACTACATACACTACACTACACTACATCACACTACACTACACTAGGCTACACTACACTACACTATGCTACACTAGGCTACACTACACTACACTACACTACGCTACACTACACTAGGCTATACTACACTACACAAGGCTACACTACACTACACTAGGCTACACTACACTACACTACACTACACTAGGCTACACTACACTACACTAGGCTACACTACACTACACTACACTAGGCTACACTACACTACACAAGGCTACACTTCACTACACTAGGCTACACTACACTACACTACACTACACTACACTACACTACACTAGGCTATACTAGGCTACACTACACTACACTACACTAGGCTACACTACACTAGGCTACACTATGCTACACTACACTACACTAGGCTACACTACACTACACTACACTACACTAGGCTACACTACACTAGGCTACACTACACTACACTACACTAGGCTACACTACACTACACTAGGCTACACTACACTACACTACACTACACTAGGCTACACTACACTACACTAGGCTACACTACACTACACTACACTACACTACACTACACTACACTACACTAGGCTACACTACACTACACTACACTACACTACACTACACTACACTAGGCTACACTACACTACACTAGGCTATACTACACTACACTATGCTACACTATGCTACACTACACTACACTAGGCTACACTACACTACACTACACTACACTAGGCTACACTACACTACACTACACTACACTAGGCTACACTACACTAGGCTACACTACACTACACTAGGCTATACTACACTACACTAGGCTACACTACACTACACTACACTAGGCTACACTACACTACACTAGGCTACACTACACTACACTACACTAGGCTACACTACACTACACTACACTACACTACACTAGGCTACACTACACTACACTAGGCTATACTACACTACACTAGGCTACACTATGCTACACTACACTACACTAGGCTACACTACACTACACTACACTAGGCTACACTACACCATACTACACTACACTACACTACACTAGGCTACACTACACTACACTACACTACACTAGGCTACACTACACCATACTACACTGCACTACACTACACTAGGCTACACTACACCATACTACACTACACTACACTACACTAGGCTACACTACACCATACTACACTACACTACACTACACTAGGCTACACTACACTACACTACACTACACTACAATACACTAGGCTACACTACACTACACTACACTACACTACACTACACTACACTACACACCAGTCGGCTGGCTACACTAGCTGGTTGATTCCTGAGCTGAGGTGTCTTCTGCTGTCAAGACAAGCCCCCAGTCCTCTTTCACGGCACTTCTCACTACTCCCTGTCTGACAACTTGCGTCACTCTGACATTCCTGTACGTAAGCAAAACACCGCCGCGATTCCACTCTCTCCCCTCTCTCTCTCTCTCTCTGTCTGTGTGTGTGTGTGTCTCTCTCTCTGTCTCTGTCTCTCACTCTCTCTCTCTCACAGACACTCTCCCCACTCTCTCTCTCTCACTCACTCACTTACTCTCACTTCCCCACCCCCTCTCTCTCTCGCTCTCTCTCTCTCCCACTTTCTCACTCACTCACTCTCTCTCCCTCACTCTCTCTGTCTTTCTCTCTCACTCACTCACTCGTAAGAGTAGGCCATTATGTGCAGGTGGGAACAGATGACAATTTACAAAACCGCATACACACGGGGACCGGACGTAAAAAAGCAGATAAGTGCTTATTCCATTATCCTCGATATAAAAGAATTTTTTAAAATTTTATAAAAAAATCTCTCTCACTCCCTCACTCTTTCACTCTCACTCACTCCCTCACTCTCTTTCTCTCTGTCTGTCTCTCTGTACCTCTCTATGTCTGCCTCTCCCTCCCTATCTCTGTTTCTATTCTCTCTCTCTCTCTCTCTCTCTTCTCTCTCTCTCTCTCTCTCTCTCTCTCTCTCCCCACCCCCCTCTCTCTCCTATTGATGTAACTGAAATAAAACACCCAGATAAACTACTCCGCATGCAGACACAGCAAAGAGCAGACACACTAGCCAGCACATCACTGGGAAGAACTATCCAACTTCAAGCCATGCAACCTTTTCCTTTTTTCTAAAAAAAGAGTGAAAACACTGCACCAGAAGAAAATAGTAAGGCAACTAGCTAATAACGCACAAGTAAGGAGAGTTTTCGATACAGAAAGTTCACACCACACACAATGTCAGACATGGGGTATCGAGCCTGGTCTCGCATCTTGGGCGCAGTATTGACACCACCACGCCAACGATTCCTGGTCTGGGACTCAGGGAAAACTGCAGACGACACTAGAAGATGAACACATGAAGCAGCGCTTAAGGTAGACAGTGACTGTGACAGGTAACAGAGTCAAACACTGGCTGTGACAGGTATCACAAAGGCAAACAATGGCAAACAC
>CM054145.1:254868-277368 GCA_028751875.1 Rapana venosa
CAACAGCAAACAAACAAAACAGACACGCGAAGAGGCGTGACAGAAGAAAAAGTGACAAGGCATTCCAGAAGTGGGGTTAAAAAGAGGATCTCTCTATAGCACAGCATTTCCAGACAATTGGTGATGTCTCTTTCCATGACTGTACAGGCCCTAGCATCCCTACTGGGAAATGAGCCTTCAGTCATCTTTCTCTTCCTTTCCACTGACTGTGACCGCCAAAGCAGAACTCTCAGTCCCTTGTCTGTCTGCCTCACCACAGCAATGCAGTCTTCTTCTTCCTCTCCCTGCAGTCTTCTTCTTCCTTCCTCTGCAGTCTTCTTCCTTCCTTCCTCTGCAGTCTTCTTCCTGCAGTCTTCTTCCTCCTCCTGTAGTCTTCTTCCTTCCTCTGCAGTCTTCTTCCTTCCTCTGCAGTCTTCTTCCTTCCTCCCTCTGCAGTCTTCTTCCTCCCTCTGCAGTCTTCTTCCTGCAGTCTTCTTCCTCCCTCTGCAGTCTTCTTCCTTCCTCCCTCTGCAGTCTTCTTCCTTCCTCCCTCTGCAGTCTTCTTTCTTCCTCCCTATGCAGTCTTCTTCCTTCCTCTGCAGTCTTCTTCCTCCTCTCTCTGCAGTCTTCTTCCTCCTCTCCTCTGCAGTCTTCTTCTCCTCTGCAGTCTTTCTTCCTCCTGCAGTCTTTTCTTCCTCTGCAGTCTTCTTCCTTCCTCTGCAGTCTTCTTCCTTCCTCTGCAGTCTCTTCTCCTCCTGCAGTCTTCTTCCTTCCTCTCCTGCAGTCTTCTTCCTGCAGTCTTTCTTCCGCGTCTTCTTCCTTGCAGTCTTCTTCCTTCTTCGCAGTCTTCTTCCTTCCTCCCTCCCTGCAGTCTTCTTCCTTCCTCTGCAGTCTTCTTCTTCCTCCCTCTGCAGTCTTCTTCCTGCAGTCTTTCTCCTCCTCTGCAGTCTTCTTCCTCTTGCAGTCTTCTTCCTCCTCTGCAGTCTTTCTTGCATCTCCTCCCCTGCAGTCTTCTTCCTGCAGTCTTCTTCCTCCCCCTGCAGTCTTCTTCCTGCAGTCTTCTTCCTCCCCCTGCAGTCTTCTTCCTGCAGTCTTCTTCCTCCCTCTGCAGTCTTCTTCCTGCAGTCTTCTTCCTGCAGTCTTCTTCCTCCCCCTGTCTCAAGATAGCCCCCACCCCCCTCTCCCTCCCGCACGTAAATCTGCCTGCACTGAAGGAAGCAGCAGCTCACCTCCCATTTATTTTATCTATTTATTTATTTTATTCTTTTATATCGAGAATAATAGAATAAGCACATACGTACTTTTTTTTTAAACCAGTCCCCGTGTGTATGCAGTTTTAAAAATTCTGTCATCTACTCCTACCAGCACACAATGGCCTACTCTTACGAAAAGCGGAACAGGATTTAACGTGTGCACAAGATGTTCTGCGTGCGTTCGCACACGGGGCCTCGGTTTATAGTCTCATCCGAAAGACTTTTGGGGAGAGTGGAGTCTGCACTGATGTTAACTCCGAGGGAAAATATCCCCTTGAACGAGAATCGAACCCGGGTCGTCAGATTGCCAGCGCAAAGTTCTAACCACTAGGCTATCCCGTCCCCGATGTATTTTGGAGCAAGGCAGGTCACACAGGGCACTGTTGTGTGCAATACCAACAGGCACACCAGACAGCTCGTCTATCCGTCAGTCCGTCAGTCAGTCCTGAAGTGAGTCAGACAGCAAGCAGAGCACAGCAAAGCAAACGTCAGATAAATCAGTTAAAGCAAGTAACAGGCTAAACACAACAATGTATTTTTTGTGTGTGTTCGGGTTGCAAGCGTTTTCTGATAAATGCAGAATCATTTTTGCGGCTGAAGAAGATGCAGGGTAAGAGAACGCTGGAAGAGGAGAGAGAGGCGGTTTGAGCACGTGAAGAAGACCAGGACAAAGGAAATCCAGAATCCACTCCACGTGCTCCATCAAAGCTGACAAGAGCCTGTGACAGGAAGGCCTTTAGGGCCACCCCAGAGAGGACATGATGGCAGCATACTGGCTGATCAGCTGCACATCGACAATGCCATTCAGGACGTCATTTTCCAACAACGGGGAAGGGAGGGAGGGATAACCGTTTTCATACCAGCCCACATACCCATTGATCTGGCAAAGATTGACAAGCCATTATGCGGATTTTTTCCAAAAGGGGGTGAGTGGGGAGGGGGATCTGTGTTACTAAGGGGATTTTCCGGTTGCTCATGACGACTGACAAGTCTTTGTCAGGGTATTGGCAAACATAGGGGGGGGGGGGGGATATGGTGTTTCATGGCAGCTGCGGGCAAAGGAGGGTCATTTCAACCTGCAGCAAGGAAGGCCAGCTATCCGCATACTCCTCCCAGAATAAAAGAGGTGAGCATTATGGGTCATTATTCTCCCGGAGCGTGAGTGCATCCTGGTGGTTTGTTTTGTTTTAGGAGAGAGAGGTTGTGTGCGCGCACGTCTTGCGCGGTATGTGGGGTATGTGTGAGGGGATAGGGATGCTGCTCGCACGCGTGTGTGCATGCATATGTGAACCAGGAACAAAGACAAAACAGTATGGAGCTAGATTTGCACAATCTCAGCGCCTGGGTTTATAAGTTCTTGGTAGAACATGAGTGGGCGGCACGCAGTGGGTTTTAGGGACCAGTGGATTCTTCTCCACTCATGGATCATTTACACTAGTGTAGACTAGACTGACTAGGGAAGCTTACTCGCACAGTCCTTATGTTGCTGGCTGCTGGTTGGCCTTTGGAGAGCATGTTGTGTAACAGACTAAAAATCCACACTGCTCGATGTCTGTGGATCTTCAACCCCAGTCCCAAAACCGGTTCAAGATAATTACCCGTCATGGCTCACAACCAGTCATTCACGATCACGTGGGGTCACGTGATGGCTGCCAGGGACCAATCAAGAGTCAGGGGCCGATGACATCAGAAAACGAGGGCAGAGCACTGACTGTAGACTTTACTTTAGTACCGCAGTGCACTGGGTGGCCTCTTCCACACCTTCTGCAGACATCACGATCAATGGCTGCAGCAACGGCTTCGACTGAATGCAGGAGTGGACTGGTGGCTGGCTGCAAAGTGATTTACCAGAGACTGCTGGACAGACAGACAGACAGACAGACAGTGGGGTGGACAGAGTGAATAAGTGGGGTCTTCTGCTGAAGACGACAGGTTAAGAATGGGAAGTCATCACTCTGACACAGAAGACCACACCACAGTCTCGTTTCTCTTTAGCTGTTAACAGCTTCATACCATATAAAGTCCTTCGGATGAGTCTATAAACCGAGGCCCCGGTGCAAACGCACGCAGAACATCTTGCGCAGACGTTAAATCCTGTTCTGCTGTTCGAAAGAGTAGGCCATTGCGTGCCGGTGGGAACAGATGACAAAATTAAAAAAACCCACATACACACGCCAAAACAAAAAGTCATCTGAGCGCTTTGATTTTTGCTTTACAAGATTCAGCGCTATATAAATTCCATACATTATTATTATTATTATTATTATTATTATGTACTACGTGAAGTCTTGGCCCTATACTGCAATCTGTCTGTCCTTGTTTCCTATCCCCCTGCAATACTTAGTATCGTGTCGTATCACTGTTACCCCCAACCGTAATGTAGCGCTCTATAACCAGTTATCAGTACTGTGTGTATGGTTTCGTATAACATATCATCACCAGCAATACTGTAAAGCTGTATAACGCTATATCAAAGTCTTGAAGATGTCTGTGTTGAACCATGCCGTACCGAACAACCTCATCTTGCACAACACAACGCAACACAACATGGCGGGCTGTGTGATGCTTTTTCCCTGGCTGCAGTGACAGTTGTTCTGCACAAGTCAAACACAGCACTCGCTACCCACTGGGTATCACTGACACTGGGCGTGTCCAGCCCATCACTGGTCACTGCCGGCCACTCTCCCTCACTGCCGAACAGCACACCCTGTGTTTTCTAGAGATCGCACCTCGGTCAAGGTCACTCCCTCCATGACCTCGCCACGACCTTTGCTGTCACTGAGTAATGAGATCAAAGCAGTGGTGAAGAACAAGGGAGTCAGAAGGAGGGTGGGGGGATGGGTAGGGTTAGGCATGGAGAAGGATGAAGATCTGACCGTTAAAGATCATTACACCACTCCTGATGGTACCGTCTGCTGTGTCCAGACGTTTCTAAACCGTTTAACTCTGCAGCTGTTACCCCTACCACACTCACACAGCTGGCGAGGATAGAGTATTCACGCATTATGTCAGGAGAACGGAATAGCCCGGTGGTTAGAGCATTGCACTCATGATCTGACGGCCTGAGGTCGAGCCTAGCTTTGAGCCATCTCTGAGACATCCACTCAAGGGGATTTTTACCCCTGGAGTTAACATCAGTACCGACTTCAATCCCCGGAAAGTCCTTCAGATGAGACGAGGTTTCGTGTGCTTATTTCATTATCCTCGAAATATTATAACAACAATAACAAAAACATTACAAGAAGATACGCCCTCACAAACATACACACGCTTATGCATATATTATATTAAATATATATATATATATATATATATATATATATATATATATTATATATATATATATATATATGTATGTATATATATATCTATATCTATATATATCTCTCTCTCTATATATATATTATACATATACATACACAAAAACACACATTTATGCATGCACACGCAAACACACATACACACACACGCGCGCGCCACACACACACACACACACACGCAAGAAACACACACACACACACACACACACACACACACACACACACACACACACAGAGGCAGCTAATGAGGGAGGAAGGCGTGCTAGTCAGGTTTGTTGCTCTAATTGCCATTCCTCTCCCTCACTGCTACCAACTATCCCTCCCTCCCTCCCTCCCCCCGTCTGTCTGTGTCTGTCTGTCTGTCTGTTTCCTCTCTGTCTGTCTCTGTCTGTCTCTCTCTGTCTGTCTGTTCTCTTGTCTGTCTTATCTGTCTCTTGTCTGTCTGTCTCCTCTCTCTCTCCTTTCTCTCTCTTCCTGTCTTTTCTCAGTCCTTCATGACATAATTCTGCCCTGCCACCCACCACAACATCTTCCACACTAATCTGTTCCCTCTTCGTAATCCATTGTGCTCTACCAATGTACATAACTGCATCACATCGAATCTTGTCCACATCGATAAGTCTTTTCCATACCCTCATTATAATATAAATAAATCTCTCTCCCTCTATCCATATCTCTCTTTCCTTTCTGTCTCTCCCTCCATATCATTCTCTCTCTCTCTCTCTAACTTGTTTGCTTGTTCTGTTCTTGCTTCATGTGTGTGTGTGTGTGTGTGTAGTCCCTCCAACACTGCCAACAACTTAAGGGGACCCAAAACACAACTGGTTTGGCAGCGATAACAAAACTGTTCATCACAGCCATGTGTGTGTGTGTGTGTGTGTTGTGTGTGTGTGTGTGTGATGACCATAAGTTTCTAAGCTAAAGTCCAAAGCTTTGGCCTACCAGCTAACGCAAAGATTTCAGACCCAAAACATAAAATGGGTGGCGCTGCTCTTGTGGTGACGCGCTCTTCCCCGGGGAAAGTAGCCCGAATTTCACGCAGAGAAATCTGCCGTGACTTAAAGCGGTATAAAATAAACTAAAATAAAAAGAATAGACAGAGAGAAACGTGGATACTCAAACCGACAGTTACAGCTTTACACTTCTCTTTTCACCTACACCTTCTGATATCAGCCAAAAAAAACCAAAACCAACAAAAGAAGAATAAAAAAACTTTTAAATCCACATGTGGAAAAAACAATCTAAACGAAGAGATATATTTCGTTCTCTAATTCCGCTCTGTCGCACAGTCTTCACTGTGAACACACCACAGAGCTGTTTATTTATTTTATTTATTTATTTATTTTTTTATACCGAGGATAATGGAATAAGCACTCATGTGCTTTTTTTTTTTACATCCAGTCCCCGTGTGTATGCGGTTTTGTCAAATTTTGTCATCTGTTCCCAGGGCACACACATGGCCTACACTTTCGAAAAAGCGGAACAGGATTTAACGTGTGCGCAAGATGTTCTGCGTGCGTTGGCACACGGGGCCTCGGTTTATAGTCTCATCCGAAAGACTTTGACATTCTGTGGACAACGGAGAGAGAGCAGTTCCTGGTTCTCCATATGAATGGCGTGTGGCAACGTCCTCCATGAGTTACCCACAGAGATAGCTCTGCAGACAGACAGTGTCGGCACTGAATGACCTACGGCATGTCTCCCACCACCAGCCACTATAGTTAGCTGCAGGCACTATAAACCCCTATGGGATAGCTCAGTGGTCGGAGCACTCGCTTTCCCCCAGCCAAGTTAAGCAGCGTCCAGCGTGGTTACCAGTTGGATGGGTGACCATTTGCGCGCCTTGGCTTCAGTACAGCTCCCCCAGTTCCCCCAGCTGTAAATGGGTACCTGCCCTCTTTAGGGTCAGGGAAGGTAAAGCAGCGAGGGAGAGGAGATGGGCGCCGCCCTCAATACGCTGGCCCCTGGAGAAGTTGAGGTCTCTGACGCCTCGCTCCCCTACGACCTTAATATAGGTTATGGGACTCCTTTACCTTTTACTCTAAACCCCGGCATGCTGTCCTCCCTCATCCCCGAAATGCCATGACTGCAGCATGACCGAAAGAATCCATAATATCACGCACTCCCTGAGGAGTCCTTCCTCGCTTGCTTCTGAAGACCTGTGGCCAAGGGATACTCCTCTCTAGGGGAGTGTCAAGGTCGAGTGCTGCTGATCTGTCCCCGTAAAGCAAGGCTTCAAAAGGTCACCACACTGCTGTCCCCTGAATGTTCTCTGTCTGCCCCTATCTCCTCCTGTCCATAAGTCTACATCAGGACTACATCGAAAACCCCAACACGTAAAGGAAAAAAAAGGTAAAGGAGTCCCATAACCTATAAGGTCGTAGGGGAGCGAGGCGTCAGAGACCTCACTTCTCTTAGGGCCAGCATAGTGAGGGCGGCGCCCATCTCCTCTCCCTCGCTGCTTTACCTTCCCTGACCGAGGGCAGGTACCCATTTACAGCTGGGTGAACTGGGGGAACTGTACTGAAGCCAAGGCTCGGCGCAAACGGTCACCCATCCAACTGGTAACCACGCTCGACGCTGCTTAACTTGGCTGGGGGAAAGCGAGTGCTCCGACCACTGAGCTATCCCGTCCCCAACACGCGCGCTTCATTAATGAAAGCGGTGACAAGAGCATGCTTCTCATATTATATGTACATGGCTACGTACGTTTTTATTGCTGCTGTGGACTCCTTTGTCCTATTCTTCAGTTGTCCCCTGCTACTTTGTCCTACACATAAACGCTGTGTTCAAGCATCGACTAACTGTCCATGTCGTTGCTATTGATCGACTATTGGATGGTGCACGTGTGGGCTGGCTGGAAAGGTTGCCTACTGTTTATTGACCACAACACACCGTAAACAGCTAGCTTCCAGTGTAAAACAAGCACCAAAAGTTCAACACAGCTTTCACCTTCTTTTAGATTCAGCGTATTGTCTTGGTGTACAAATAACTACACGAACAAAGATAAACTCCAGCGCTAAACTGGGCTTCATGTTGGTTTTGGGTAGGTTTTTGTCGATGGTAGGGGTCGGTTAAGATGAGGATGGTGGGTGGTGACGATGATGGTGGTGGTGAGGGTGGTGGTGGTGGTGATTTGTGCGTGTGATCGTATTGAGCAGTGTGACTGTATTGAGCAGTGAAGCTATTTTGGCAGTGTGCCTTGTCTACTGAACACACACGCACGCACGCACCTAAAAAACAACAACCTACCAAAATAGCTTTCCTAGGTTCGATACAATCACACAGTTTCCCTTTCTGTCCTTCCACGTGTTGTCAAGAGCCCCTGTCAATATTGACACACAGCCCATTGGGGGGATTGACTGCTCTGCAGGAATAAAGGTGAGCATAGTTTCCACAGGTAACAACACCGCCAGTCTGGCATTGTGCCTTACTCTCACATGGCGTGCGTAAGCAAAGTCCAAGACGATTCCTCTCTCCCTGTCTCTCTCTGTCTCTCCCTCTGTCTCTCTGTGTCTCTCTCTCTCTCTCTCTCTCTCTCTCTCTCTCTCTCTCTCTCTCTCTCTGTCAACACTTTATTCATGATTTTGGAACATGCCTATTCAGGACCGACAATTTTGGTGACATGCCAAGGTGTCTAATATACCAAGGTCTTATCAAAGATTGCCAGAAGTTTACTTTTCGTTTTCTTCATCTTTCCATATATGCGCTTGAGCTGTATGTCTGCCTGCCTGCTTCTGTCTCACTGTGATGTGGTGTAACTGTAAATGAACACAATCTGCACACACGCACGCACATACGCACGCACACACATGTGCGCAAACAGGAGGCTAGGCAGAGCAAAACACTTTAAAGGTAAAAACAAAAATACTGCACTACTTCCAAAGAAAAAAAAGTTAATAATACACACACTGACAAGGGGAGAAGGCCATGAAATGCTCCAATACCAACTAACACATCACAGTCACAACAGCAGATATGGCGTATCGAGCCTTCCTTGTTGTGCACAGCACAGCACAGCTCAGCACAGAACAACACAGCACAGCACAACACAGCACAGCACATCACAGCACAGCACAGCAAAGCACAACACAACACAGCACAACAAAGCACAGCACAACACAACACAGCACAACAGAACACAACACAGCACAGAACAGCACAACATTGACATCTTGACCTCCACACTTTCCCATCCAGGCCACGGGAACCTTCATCCCACATTGTAAACAGAGAAACAAGCAAACAACTGATGACACAAAGATATTAGGCCCAGACTCTAACAGATACCCAAGCTTTGGGGGTAAATACCATCTAGCAGAACACAACACTACAGCATGTTCAAGCAATGATTCTGCTGCTGCTGCTACCGACACAGAACCAACGTTCAAGTCGGCAATACATACATACATGGGGACTCGCCGTCAGCGCCTGGGGTTTATCACAGTTCTTGATTAAACCATTGACGCTGGGGGCAACAGCAAAGTGAGAGGCTGTATGACCAGTGGCTTTCCCACTCATGGAATTCCACTTTACAGTTTAGTCTTTAGTGATCGTCTATGACTCTCTGACTAGGAGGCTTGACTCGCACAGTCCTTATGTGCTGCAGCCCTGGGGGCTGCTTGGCCTTTGGAGAGCATCTCCAATGCTGACTGTCCTTATGCCCACTTGGCCGAGAGAGTGGGGATGTGCTGTGGGCAAGGCATCTCCACTATAATCAAATTTCTGCCCAGTTTCCAAAACAGCAGCTGCCTCCTCTGCTGTTTTGGAGGTCATCGTCGGACACGACGGACAAACATACATACACATACATACATACATACATACATACATACATACATACATACATACATACATTACATACATCCATACATACATACATACATACAGGGGAACTAGAAACAAATGTCCTGATAAAGGCAGTTCCCAATATCTCCATCTGCCCGGCTGACTAACTTCTCCCTTCATTCTCTGACCACATTCTAAACTATTTACCTTGTTGTTGCTCTGTTGTATGTGTGTACATGTACGATTTTTAAAGAAATAAACCTGTGGTTAAACCAACTTCCTGACAAGTCATTGGAACACTGCAGAGACCTGTAGTTGCAGGTTGTTGTGGACAAAGTCGAATCTGGCGGAGCCCATCTCTCTCCGGGTACAGGATGCATGCTGGGTATATTCACATCCTCCTCCTACTTTCTGATGAAAGGAGGCTGAAAGTTTAACCTGGGTGCAAATTGTTGTGCCTGCGTTCACACAGGGGACTCCAGTTTTGATGCCGTCCACAGAATTGTCAAAGAATGGAGTCGGAAATATCGTTAAATTGCGGGGAAAATCCCCTCAAAAAGGATAAGATAGTGGAAGCTTAAATTCCTGCCATCAGTTGTGCCTAGATCATGGTTAAAACATCCTAACCACTATGCCATACTTTCCCCATAGATGTCCATAGACCCACTTCTTATGTAGAAAAGCACATAATTTTTGAACACTGAAGTCCTGACTAATGGCCAGAAAAACACCCGTCAGCTCTGCTATTTTCTGATCAATATTTACCAAGCAGCCTGACAGCCACCACCAAAGTGCAGCACAGCACTGGAATGCATTATCTACATCTTGCTAATCACCACCCATCTTGTTTTCCCAGACCCAAGATAGCGGAGGGGAGGGAGGGGAGGGGAGAGGGGTGTGTGTGTGAAGGCATTGTGACAAACTACCCACGCCCCACCCTTCCCCTGAAAATGCTGTTCATAAGAGTTCACTCCCCTTTCTCCTGCACTCTCTTGCCAAGCTGCCACTTGATCCTAAGAGCAGATAACTGCCGTTCATCAATGCTAGACCCCCTCCCTCCCTCTCCCTATCTCTCTTCTTTACAGTTGTTGCCCAGCAACTAATTTCTCTTCTTCTCTGTCTGTCTGTCTGTCTCTCTCCTTCAGCTCTATTGGAGATGACAGCTGCGAGGGCCTGTTTCTAAACTGAAATGCCCAAGGAAAGCAAGTCAACCAATTTCTTTTACATCCAGGCTGAGAACAATCGCTCCATCGTCTTGCTGACTGGCAAGCTCAATTGGTTCGAGTCTGGCAGGAGTTTCCGCAAGTGTATCTTTGGAGTCATCGCCCCAAAGTGCTGTCACTTTTCAAAGATTTAAACATCTAACTCACCGATCTACCTCCAAGTTTCCCATTTACAAACAATAATCATTCTTTTTTCTATGTTATCTACTAGTCCTGTGGGAATTTTGAATTCGTCATGTTGAGGTATTGCTGTCATGAAACGTTGTCTGCAATGTTGAACGTGTGGCTTGACCGTTTGTTAACAAAACCACACACTGGATCAGTGGGTCCAAATGAGATAGTTTGAGATCTCATTTCGTGCAGTTCATTGTGAACTCTCTCTCCAAATGTTTACTTTAAGCACAAGAGACAAACCAAGAAGAAGAAAAAACATCACAGCTTTCACAGTTGAGAGAAATGATCTGCTTCTTGGAGCAGCAGTAACTATGATATAGGACAGCACGACAAGCTGTAATCCACGGCCATAGTTACAAACACGTTCTACCTCTACAAGAGTAGCAATAATAACACTAATCTATCAGAGAACGACCCGGCAAGCTGTTGTTAATGCCTACACTTGCAGGTGGCACTTCATCAAAAGCAGTTGGCCAACATTTCCACAGAACTGGTAAAACAGTTAACCCCCCAAAATCGTTTCCAGAAAAGTGGCAGAGTTCCTCTCTGGAACCCTGATAAGCTCACAGACAGCAGGAGAGAGAGAGAGAGAGAGAGAGAGAGAGAGAGAGAGAGAGGGAGGGGGGTGGGGGGTCCAAAGACCAGCTGGCAGACAGACCTGGAAGTTAACGGAGCAGAAAAGTGGACTGCAGCCTGTATAGGCAGCAAATGGGGTGGAGAAAAGGCCGGTGGTAAACTGCGGCTGGTGGTTATGTACTTAACTTACACGGCAGTGAAGGCCACAACACTGATTTCCTTGGACTGCTCTGCTTTTACCCAGACCCTTCACCCAAATCATGGTAAAGCCATAAAAAAATCTACAACAAAACACACCACAAAAAGCTACCTACACCCCAAGAGAATGGACACACGACAGTGCAAGCGCTAAAAGATCAGATCTGTAGGAGTGAGACCTTTCGAACAAACGAACTAGAATGAATCAGCCAAGCAGAAAGCAGCAAGAGACGTGGGCCGAAATAACAACAGAAATATCATGTCCAATAAGCACTAACTCGTAAGAAAAAAAGGGTTTCTAAGGGAAAGGTAAAGGTGTCCCAAACCTATAGTCGTGGGAACGAGGGGTCAGAGGGCCCCACTTCTCTAGGGGCCAGCATATCGAGACGCGCCCATCTCCTCTCCTCGCTGCTTTACCCTTCTTGACCCCAAGAAGGCAGGTACCCCCTTTACAGCAGGTTTACTTGGGGACTGTACTGAGCAAAGGCGCCAAACGTCACCTTAACCCTTGCTGGGAAAAGCGAGTGCTCCGCTGAGCTATCCCTCCCCATTTCTAAAATGCATAGCACAAAAATTCATGTTGGCAAAACTCCAGCCTTAATGCTTGAATTGTAAACTCATCCCTCTCCACACTTTCGAGCTGACAGCCGAAAAAGATGCTGTCTGCCAAAGCAGGTGTTTTTACCAGCTTGAGAAAAACCTCTCCTCTATCACTCTCTCCTCTCTCTCCCTCTCAATCTCTCTCTCTCTCTCTCATCTCTCTCTCTCTCCCCTCCTCTCTCTCTCTCCCCTCTCTTTTCTCTCTCTCTCCTTCTCCTCTCTCTCCTCTCTCTCTCCTCTCTCAAACTCTCCTGCAGAGGCAGGAAGGGTAGCGGAACCTGTGTTCACTGATGCAGCTACCTTCAATCATGTGCAGTTTGCAGGAAAGGCTAAACACAACAACTGCTACTGCTCTATTTGCCAACACGAACTACGGGCAGCTAGTCAGTCAGTGAATCAGTCAGTCAGTCAGTCAGTCAGTCAATCAAGGCAAATAAGAACCAAGGTAGGTAGGTAAACAATCAAGTTATAAAGTAAGGAAGTTAAAAGAAGGGAAATAACGGTAACAAATCAACTCTAATATTGACCCAAAGTATACCTTACTTACAATTTTGAAGATCCTCCTTTTGTTCATTTTACAAGGCTGTCCTTTATTCTAATCAGTGAATATAGAGAATCACTACGTCACTGGCGATGGAAGAGAGAGAGGTGCAGTGAGAAGACACTGAACATAAAGAACAGGATAAACAAACCCCAAGATCTGTCATAGTCATTCCACCGTGCCTGATATTAGACTAGAAGACAGGTTGACATCAGGAGAACTACAACATGAACACGACTGAAATGTACCGGCGGATCTGTCGAAGACAGACAAGGTCATTCGTGAGAGGTATCTTCAAACATTGGGGAGTACATGGCAGCAATCAAAACAGGGAGTATATATATATATATATATGTGTGTGTGTGTGTGTGTGTGTGTGTGTGTGTGTGTGTGTGTGTGTGTGTGTGTGTGTGTGTGTGTACCAGTTGATCTGGTGAAGATTGACATGTCACTGACCGGGTTATTTACAAACATGGAGTGGCTGGCGGGATGGGGGTCTGTCTGCTGCAGATTCCTTGTGCTTACAAACACCTAGATTCAACCAGTCCACTGTTGGCCGTCGCTCTTTCTCTGTTTCTGGTCCATCGATTTGAAATGGCCTCCCTATCTCTCTTCGCCAAAGGCCTTCCTGTAACTCTTTTAAATCTGGCCTCAAGACATATTTGTTTCAAACCTAAGAATTTCCTCTCCTGTTTCATTTCATAGCTATCCCTGCTTTTCAACAGCCAAAAATTCCATCACCCTGCCAAAGTGTATAACGTGTGTGTGTGGTGTGTGTGCGTGTGTGTGTGTGTGTGTGTGTGTGTGTGTGTGTGTGTGTCTCTGTGCATGCATTTGGACTTGTTAGAACTATTACTTGCTGTTGGTTTCATGACTGTGTAAGAATGAGTTGAGTGCAAGCGCTTTGATTTGTCTGTGCAAGATACTGCGCTATATAAATTCCATTTATTATTATTATTATTATTATTTTACTACTACAACTTCAGAAAACGACAGCACATCATAACATTGCAACAGGAAGCAATCAGCAGTTCTCAACATGAAGTAATGAGCCAAACTGCACTCGCTTCTTTTCTCTGAGAGGGATGAAGATTCCAGGTGTGTGTGTGTGTGTGTGTGTGTGTGTGTGTGTGTGTGTGTGTGTGTGCGTGCGTGAGAGAGAGAACTCTGAACTCTGAAATTGTTTAATGTACATCGGCCTTAGGCCACAATACACTTTGAGGGGCAAACATGGAAGAGGCAAAGAAAATGAAGTATAATTTCTCGTAAACTTTGGTAGAACTTTGGCACAATACCTTGGCCTGCACTCAAAACTGGATACTCTTGAATATGTATATTCCAAAATCAAAACTAAATAGAGGCTGGCGTAAACCAAGAATCAAAACAAAGCACAGCTTAAAAAAAAGGCTTGTGAACCAAATTATTGATGAAGTTATACTTGATATGTCAATACCTTAGAGAGACAGAGAAAAAAAATAAGCGATAGAGAGAGGACTGGACAAAGAGACTGCAGTTTATTGAAGATATCTGCAGCGTAGCCAATAAGGGATGTATTGAGTAACTGTGTTGTCTCCAGACATTAACTTCTAATTTAAAACTAAAGCAAAAACAGACTTACTATTATTATTCCTCAAACACTCAGACAGCAATTATTGTCTGTATTACAAGCGAAAATGCTTTGCACTGCAGACTTTGGCATGGGAGAAAATAGTTATCTTTTAAATCTTTCTGGAAATAAACACACAAAAATGAACTAAGACGGCAGAATGTAGACGAGAAGGTGACAGGAAGAAAAGGAAAAACGAACAAAGAGAGGGATGGAAAAGAGGGAATTGCTAGCACAGAATTTCCAGATTTGATTTGATTTGATTTGATCTTTTTTTTTTTTATCGAGGATAATGGAATAAGCACTCATGTGCTTTTTTACATCCAGTCCCCGTGTGTATGCGGTTTTGTAGAAGGTGGGGATGCTGTTTATACTGACAGGCCCCTGCCATCCCACACACTGACAACAGACAGAACTGCACGCTGTTCAGTGCCTGTACCTCAGCCCCAGTGCTGCAGACCTGTGACCTCATTTACCTATCATACGCCATGCCTGCCATTAACCATGCGGTCACGTGATGGCTGTCAGCGACCAATCAGCTGCCAGGAGGGCCAATGACGTCTGATGACGCGGGTAAGAGCAGAGGCTGATGATGGGGGTGGTGATGAGGGTAGGGCACGCACGGCAGACGTGACGTGATCTTTCCAGGGTAATGCCCCACAGCATTTGCCGGCCTTTCCCCAGGCCTCATGTGACGATCAATGGCAGCAGCCATGACTGTGGCTGAATGCAGGACTGGAGTGGCCCCCGTAAAGGGCTGTACTACACAGATAGACAGATGACTGCTGACTGACAGACAGAGGGTGAGATGGACAGAGTGAGTGAAGGCGTTTTCTGATGTAGAGGATGGGATAATAATGTGTAGTAGTTACTTTGACTCACTACATTGTGTCGAGTTTCAATGACAGTTGCCTATGAGTTTATCATGTTTGTTTGGGTTGTTGTTGTTGTTGTTGCTGTTTTTCAGAATTTCCATGGGATGTGTTGCTTAATGCATCGCATCTGTGCCTGAATTCAACCTTACTCCGTGGCCTTGTTTGTACTGTGTTGTAATACACGACATTGTCTTGTACCATACCGTTCACTACAACGCCATAATTATTGTACTGCCTTGGAGCCTCCATCTTCATCACCCCCCTCCTCCTTTGGCAATCTGTACTGCACCAGATCACACAGCCTTCTCCTGCATCCAGCTCTTGGCAATGCTGTAGGATGCTTCAGGCTCATTAGCTGATTCCTGTTCTGCACTGGCTGCACTGCAATGTTACACCTCTTCCCTCAGGCCACACTCCACCCTTCAAAGCTTTCCTCCTTTTCTTCTACATTTCCAATTAAGCACGCATGCTGTCTTACCCCTGCAGCAGTAAAAATTACAGCTGCACTTTTTCTAAAAGACCAGACCCTGACTCAAATTTACGCGGTTTTGCATCAATTCTGTAGGTTTGAGTTCTTAATAACTGTTCGGCAAACAGTATGCTCCCTGTTTGTCGTCTGAAAGCCTTCTAACCACCAAGTTCATGCTCTGTTTCATCAGTGCAGGAACACAAAACATCTGTCAGAGAATGATCACTTCCATTTTTTCATGACTGCCTGATATCAGGGCTCTTACCTCAACACAACCACGTACCACCTTTCTTTCGCCTTAAAATGTTTTAAGATAGACAGGAACACTCCTGAACAGCACTCTGTAGAAGACACTACCTGGCCCATACGCTACATTTGAAGTGTAACCTCTCCAGCACAGACCATGAGTTTCCCAAAGGCCTCAGTCTGACCATGAAAGCTGCCTCCCTCCATGACCTCCACAGTCAGGGAGTGCTGAGAACTTAACACGGCGCTGTTTTATTCTATTTATCTTATCTATTTATCTATTTAATTCTTTCTTTCAAGGACAAGGAAATAAGCACTCGTGTGGTTTTTTTCACATCCAGTCCCCGTGTGCGTGCGGTTTTGTAAATTTGGTCACCAGTTTCCACAGACACTGGCAATACTCTTCCGAAAGGTCAAACAGGTTTTAACGTGTGCACAAGCTGTTCTGCGTGAGTCCACACACAGAACTCCTGTTAATCGTCTCATCGGAGGGAAGATGAATGAGGGACCACTGTCAGCCCTGTGACACGGTAGTCTGCCCCTTGAGCTCTATGCACAGCCAGGCCTAACCCTAATAATACACCCTAACAATGCACCCCAACAATGCACCCTAATAATACACCCTAACAATGCACCCCAACAATGCACCCTAATAATACACCCTAACAATGCACCCCCAACAATGCACCCCATTTTTCAGGCAGCGTGTCTCAGACAAGTTGAACCTGGCGGAGCCCATGGCTCTCCAGGTCACTGGGTGCATGCTGGGCATGTTCAGGTCATCAACATACCACCAGGCATACCTGGACAGCTCCCCTACAAGAGTGGACGGGTCGGTTAATGAGTGCAAAGGACGAGAATGCGTTCACTCACAGGACCTCTGTTAACAGTGTCATCCCAAAGACATTTCTCAGCATGGACGTGGCTTTGACTTCTCTCTCTCTCTCACTCACACACACACACACATACATACATACACACACACACACACAACACACACACACACACACACGCACCACACACACACACACACACACTTGCATGGCATGCACACACGGTCATCAATCAGGAAAACACAACATTCCATAAAAGATACATTAGCTTGCAAGCGTACACACATGTGTATATGCATGCACACACACACACACTCACACACACACAGAGGCAAAAACTCCCTCCCTCTCTCTTTCACACAGACACACACACACACAGAGGCACAGACAAAAAGTCACTCTCTCTTTCACACACACAGAGGCACACACACAGATACAGACATAGACATAGACTCGTCTAATATCACTAGAAGTGAACAGACTAAAACTGAAGTCAACAACAACAACAACAACAAGAGATACAGACAAAAACTCATTCACTCACTCACTCACTCACTCTCTCTCTCTCTCACACACACACACACACATACACACACACACACACACACACACACACACACACACACACACACACACACACACACACACACACACACACACACTCACACACACACACACACACCACACACGAAATCGGTACAAGCCTAGGTTCGTTCTGTGTAATTACCATCCTCTCCCTCACTGACCCTCCCCCCACCCCTACCCACCCCTCACCTCTTCTCTGTCAGTCCGTCTGTCTACCTGTTTGCCCGCCTGTCTGTCTGTCTGTCTGTCTGTCTCCCCCCGCCCCCCCCCCCCCCCCTCTCTCTCCCAATCTCCCTGTGGTTCCAATACTGCCAACAGGACATACCAAGTTTGGCAGATGTAACAAACCCATTCGTTACACCCTGCTTGATTCTGGCTCTGTCCCTGTGGTGTGTGTGTGTGCGTGCGTGTGTGTGTGTGTGTGTGTGTGTGTGTGTGTGTGTGGTGTGTGTGTGTGTGTGTGTGTGTGCGGTGTGTGGTGTGTGTGTGTGTGTGTGAGAGAGAGAGAGAGAGAGAGAGAGAGAGAGAGAGAGAGAGAGAGAGAGAGAGAGAGAGAGAGAGAGAGAGAGAGAGAGAGAGAGAGAGAGGTGTGTGTGTATGTTCATTTCTTTTTATTCTTTCATTTAAAGGATCATGGAATAAGCTCTCATGTGCTTTTTTTAAATTTTTTACATCTAGTCCCTGTAGACATACAGTTTTGTAAAAATTTGTCATCTGCTCCCACTGGCACTGATGGCTTACTCTTTCAGAAGGCAGAACAGGTTTTAATGTATGCGCAATACGTTTTGTGTGCGTTCGCGCGCCAGAGAGAGACAGATAGATAGAGAACAATGAACAATGAACAACATTTATTGCTGTTTAACAGTCAAGCCATATAGCGCTGCGGCGTGGTAACGATATCGAACGCGACGCGATTGCAGTGACATGGAAATAGATAGAGAGATAGAGAGAGAGAGGGGGGAGAGAGAGAGAGAGGAAGGAGAGAGAGAGAGAGAGAGAGAGAGAGAGAGAGAGAGAGAGAGAGAGAGAGAGAGAGAGAGAGAGGTGGGTGCAGAGAGAGAGAGAGAGAGAGAGAGAGAGAGAGAGAGAGAGGTGGGTGCAGAAGAGAGAGAGAGAGAGAGAGAAAGAGAGACAGAGAGAGAGAGACAGAGAGAGAGAGAGAGGGGGGAGAAAGAGAGACAGAGAGACAGAGAGAGAGAGAGAGAGAGAGAGAGAGAGAGAGAGAGAGAGAGAGAGAGAGAGAGAATGTGTGTATGTGTGGGCGTGCGTACGTGCGAGCGAGTGCGCATGCGCGCGGGTGTGTGTGTGCATGCATGCGTGTTGTGTGTGTATGACTATGTGTGTGTATGACTATGTGTGTGTATGACTATGTGTGTGTATGACTATGTGTGTGTATGACTATGTGTGTGTATGACTATGTGTGTGTATAACTATGTGTGTGTATGACTTTGTGTGTGTATGACTATGTGTGTGTATGACTATGTGTGTGTATGACTACGTGTGTGTATGACTATGTGAGTGTATGACTATGGGTGTGTATGACTATGTGTGTGTATGACTATGTGTCTGTATGACTATGTGTGTGCATGACTATGGGTGTGTATGACTATGTGTTCTGTATGACTATGTGAGTGTAAGTGTGCAGCCGTCAGCGCCTGGGCTTTATCACAGTTCTTGATTAAACCATTGACGCTGGGGGCAACAACAGCAAAGTGAGAGGCTGTATGACCAGTGGCTTTCTTTCCCACTCATGGAATTCCACTTTACAGCTTAGTCTTTAGTGATCGGCTATGACTCTTTGACTAGGAGGCTTGACTCGCACAGTCCTTATGTGCTGCAGCCCTGGGGGCTGGTTGGCCTTTGGAGAACATCTCCAACGCTGACTGTCCTTATGCCCACTTGGCCGAGAGAGTGGGGATGTACTGTGGGCAAGGCGAGATGCTAATAAAATTTCTGCCCAGTTTCCGAAACAGCAGCTGCCTCCTCTGCTGTTTTGGAGGTCATCGTCGAACATGACGGTCTAACATATAAGTGTGTGCACGCCAGCGTGCCCCCGAGCATGCATACTTGCGCCTGTATATGTGTGTATGTGTGTGCATGTGTGTGTATGTGTATGTGTGTGTGTGTGTTTTATTTATTTATTTATTTATTCTTTTATATCGAGGATAATGGAATAAGCATTTATGTGCTTTTTTTACATCCAGTCCCCGTGTGTATGCAGATTTGTGAATTCTGTCATGTGTTCCCACCGGCACACAATGGCCTACTCTTACGAAAAGCGGAACAGGATTTAACGTGTGCGCAAGATGTTCTGCGTGCGTTCGCACACGGGACCTCGGTTTATAGTCTCATCCGAAGGATGTGTGTGTGTGTGTGTGTGTGTATGTATGTGTGTGTGTGTGTATGTGTGTGTGTGTGTGTGTGTGTGTATGTGTGTGTGTGTGTGCTGAAGGAGGCCTGTGTGCGCATATATGCATCATCATCATCATCCTCAGATGCAGCGTGGCTGAATCTCCATGACTCTGACTTGTCAGACACTGACAGCGCCATGTCCACCTCTTCCGCCAACATCACTACAGCTCGCTAGCTAGCTATCTTCACACACATGACACACACGGCTAGCCAACACCTCACTGCAACAAGAAGAAGAAGACGAAGAAAGGAGGAGGAGGAGGAGGAGTGGGGGGAGTGGGAGGAGAAGGAGGAGGAGAAGGAGGAGAAGGAGGAGGAGGAGAAGGAGGAAGGAGGAGGAGAAGGAGGAGAAGGAGAGGAAGGAGGAGGAGGAGGAGGAGGAGAAGGAAGGGAGGAGTGGGGGGAGTGGGAGGAGAAGGAGGAGGAGAAGGAGGAGAAGGAAAAGAAGGAGGAGGAGAAGGAGAGGAGGAGAGAGAGGAGGAGGAGGAGAAAGAGGAGGAGGAGGAGGAGGGGGAGGAGGAGGAGGAGGGAAGAAGGAGGAGGAAAAGAAGGAGGGGAGAAGGAGGAGGAGGAGAAGGAGGAGGAGGAGGAGAAAGAGGAGGAGGAGGAGGAGGAGGAGGGGGAGGAGGGGAGGAGGAGAAGGAGGAGGAGGAGGAGAAGGAGGAGGAGGAGGAGAAAGAGGAGGTGGAGGAGGAGGAGGAGAAGAAGAAGAGTAAAGAGTAGGAGGCGGAGGAGAAGAAGAAGGAGGAGGAGAAAAAGAAGGAGGAGAAGAAGAAGAGAAGAAGAAGAAGAAGGAAGGAGTAGGAGGAGGAGGAGAAGAAGGAGGGGGATGAGGAGCAGGAAAAGAAGAAGAAGAGGAGGAAGAGAGAGAAGAAAAGGAGGAGGTAGAGAAAAAAAGAAGAAGAGAAAGAAGATGAAAAAGAAGAGGAGGAGGAGAAGGAGAAGGAGGAGAGGAAGAAGAAGAAGAAGAAAGAGAAGGAGGAGAGAAAGAAGAAGAAGAGGAAGGGAGGAGGAGGAGGAGAAGGAGGAGAAGGAGGAGAGGAAGAAGAAGAAGAAGAAGGAGAAGGAGGAGAGGAAGAAGAAGAAGAGGAAGAAGAAGAGAGGAAGAAAAAGAAGAAGACGAGAAGAAGACGAAGAAGAAGAAGAAGAAGAAGAAGAAGAAGAAGAAGAAGAAAGGAAGAAACAAAGAGAGAAAGGATGAAAGAAAATGAAACAAAAAAAGAAAAGAAAGTAACTTTTAAAAAAAAGAAGAACAGAAGAACTAAGACAGGAAGGACAGAGGAAAGGAATATTATTAAGAAAGAGAGAAAATAATGAAAGAGGAAAGGAAAAAAGTGAGAAGGTTCGAATGAATTTGAGAGAGAGAGAGAGACAGACTGACAGACTGACAGAGACAAAGATAAACTCAGACAGAGAATAGGATGTTTGTCTTCTTGCTGATTGCACAGAACAGGAAAAGCCTAGCAAGGAAAGCAAAGAGATCATATCAGCATATAAGCAAGACCACACACACACACACACACCACACACACACACACACACACACACACACACACACACACACACAGAGGAGACAACACAAACACTAACACAGGCGCTGTTAAACATTCCCGTAGAGTTAAACTTGTTCTCTTTCCCCAACAAGAACCACAACCAGGTTATGTAATGCCCAGAACAAACAGGAGAGCTCTGCTCTTCATACAAACATCCCAACAACTGTTTAGTTAAAAACAGACGGCAAGAAGAAGAAGAGAAAGAAGAAGACGCACAATTCTTCCCATCTCAGTGTTCTGATAACAGTGATGGCACAATTAGGCCAGGCTGAACAACGGCAGCAGCAGTAGCAGCAGCAGCAGAAGCAGTAGCAGCAGCGGCAGAAGCAGTAGCAGCAGCAGTAGCAGTAGCAGCAGCAGTAGCATTAGCAGTAGCAGCAGTAGAAGCAGCAGTAGCAGCAGCAGTAGCAGCAGCAGTAGCAGCAGCAGTAGCAGTAGTAGTAGCAGCAGCAGCAGCAGCAGTAGCAGCAGCAGTAGTAGAAGCAGTAGCAGCAGCAGCAGCAGCAGTAGTAGTAGCAGCAGCAGCAGCAGCAGCAGCAGCAGCAGCAGCAGCAGTAGAAGCAGGAGGAGAGAGAGAAACATCGACCATGGTGGCATCAGACAGTGAAGCACTAACAGGGCAATGTCTGTCTGTGACTGTAGTCACCATCCTGGTTGATGCCTATCTGTTTGTCTGCTTGTCTGTCTGATGTCTGTCTCTCTGTCCGTCCGTCCGATGTTTGTCTGTCTGTCTGTTGTCTGTCCGTTGTCTGTCTGTCCGTTGGCTGTCTGTCTGTCTGTCTATCTGTTTGTCCGTTGTCTGTCTGTCTGCATGTCCGTTTTCTGTCTGTCTGCCTGCCTGCCTGTCCGATGTCTGTCTGCTTGTCCGATGTCTGTATGTCTGTCTGTCCGATGTCTGTGTCTGTCTGTCTGCTTGTCCGTTTTCTGTCTGTCTGTCTGTCTTTCTGATGTCTGCCTGTCTGTCGTCTGTCTGTCTGCCTGTCCGTTGTCTGTCTGTCTACCTGTCCGTTGTCTGTCTGTCTGTCTGTCCGTTGTCTGTCTGTCTGTCCGTCCGCTGTCTCCTTTCAACAGTCAGCATCCTGTGTGATGCCTATCTATCTGCCTATCTGTCTGTCTGTCTGTCTGCCTGCCTGCCTGTCTGTCTGTCTGTCTGTCTGTCTGTCTGTCTGTGCGCTCTTTCCTGTCAACAGACCGTATCCTGGGGCAACACAGGAACTTGGGGAAAGTGGACTTCTGGTAGCAAGGAGCAGGGAGGCAGACTGGGATCCC
>CM054145.1:279868-284868 GCA_028751875.1 Rapana venosa
CCAGTGACTCCCGATAAAGCAAGATAGAAAAAGAATACCTACACATCTTCCTTCTTTTAAATATACACAAAACAAAGACAGACAGAGAGGAAAAGACAGAAAGAAAGACGCACAAAAAAGAGAGATTAGTGGAAAGCAAAAATGGATGTCAAAACCATGATTGAAAAAACACAACACCCCAACAACCTTGTACCATGTCAGAAACCAGTGTCAGAAGAATGAAGCAGCATCCTGACAGACTGAAGTAGCCATGAAGCAGCAATGTCCTCGTTAGTCGAGGTCCATGTTGCAACATTCTGAACAATGGCAGTCAATCTGTCAGTGATGCTTCTGACTTTCTGTCTGTTTGTCTCTCTCTCTTTCCAAAGAAGGAAAAGAATAGGAATAAGAAAAAGAAGGAAGAGGAAAAAAGAAGAGTGGAAGCAAAGGAAAGAGGAGGAAGAGGAAGGAGAATTGCAAAGAAGAGGAATTGCAAAGAAGAAGAGGAATTGCAAAGAACTGCAAAGAAGAAGAAGAATTGCGAAGAAGAATTGCGGAGAATTAAGAAGAAGAAAAAGAAGAAAAAGGGAAAGATGAATTGCGAAGAAGAATTGCGGAGAATTAAGAAGAAGAAGAAGAAGAAGAAGAAGAAGAAGAAGAAGAAGAATTGCGAAGAAGAAGAAGAAGAAGAAGAATTGCAAAGAACTGCAAAGAAGAAGAAGAAGAAGAAGAAGAAGAAGAAGAAGAATTGCAAGGAGAATTGCGGAGAAGTAAGAAGAAGAAGAAGAGGAAGAAGAAGAAGAAGAAGAAGAAGAAGAAGAAGAAGAATTGCGAAGAAGAAGAAGAAGAAGAAGAATTGCAAAGAACTGCAAAGAAGAAGAAGAAGAAGAAGAAGAAGAAGAAGAAGAATTGCAAAGGAGAATTGCGGAGAAGTAAGAAGAAGAAGAAGAAGAAGAAGAAGAATTGCAAGGGAATTGCAAAGAAGAAGAAGAAGAAAGAAGAAGAAGAAAGAAGAAAGAAAAGAAGAAGAAGAAGAAGAATGCAAATGCGGAGAAAGATTGCGGAGAATGGAAAAGAATAGAAGAAGAAGAAGAAGGAAGGAAGAAGAAGAGAAAAGAAAAGAAGAAGAAAAAAATTAGAAGAAGATGAAGAATTAGAAGAAGAAGAAGAAGATTGTGAAGAAAAAAAGATGAAGAAAAATTGTGAAGAAGAAGAATTGCAAAATTCGAAGAAGAAGAAGAATTGCGAAGAAGAAAAATGGATGAATTGTGCCAAGAATTGTAAAGAAGAAGAAGAATTTCGAAGAAGAAGAAAAAGAACTGCCAAGAATTGTGAAGAAGAAGAAGAATTTCGAAGAAGAAGAAAAAGAATTGCCAAGAATTGTGAAGAAGAAGAAGAAGAATTTCGAAGAAGAAGAAGAAGCAAAAGAACCACCAAGAATTGTGAAGAAGAAGAAGAATATTTCAAAGAAGAAGAAAAAGAAAGGAGGCTAGGCTGTCACCTTCTCCAAAGCAGAACACACCCCCCCCCACCCCCACCCCCCACCCCACCCCCCCCCCCCCCCCCCCCCTCCACACACACACTACTTCCCCAGCCAAAGCAGCAGCACCCCCTCCATCCCTCCTCCCCAATGCACCCCTCCAATGGCTCCTCACTGCCCTCTCTAGTTGCCAACCCAGCCTCTCTCAACGCCAATCCCTCAGGCCCCTTAGAATCAATCCCAACCTCCACAGCCCTTACCTGCCCCTATACTCCAAGCCCTGCCTTCACTTATAATGCAAGTCTGGCTTTCTTTCGTTTCTTTTTATCTGCCTTCCCTTCCTTTTTTTTCAGAAGTCTTCATTCAGTTCTTCCATCATTCGTTGTCGTGTTATCTTCACATAATAATAGTAATAATGTATGGAATTTATATAGCGCTGAATCTTGTAAAGCAACAAATCACACATAATCTTGCTCTGCCTCTCTCTCTCTTTCTTTCTTTTTTTTTGGGGGGGGAGGGCTCGAGTTTTGCAGATATGTTTGGTATCTTTTCACTCTTTATTTAATTGTTCAACCCACATTTCTCCCTAACACACACACACACACAGACACACAGACACACGCACGCACACACACACACACACACAGACACACACACACACACACACACACACAGACACACGCACACACACAAACACACACACACAACACACGCACGCACACACACACACACACACACACACACACACAAAAACACACACACACACACACACACACACACACACACACACACACACACACACACGGGGATAGCCTGGTGGTTAGAGTGATGCGCATTGCGCTCGTGATCTGCTGACCTGGGTTCGAATCCCGTCCAAGAGGATTTTTCCTCTGGAATTAACATCAG
Organism: Rapana venosa; assembly: GCA_028751875.1. Classification (NCBI taxonomy): domain Eukaryota; kingdom Metazoa; phylum Mollusca; class Gastropoda; order Neogastropoda; family Muricidae; genus Rapana; species Rapana venosa. The sequence continues at coordinate 282,234 of CM054145.1, forward strand.
TGCCGACTCCACTCAACCGAGGTCCCGTGTGCGAACGCACGCGGAACATCTTGCGCACACGTTAAAACCCGTTCCGCTTTTCGGAAGAGTAGGCCATTGTGTGCCGGTGGGAACGGATGACAAAACTGCATATACACGGGGACTACATGAAAAAAAAAGCACACGAGTGCTTATTCCATTATCCTCGATACAAAAGAATAAAATAAAATAAATAAATAAATAAAAAATCTCTCTCCATACAATTCTAACAGACACTCAAATGTTTGTCCCTCACAGGATTGTAACTCTCTCTCTCTCTCTCTCTCTCTCTCTCTCTCTCTCTCTCATCTCTCTCTCTCTCTCTCTCTCTCTCTCTCTCTCTCTCTCTCTCTCTCACACACACACACACACACACACACACAAAACACACACACACACACACACACACACACTCTTCGTGATCTACCTTGGCTGACAGTGTATGTGTAGCACAGACACTTGGCACAAGAAAGGCTCGGAATGTCCTAACAAATCTGGACAGTAAAGAGTTTGGTGATTGGCTGTACATTATGAAGACCAATGCCGTGGTTTCCATTGTCATGTAATTTGCGTTGTGCTGCAACGCTTCGCTGCTGTATGAGCTTATTAGCTTAACGGTATAAAAGAATAAATAAAATAAAATAAAAATAAAAAAACGGCAATAACATTTTGTTATCGTTATCGTTATCTCTCTCTCTCTCTCTCTCTCTCTCTCTCTCCTCCTCTCCTCCCTCTCTCTCTCTCTCTCTCCCTCTCTCTCTCTCTCTCTCTCTCTCCCTCTCCGTGTGTCTCCGACCATTGCACCCAGTGTGCCTATCCATGCAACCCAGATCCATATCGTTCCTTCCCCATCTTCCCTTTCCCTCCCAATGCCTCTTTTCTGCAAGCGAGGAGGACTGACCAGGTTCACGCCATCTTCAAAGGGGCGGCTAATCACCGCCATTCTCCATTCTGCCTGCCCTTGATTCGGATGTTAGGAGGGTGGGCAGACCAAAGAGCAAACGAATGCACACACCAACAACATATCTATATAATTATATATATGAGGGGGGAGAGAGAGTATTGTGGAAGCAGGTCGCTCCGTGTGTGTGTGTGTGTGTGTGTGTGTGTGTGTGTGTGTGTGTGTGTGTGTCTGTGTGTGTGTGTGTGTGTGTGTGTGTGTCTGTGTGTGTGTGTGTGTGTGTGTGTCTGTGTGTATGTGTGTGTGTGTGAGAGGCGGAACTGGGCCTGAGAGTGTCTCAATAATGTTTGCAGGCAAGATATCAAAATCGAAGATTTCTTTTTCTAGTCGTCTGAGTCTATGGCCCAAACAAGTAGTAGTTATTCTGTCACTCCAAGAGTTGCTTAGACTCGAAGTGCGTCAACACACACACACACACCATACACGCACTCACACACACACACACACCACACACACACACACACAACCCCCTCCCACCCCCCACACTACTGATACAGCACGGTGTCCACACCACCTCAGTCTGTCACCACACCTTCCCCCCTCTCCCTACCTCCTCCTTCACCATCAACCCCCCCCCCCCCCACCCTCTACCACCACCACTCCTCCCCCCACCCCCCCCCCCCCCACCCCACCCCCCCCCCCACCCACACACCACTCCACCCCCCACTATTGTCTCCGCCATGCCTGCTTGCAGCAAACTGCCATCACATCCCAGCAGACAAAGAATCTCTGCTCCAGGAATTCCACAGATCTCTCCTGAACAGTCAGCGCCCACTACTCTCTCTCTATATATATAGCCCTGCCTGACAACATAGTGTGTCTCTCTGTGACATTTACAACCGCCTACCCCCTACCCCGAACTTCCTACCCCACCTCCCATCCCCCCTTCTGCATTCTTTCTCCTCCCGTTCCATGCAAGAACCCTGTGTAGCGTGTATAAAAAAAAAAAGGTAAAGGTGTCCCCATAACCTATAAGGTCGTAGGGGAGCGAGGCGTCAGAGACCTCAGCTTTTCTAGGGGCCAGCATATTAAGGGCAGTGGCGCCCATCTCCTCTCCCTCGCTGCTTTACCTTCCCTGACCCTAAAGAGGGCAGGTACCCATTTACAGCTGGGTGAACCAGGGAACTGTACTGAAGCCAAGGCGCGCAAACGGTCACCCATCCAAGTGGTAACCACGCTCGACGCTGCTTAACTTGGCTGGGGGAAAGCGAGTGCTCCGACCACTGAGCTATCACGTCCCCTTGCAGTGTGTATGTATCTCCAAAATACACATCGTTGCTTCTCTCCTTCCTCTCCCTGTTTCCTTCTCCTTCTCCTGCTGCCTTATTCCTGGCTGAAACTTCAGCAAGCGGTGGCCTAATCAGGTTAACGCCGTCTCCAAACGTGGGGTTGATCGCTGCCATTCTGCCTGCCCGTGTTTCGGATGCCACGAGTGCAGGATAAACCAGAACTAACAAACTAAACAACACAAGACAGCCCCCACAGCCTCCACTGAATAAAGAGAACTTAAACAAGAAAAGTCTAAGAGAGAGTGTAGGAAGAGAAATACAGAGAGAGAGAGAGAGAGGGAGGGGGGTGGGGGGGAAGGGGGAGAGAGAGGGGGGGTGTAGAAAGGAGGGGGAGAGAGAGAAAGATGGGGAGAGAGAGAGGGGGGTG
>CM054145.1:299868-309868 GCA_028751875.1 Rapana venosa
AAGAAGAATTTCGAAGAAGAATTGCGAAGAAGAAGTCGAAGAATTGCGGAGAAGAAGAAAAAGAAGAAGAAGAAAAAGAAGAAGAAGAATTGCGGAGAAGAAGAATTGCGAAGAAGATGAATTGCGAAGAAGAAGAATTGTGAAGAAGATGAATTGCGAAGAAGAAGAAGAAGAAGAAGAAGAAGAAGAAGAAGAAGAAGAAGAATTGCGAAGAAGAAGAATTGCAAAGAAAAAGAATTGCGAAGAAGAAAGAGAAGAAGAAGAATTGCAAAGAAGAAAGAGAAGAAGAAGAAGAATTGCGAAGAAGAAGAACTGCGAAGAAGAAGAACTGCGAAGAAGAAGAACTGCGAAGAAGAAGCAGAAGAAGACGATGATGTTGGTGAAGATGGAAAAGAGAAAGGATGAGGAAGAAGAAGGAGGAGGAGGAGGAGGAAAAGGAGCAAGAAGCAACAATAACAAACCATAACCAAAAAACAACAGGCGCTGAAAACATCCCAAAACATGGCCAAAAAACAAGACAAACAAAGAGAAGAGAGAAAAACTAACACAATGACGGACACGGAAGACAAACTGAAAGACAGAAGGAATGTAAAGCAAACAGAGAAAATGAAAAAGACCAGGAGAGAGAGAGAGAGGAGAGAGAGAGAGAGAGAGAGAGAGAGAGAGAGAGAGAGAGAGAGAGAGAGAGAGAGAGAGAGAGAGGAGGGGGGGGGGGGGGGGGTGCCACGAAGACCCAAGGACGGGTGTGGTGTCCTTAAATAGATTTCTTGTCGTTAACTGGTTCCAGGCATTCAACTACACGAACCCTGTCAACAATTAACTGGATCCTATTTTTGTTAAAAACTGCTTAGTCTGTCTATTGTTTTCTATCATCAGACATGAAATCGCCACCCGAAATAATGGCAATAGAAAGAATGTTACGGAGATAAAAACTCAGTATGAAACAGCAAAGGTAGAACGAGTATTTCCGAGAGAAAATCCGTTGTTTTAGACGATTCCCACGCTCGCAAAGACAACAGGACTTGTCAGATTTGGAATCTTTTTGTCTTGCGTTTTGCAGTCTATGCATTGGCAGCCAACTTGGTAAATGAAAGGAGAAGTGTGGTGCACTTTTTCTGCAGGAAGATTCCAGACTCAACAGAGAGAAGGTCTGATCTTCGTTGAGCCTGTCCACTTTACGACCCAAACCACTTTAGGACACGACAGACAGGCACAGGGACAGGGTGGAGGGGTGGGGGGGAGGAGAGGGGATAGGGGGGGGGTGAGGGGGGTAAGCAAAGGAGCACATGCACTAATGGGACGGAGATGAACTGAGCAGTCTGCAGTACTGGGTTGGTACAAAAGGACAGTGCTACGATCACGAGTATCCTGTCTGATCTGTCTCGTCTGTCTGTCTCTCTTCGACGATTATCTGTCCTCAGCTGCCTAGTTTGCATCTGCTAAGTTGCCATGTGTTGGCTAAGGTCTGTCTGCGCCAAGTGTTGCGCTGTTGCTAAGTGCTGTTGTTGCAGCCAATCTGTCGTACATGAGCCGGCCTAAGGTCTGTCTCTTTCTGCGCCAAGTTCTGTCTCTCGATCTGCCTAAGTGTACTGTCTGTTGCTAGTTCTGTCTGTCTGTCTGCCTAAGTGTCTCTCTGTCTGTCTGTCTGCTGCCTAAGTGTCTCTCTGTCTGTCTGCCTAAGTGTCTCTCTGTCTGTCTGTCTGTCTGCCTAAGTGTCTGTCTGTCTGTCTGCCTAACTGTATGTCTGTCTGTCTGTTTGCCTGTCTACCTAAGTGTCTGTCTGTCTGTCTGTCTGCCTAAGTGTCTGTCTGTCTGTCTGCCTAAGTGTCTCTCTGTCTGTCTGCCTAAGTGTCTGTCTGTCTGTCTGTCTCTCTGTCTGTCTGTCTGCCTAAGTGTCTCTGTCTGTCTCTGTCTGCCTAAGTGTCTTCTGTCTGTCTGTCTGTCTGCCTAAGTGTCTGTCTGTCTGCTCTCTGTCGTGCCTAAATGTCTCTCTGTCTGTCTGTCTGCCTAAGTGTCTCGTGTCTCTCTGTCTGCCTAATGTCTGTCTGTCTGCCTAAGTGTCTGTCTGTATCTGTGTCTGCCTAAGTGTCTGTCTGTTCTTGTCTGCCTAAGTGTCTCTCTGTCCTGTCTCCCTGTCTGCCTAAGTGTCTGTCTGTCTGTGCCTAAGTGTCTTTTCTGTCTGTCTGTTCTGCCTAAGTGTCTGTCTGTCTGTCTGCCTAAGTGTCTGTCTGTTGTCTCTGTCTGCCTAAGTGTCTGTCTGTCTGTCTCTCTGTCTGTCTGTCTGCCTAAGTGTCTGTCTTCTGTCTGCCTAAGTGTCTGTCTGTCTGTCTCTTGTCTGCCTAAGTGTCTGTCTGTCTTCCTAAGTGTCTCTCTGTCTGTCTGTCTGCCTAAGTGTCTGTCTGTCTGTCTGCCTAAGTGTCTGTCTGTCTGTCTCTGTGCATAGCGCTACTTGTTTGTCTGTCTGTATATACAGAAGTACAATTAATTTTTTTAAAAAGTGTAATATAGTACATCTTATTAACTGATAGTGCTCTTATTGTATGACATGTTATAACCATTTGTGCACTGGCATGTGTCTATGCGTGCTGTGAGTGTGCGTGCGTGCGCTTGTGTGTGTATGTGTTCGTGCATGCATGTGTGTGTGTGTGCGTGATTTTCAAGATTGAACCTTATTATTAGGTCATAATTATATATTCTGTTAAAAATGCTTCTGTTTATCATGTTATACAGATATGACTTGTAACCACTTAAATTCCTCTTTTTCATGAGATGATAAATTGCTGGTGTTGGTATAGGTCTAGGTATTATCTTGTGATGTGTGCAAGGTGATGGATGTGTACTGTGCTGTGTTATTCTTCGGTGATCAATGGGTTTCCTATTCACGTGTTCATGTACGGCTTATAACCCCCACGAATGTCCAAGTTTGTGAGATAGTAAAGTGGCTGAACTGAGTGACCTGGGATGTCTGTATACGCAGCTCTGTCACGCTACAGGAACAATGTCTGTTGATCTGTTCTGTTTGTCTTCCTGTGTTACCTACGATTATTGCACTTGAAAGATAATTCTCTAACAGTAAGACATCTCCCTCATCCCCTCCTGCTTCTTTCTCTCTCTCTCTCTCTCTCTCTCTCTCTCTCTCTCTCTCTTCTTTCTTCTTCTCCCTCTCTCTCTTTCTCTCTCTCTCTCCCTCTCTGTCTCTCGCCCTCTCTCTCCCCCCCTCTCTCTCTCCCTCTCTCTCTCTCTAATAATAACTCAAACAATTGATCGACAGTTTGAGTATTCATTTCATTGCTATTTGACATTATCTTGTTTATTAATTCGTTGATTTATTCATGTTTGTTTCACTTTTTCCCCCATGAGGGCCTGGTGTAAAGAAGCCTCTGGCTTACCCAATTACCCTCATTGAAATATTCGAGTTCGAGTTCGAGTTAACTCTCTCTCTTTCTCTCAGAACAAAGAAAACAGGTCACTGATTTATTCATGAAGAGAAAACAAAGAAAGCCGATAGTTGAACGAGCACAAATGCAAGGATACACCATTATGAATAAACGTGATTAGGGAGAGCACTCTTAAATCACATTAAAGAGACTCCTTCCTCTCTCCCCCTGCCTTACACACACTATCACACACGCACACACATACACACACAAACACACACCACACACACGCACGTTCAAACGCGACGTTTCTCAAATAACTCCAGGCATTGTCCATGGGAGATCCTTTGACTGCAATGAGTTATTTGTTTCTCCTCCTTTCGGCGGTCACTTTCCGCAAATGACATCTGCATTTTTATGGCCTCACAACCAATCAACCGTACAGCACAATTTGAATGTTCTCAATGCCGGCATCAATATAGTGAAGCAGCCCTTCAGATTTTCCCTTTGTTTGGCTCTTTATTTTTCTAAAAAAAAAATGTAGTTGGATTTCTTGTACCTACTGTTTTCAAGTCATTTCCATTTTATCTCTCACATGCTTTTGATACTTGGGCAGGAGTGACAGCGCGGTAAAGGCGTTTATCAATAATATTTTAAAAAGTCCGAAATAGTCTTTGATATATTCTATTGTTTGGTTTACTCCTAAACGATCCTTAGTTACTCTCTCTGTCTCTCTATGTCTCTCTCTCTTAGGCACTCACACACACACTCACACTCACACACACACACGGTCTGAGTGATGTGCTGACCCGGGTTCGATTCTCGTTCAAGAGGATTTTTCCTCTGGAGCTAACATCAGTGCAGACTCCACTCTCCTAAAAGTCCTTTGGATGAGACTATAAACCGAGGTCCCGCGTGTGAACGCACGCAGAACATCTTGTGCACTTGTTAAACCCGTTCCGCTTTTCGGAAGAGTAGGCCATTGTGTGCCAGTGGGAACGGATGACATTACAAAACCGCATACACACGGGGGACTGGATGTAAAAAAAAAGCACATGAGTTCTTTTTCAATTATCCTCGAAATAAAAGAATAAATAAAAAATAAAATCACGCACACACACACACACAATCTACAAAAGATATCGTATTCCCTCTCCACAACCAAGCTCTGGGAATATCACACTGCTGTTCTCGAACTCACTATTGACCAACTCGCCCTTCACGCAATCCTCTTCTTCCCCATCTCACTGTCTTAGAATTCCGTCCACGAATGTGTCCTCTGACTTCTAAGCGCATATTCATTATCATTATTATTTGTTATCTGCATAACAGCAAGCCCCAAATGAAGCCGAGGGTGAAAGCTCCTGTCCAGCAATGTCCTCAGCAATCTGATTGAAGTCCACTCGGCTAATGAAGGTGTCAGCTCCCAAACACTGTGCTGAATATCTGGCATCCCCCCAAAAACAACAACAACAACAACAACAACAAACAACACAACATCTGACAACGTTTTGTGAAATGTTTGCAACAAGTCCTTGCTTTGTTTTGTTTGTCCAAGTGTAATCTGCAATTGCTGAAGTTGCTTTGCAAACTTTATGTTGTCCAAAAGCATACAGACCTAAGAAGGAAAGCGCATTAACAAATGGATTTACGCTTACCGTGGTGTTTTGGAGTTTCTCTCATAGTTATAGCTACGGGGGACGGGATAGCCTAGTGGTTAGAACATTGTGCTCGCAATCTGACGAGCCGGGTTCCATTCCCGTTCAAGGGGATATTTTCCCCTGGAGTTAACATCAGTGCAGACTCCACTCTCCCCATAAGTCCTTCGGATGAGACTATAAACCGAGGTCCCGTGTGCGAACGCACGCAGAACATCTTGCGCACACATTAAAACCCGTTCCGGTTTTCGGAAGAGTAGGCCATTGTGTGCCAGTGGGAACGGATGACATTACAAAACCGCATACACACGGGGGACTAGATGTAAAAAAAAGCACACAAGTTCTTTTTCAATTATCCTCGAAATAAAAGAATAAATAAAAAATAAAATCACACACACAATCTACACACTATCTACAAAGACATCCTATTCCCTCTCCACAACCAAGCTCTGGGAATATCACACTGCTGTTCTCGAACTCACTGTTGACCAACTCGCCCTTCACGCAATCCTCTTCTCCCCCCTCTCACTGTCTTAACATTCCGTCCACGAACGTGTCCTCTGACTTCTAAGCGCATATTCATTATCATTATTATTTGTTATCTGCATAAAAGCAAGCCCCAAATGAAGCCGAGGGTGAAAGCTCCTGTCCAGCAACGTCCTCAGCAATCTGATTGAAGTCCACTAGGCTAATGAAGGTGTCAGCTCCCAAACACTGTGCTGAATATCTGGCATCCCCCCAAAAACAACAACAACAACAACAAACAACACAACATCTGACAACGTTTTGTGAAATGTTTGCAACAAGTCCTTGTCTTGTCTTGTTTTGATTGTTCAAGTGTAATCTGTAATTGCTGAAGTTGCTTTGCAAACTCTATGTTGTCCATAAGCATACAGACCTAAGAAGGAAAGCGCATTTTAACAAATGGATTTAAGCTTACTGTGGTGTTTTGGAGTTTCTCTCATAGTTATAACTAGGGTCAGCAATCCTTTTATGGGCGTTCTCTCTTCCTGAGTTCTCTCTCTCTCTCTCTCTCTCTCTCTCTCTCTCTCTCTCTCTCTCTCTATCTATCCGTCTGTCTCTCTCCCCTTCAGATGAGACTATAAACCGAGATCCCGTGTGAGAACGCACGCAGAACATCTTGCGCACATGTTAAAACCCGTTCCGCTTTTCGGAAGAGTAGGCCATTGTGTGCCAGGTGGGAACGGATGACAAAATTTACAAAACTGCATACACACAGGGACTGGATGAACAAAAAGCGCATGAGTGCTTATTCCATTATCCTCGAAATGAAAGGATAAATAGATATAAACAGAGTCTCTGGTTTCTTTCAGTTTCAATGTTTTTTCTTTACTCCGAGAATAATAAATACGCACTCGTGAGTGTGTGTGTGTGTGTGTGTGTGAGAGAGAGAGAGAGAGAGAGAGAGAGAGAGAGAGAGAGAGAGAGACAGACAGACAGACAGACAGAGAGAAAGAGAGAGAGAGAGAGAGAGAGAGAGAGAGAGATTCCTGTGCAGTATGTGAGGTGCCTGCAAAAATGCCTTATATGAACAGAAATAGCCTTCCAGAGGAACTGGTAAGCATCACACCAGCCTCCCGAAGACCATTTTCCTGTCAAGGCTTCTTTGCCTGTATTATATGTTGCCCTGAAAATCATCATAATTATGGTAGTAAACTGCTGTTAAATTTCTGCGTCAATTCACCCAACGAGCAAACTGTAACCGAAAAAAAAAGCCGCTAATACAAGCATTAGTGAATAGGACCACAGTGTAATAATATCACTGACCACAGTGTAATAATGTGACTGAACACAGTGTAATAATATCACTGACCACAATGCAATAATATCACTGCTAACTCTTAACAGCTGTTAACTGAGGAAGCCATATTGCATAATTCTATCCCACGGTGCTTACAACTTGCTCACAACTGGAAGCATCAATCCAGCAAGACTTCAGAATTCTGTATGAGGCAAGCTGTGATCTGTCTCTTCATCACACCACATCAGTCCATCTTTTTGTCACTTGAATCCCGATAAAAGAGAGAGAGAGAGCGTGGAAGGGAAGGAGGGAGGGAGGAGGGTGGTAGTGTAGGTAGGGATGGGGGAGGGGGAGGTTGAGGGTAGGGGGTGTAAAGAAGAAAGAACGAAAATCGTCTGCTGGGAAAAGCGAGGTGAGGAAAGTCGAGCAATATTCTCCTTGATGTCTTCGCTTGCCGCCAGACAGGGATTTGGATGCCGTGTGTTGGTCAGCAGAAACTCTGTCTCCTCCTCTTCTTCAGCTGCTATACTGGAGGGTACCCTCTGTTCTCTTCATCTCTCTCTCTCTCTGTCTCTCTGTCTCTGTCTCTGTCTCATTGTAACACTATTTTGTTTTCTATATTTGTGGAATACGATTTGCATTGGCTAAACTGCCTTATATAGAAGTCCTTCGGATGAGACTATAAACCGAGGCCCCGTGTGCGAACGCACGCAGAACATCTTGCGGACACGTAAATCCTGTTCCGCTTTTTCTAAAAGTAGGTCATTGTGTGCCGGTGGGAACAGATGACAGAATTTACAAAAATCGCATACACACGGGGTCTGGATGTAAAAAAAAAAGCACATAAGTGCTTATTCCATTATCCTCGATATAAAAGAATATAAAAGAATAAAATTAAAATAAAATAAAATAAATAAAATATAACAAAATAAAATAAATAAAAAACACACGCACCAGCAAACACACTCATACCTCTCACCCAACATGACTTAAGTCTTAGTCTAACCCGCGTATCTTACATAACAATCATTTCAGTTCGTGGTTCTGTACAAACGACAAGATAATGGGCGGTTTTTAGCCTGAATGGCTCTAGGCTAACGTGTTTTCCACTGTCATGTGCTAATTGCAGGAGGAGTTTTTCACACTTTGCCTACACACACACACACACACACGCACGCACGCACGCACGCACACACGCACACACACACACACACGCACGCACGCCCACACACACACACACGCCCTGTCTCTGTCCCTGGTCTTACCCTGGACTAACCCTGGCTTTTCACGTCTGCCTGCTACTCTGAAGCATTGAGTGACGATGTTCTCGCTATCAGAAGAAACAGCAGAAATGTGTGGCAGGTTTCTCCTAAAGCCAGTGTACAAAATGACTGCGCAGGCCTTTTTAAAATTTTCTATTTTATTCTTTTATATCGAGGATAATGGAATAAGCTTTTATGTGCTTTTTTACATCCAGTCCCCGTGTGTTTGCGGTTTTTGTAAATTCTGTCATCTGTTCCCACTGGCACACTATGGCCTACTCTTAGAAAAAGCGGAACAGGATTTTAACGTGTGCGCAAGATGTTCTGCGTGCGTTCGCACACGGGGCCTCGGTTTATAGTCTCATCTGAAGGACTTTTGGGGAGAGTGGAGTCTGCACTGATGTCAACTCCAGAGGAAAATATTCCTCCTTGAACGGATTTGAACCCCGTCGTCATTGTAGCATTGTTCTAACCACTGTATATCATCCTTGAGACACTAGACTTATGAGCCAATTCGTTCTTCCACTGTATATTCCATTGTACATGTTAAAGTTCCACTGTATATTCCATTGTATATGTTAAAGTTCCACTGTATATTCCATTGTACATGTTAAAGTTCCACTGTATATTCCATTGTATATGTTAAAGTTCCACTGTATATGTTAAAGTTCCACTGTATATTCCATTGTACATGTTAAAGTTCCACTGTCTTCCATGTATATGTTAAAGTTTCATGTTTTCTGTTGTTAGTTCTTCAGTTGTCCAAGTCAAATGTTAAGTTATTATTTCCATGATAGTACATTGTGATTAAGTATTAATAGTATTTGCTTTTTTTCATCAAGCCATCTATCTAAGAACAAATTTCTTAATGATCATACTGAAGTACTACATTATTACAACCTTTACCAATAAAGTGTACCAATAAAGAAAGAGGAAAACCAATAAGATAATACACGGCGAAATACAAATTACACACACATACACACACATATACACACACACAGACACACACTCGAACACACATGCACGCGTGCGTTGTCACGTTATGTGGAACATTCCACACAGGCAACAAACACCGCATCTGCCCGATCACACACAACAGATGCCTGACCCACCATTTGCATGACTCCATGAGCTGGTGAAGCCTGGGCTGCAAGCTGCACATGTTCAGATGTCTGCCTCTTGTTTTAAGCAGAATCTATTCCATACACATACAACGTAAACAAACAATACAGCAAGGAAAAAGGTATTGAGCTACAATCTTCCACGTATTAGACACTGATGTGAATTTCTGCACCTATCTTGTTCATACTTGATCTTTTGCATGCATGTATGTAGGTATACACGAAGTGCAATACGCCACTGACAGATCAGGGTATACGTTAACCCACTGGGAAGATTGTACCCTTTTCTTTCAAAAAAAACAAACCCAAACTCAGACTAGATCAGTAATATACTGGCGAGGTTCAAATCCGTGGCTGGATATGCACAGGCTTTACATAAGTGTTACAGCATGGGAAAATGTTACAGAGTATGCAAAAACAAAAGTTTGAATAAAGACACCATGATGTCACGTGCGTGCACACACACACACACACACACACACGCACCACATGTGCTCACGTAGGTGGGTACCTTTACTGACCAATCATTTAAAAATCCTCACTGTTTTGTTGATACTTTATTCCCCAGTTGTAAATTCAGAGCTCTACATTCAGTACTGGAGCAAGATAGGCGACAGAGACATCCAGTGACAGCAGGGAAAACGTCCCCACACAAACAGACAGCCAGATAGACAGCCAGATAGACAGACAGCCAGATAGACAGACAGCCAGATAGACAGCCAGGCAGACAGCAGGGGCTACGGCCGAAAGCTTCAGTGGTATAATGGAACACACCATTGCCTGCACCCTCCTCCTCTTCTCCATGTGGGTCACGTGG
>CM054145.1:314868-322368 GCA_028751875.1 Rapana venosa
TCTGATGTGACAGTGCTGTCATGTCACCAAAAAGAAGACATGTCAGTGAGAAATGTCCTACCTCACAGCATCTGAAGCCATGTGACAGTCATTGGCCACATAATAATAATAATAATAATGTATGGAATTTATATAGCGCTGAATCTTGTAAAGCAACAAATCAAAGCGCTCAGATTTCATTTCATACCACTTTAAGTCACGGCAGATTTCTCTCCGTGAAATTCGGGCTGCTCTCCCCGGGGAGAGCGGGAGAGCGCGTCGCCACAAGCGCAGCGCCACCCACATCTGTCAGCCCCTCTCCCCCCCCCCCCCCCCCCAATGTCCTGGCTTTTAACACATGATCATCAGTCCAAACGGCTGATGGATGGCGATGTAGTGAGGATCAGTGCAGGCAGGCAGGCAGGCAGGCAGACAGGCAGGCAGACAGGCAGGCAGGCTTCAGCCATCACAGGGATTTTCTCAAAGCTGGTGCGCAACAAGCTGTGGCAGTGCTTGATTCATTTAGAACTACCTTCTGCTCTGCTGCAAATGAATAATGAATGGTAGCTTTCGTTCTTTCCTTGTCCTTTGTCTAGGTAAGATATAGCGCTATAGAGATTCCATTTATCATCATCATCATCATCATCATCATCACCATCATCATCACCATCATCATCATCATCATCATCATCATCATTTCCTTCAAGTCACCAAGGTAAGAGAGTGTTGCTCGTTCAGTTAGCAGCCATTAGGAGAGCACTTGGCATAATCTACCGCCAGTGCGTTTGCTGTTACTGTCCTTCAGTCTGTTACTGTGAAATGTTGTACAGGCAGTCGTAGAAAATTTCAATAGGTGAGAGGGAAGGAAAGGGATGGAGCAAGGACAAGGAGCTATATTTACAACATGATCTCTTTCTCTGGAGCTTAGAATATGGATTTGTTTTTAGCTGCCTCATCTTCTGCATTTGACGTCCCTGTCCTGCTGTTCCCACGCCGCTCATTTCAATCTTCCCGCCACAGCCATATCCAGATTCGTTATGTCTCAGCCTCAGGGTCGGAAGTCCTCAGGGAGCCTATCAATATCAGGCCACCTGAGGCCACCAGCCAGAGGGGCCCTGCACTGCTGCTGGGTCACTTTGGTGGTGTTCAGTGGTGCCTGTTCTGAACTAACATACGCAGGACACCACCTACTACGACCCCTGGTAACGACATAATTATTAGCTCAGTCTTGGAGTCAGACTGAGTGAGTTGCCCACCCGAGGTGGCAACCACCACAATGTCCCTTCAACGACTGTCCCCACTGAGCCTCCAACCCCAAAGGCTTTGACACAAACTACCCACAGGCACAGAAGGGTATGGGGAAATGAGTCTGAGGTCACCATGACATCAGAGCAACTGGGACCATCGAATCAGGCATTATATTTTATTGCATGATGATATATAGTAATGGGGATGACATAATGATGCTTCCGTGGAAGTACATATGGTTTAAGACTTCCTGACAGGGCTGTACTCTACGCTTACTATCATATTTGATCCCAACGTCAACTGAGCCCGAAAGATACAGACACCTGCAGTGTTGGTCAGGTAATTTAGCTATACTTTCAAACTCGCATCCATAAAGTGGATGAAGCTCGACTGTGTGGTCCCAGTCTTCCCACTGAGCCCACAGCACACTCACTCTGGGTAGGAGCCGGCCGGAGTCCAAAAAATCCCTATGACTCTTATGGGATTCGAACCCAGGACCTTTCAATCCATAACCCAAGACGCTAACCACTGTGCTATGGAGGGTGGTCAGAATATGGATCTTTGTCAACATCATGGTCTGTCTCATCTGATGCTTTTCCGTAGTTGTGGTCTCTGTGGTCATACTCGTGACCTTGTCCATCTTCCCTTTCCTAATATGAATACTTTTATGATAAATTTGTAATCCACCAGTCACAGCTGAGCAAGGGAGCTCAAGAAAAATGTTCTCCAAAATTAACATTCATTCATTCCAACTCCGTCCTTTTGGAAGTATTTAAAATGAAAGTATAAACCAAGGTCCCACGTGAGTACGCACGCATACCATTATGTACACACGTTAACAACACACCCGTCTTTTACTGTACACTACAGCAGTTAGGACAGGGGGAGAGATGAAACCAAATACTCCCTGCCTGTACCCAAGGCTTGGCTACAGCACCGAGGGAGGCGAATGGCGAAGCATCTACCTCGTTTTGCCGATGTGGGCAGCGATCGGGGAATATTGTATTCGCTGTGACAGCTACACCAAAGACAGATGAGCATAACGTCCACAAGGAGAATACCGGTTAAACAAGAAGGGGATCGCATTATACTGAAGCCAAGTTTTTTCATCTGGAAGTGTCAGCCCCAGTTCTGTCCACAAACAAACTTGTGTCAGCCAGTTCCCGGCAGTATGCTAGCATACGTCTGTTTAAAACGGAAAGCGACACCGACCCGTCTGTACGTGATGAATATGTAAAGTGTAAAAACAGTGATAAAAAAATCCCCACACCAGGAGGATGTAGCTGCCAGCCTTGCTGGAGACGTTAGATGGAAACAGAATCTGCCCACTTACTGCTGAAAATCCTTTACTCTGTCCACTGTTGAATATTCATCAGTCATGGAGAACTTACTCTCCAGCATGAATACATGAATATGAAATGTGGTGGCCAAGTACTGTGCGCCTTGAAAAGGAAGGAAGGAAGGAAGGGAGGGGGGGGGGGGGGGGGTTGAGATAGAGACTGTACTCCAGAACAGTACCGTAACGTGGCGGTAAACGATTGGCTGATGTTTGTCACGTGGCTCACACCCAGCAGCGGAAGATTTTGCATCATAAATTTTCTTTTTTTTCACTTCATTGATTTCTTCATGCTCCTGTTTGTCAAATGAATTATTCCTCTGGCAAACAGACCTGTCACTTCAGTAAAAAGGTAAAGGTGTCCCATAACCTATAAGGTCATAGGGGAGCGAGGCATCAGAGACCTCACTTATCTAGTGGCCAGCATATCAAGGGTGGCGCCCATCTCCTCTCTCTCGCTGCTTTACCTTCTCTGACCCTAAAGAAGCAGGTACCCATTTACAGTTGGGTGAACTGGGAGACTGTACTGAAGCCAAGGCGCACAAAATGGTCACCCATCCAAATGGTAACCACACTCAATGCTGCTTAACCTTTGCTGGGGGAAAGTGAGTGCTCCTACCACTGAGCTATCCCACCTCTTACTTGAATAAACGACTTTTTAAAACAAATAGCTAAATGATATATATAGATTTGATGCGAACAAGTGTACAGTGTGTTTAAGCATGAATCTGAAAGAAGGAGAGAGAGAACTCTGAACTCTGAAATGTTTTAATGTTCATCGCCTTTGAACACAACACACTTTGAGGGGCAAAAGCTTGAAGATGAATAATGAAGATGAGAGCGAGACAAAAGAGAGAGAGAGGAAGAGAAGAGAGAGGAGAGAGGAGGAGAGAGAGAGAGAGAGCGAGAGAGAGAGAGAGAGCGAGAGAGAGAGAGAGAGGAGAGAGTGAGAAGAGAGAGAGAGAGAGAGAGAGAGAGAGAGAGAGAGAGAGAGAGAGAGGAAAGAAAGGGAATGAGCACATTACTTTTATGTTGCCGTTATTGTGTGTTCATGTCTGTTTCTTACTTAACATAATCAAAAGCTTCTCCCCACAAAAAGCACAACACACATTCACACGCACACTCTCTCTCTCTCTCACACAACGCCCTTACACCCTCCAACCCCCCCTCCCCCCCCCCCCCCCCCCCCCCCCACCACGATAAAACAATCATTGAACGAAGCAAATCCACCACCCCCAGTACAATCCCCGACCAGAACCTAGGCAATGCAGCGCATGGGGGCATGGTGGGTGGGTGGGTGTGGCAGGGTGGGGTGCTTGTGCAGGGTGGGGTGCGTGTGGCTGGTGTGGGCAGTGTGGCATGGTGTGGTGCATGGGCATGGTGGCGTGGTGTGGTGCAGTGTTTGCGGGTTGTCAAAAGTGATGGAAGCAGCGGGGGCGAGGTGTGCCGGTGGGAGCCAAACGACAGGCAAAGAGGTTAAATCCCGTTTCCCCCCCCTTTAACCGCCACCCCTGACCACCTCTGCCCTTGCCTGTCACCGAATTTGGGGTTCGGGTTTGAGACGAGTGACAGTGGGGCAAACCAAACCCTCTTCGTGACCGTAATGTGATCTTGGAGTTTGGAATAAAAAAAAAAACCAATTTTATTTCGCTGATACTGATGCGGGGATGACCTAGCAGTCTGCTCAATGAAATGAGGCTGGGAGGAATAAGTTTTCTTTGTTTTGCTTTTTGTGTTTTGTTGCATAGGCAAAAGGGGAAATTGCTAAAACCTCGCACGTTTTTTGGAGTTCTAGGGACTTCTCTTTACAAATCACAACAAAACCCTTTACTTATATTTTTTTTTTTTTTGTATTTTCTATTCCTTTCTTTTGGGGGGAAAGAAGGGGAAAACCCTCAAATGCTGGCCCCCAAAATGAAGCGAATTTCGGATGCCTCACACCCAACGACTGCAGAGGTAATGGAGGCACCTTGACTTACTTTTTCCAACATTTCATTTACAGCTCCAACTGCAAAGGCACGCGAGGGATACGACCCCGGTTAAAACACTTGCTGAAGAGCAAGTACGCACTGGGATGCACTACCGCGGTTTACTTTGAACTTTTCAGTCTTGTTCCTATTTTCAAATGGACAACTTGAAACCAAAATTTAAAAGAAAATCTCTCGTACAGGAAAAAAAAACTACTTTGCATAATTTATTTTGTTCAATGTGGTGAAACAACATGTGACAAATCAAAAGACATTTAGAAAGAAAAAGGGAGGGGAAAATTTATTCCTTCCTTCCTTTTTCCCCTTCCCCCCAAATTTGCCTTCAGTATTTTCCCCCACCCATTCATTTATTCTCATGCATTTATTCATAAATTTTTCCCGGGGTTTATGAAAGATCCCTTAACAGATCACAGAGGATTGCCCACTTTCAAAAGCAACGACAATATGTATTTTATTTTCACGCACGGATTTTTTTCGGGGGAAGAGAGGATTCATCACCACAAGGAAAAGGACTTAGAATTTATCTTTTATTCATCCCCGCGTTTTCATGATTTTTTTTTTCCCCTGTTTCTTTATTAACTGTTTGTGTGTGTTGTGTGTGTGTTGTTTGTTTGTGTCTTGTTTAAAGCTTCATATGAGCCCCGGCCTGCAGAGGTCAGGTGACAATTGAGAACGTTGACCTCAAACCTTGAGTTGGCTGAAGGGTAAATCTTTTGCAATCAGTGTGCTTTCCTGAAACAGATACAGCCGGAGAACAGGACAGAGAGAGAGAGACAGAGACACAGACAGAGAGAGAGGGAGAGAGAGAGAGAGAGAGACAGACACAGAGAGAGACAGAAACAGAGAGATTGAAACAGAGAGACAGAAAAAGAGACAGAGACAGAGGGGGGGGGGGAAGGAAGGAGAGACAGACAGAGAGAGACAGAAACAGAGACACAGAGAGGGAGGGAGAGAAAGAGAAAGAGGGGGGGAGGGAGGGAGGGAGAGGGAAAGAAAGAGAGAGAGAGGAGAGAGAGAGAGAGAGAGAGAGGGGGGGGGGGGAGAAAGAAAAAAGGGAGAAAGAGAGATAGAGACAGACAGGGAGAGAGAGAGGGGTCGGGAGGGAGAAAGAAAGAGAGAGAGAGACAGACAGGGAGAGAGAGAAGAGAGAGGGGGAGAAAGAAAGAAAGAGATAGAGGGAGAGACAGACATGGAGAGAGAGAGAGAGAGAGAGAGAGAGAGCGAGGAGGGAGGAGGGAGGAGTGGGGGGTGGGGTGGGGGCTATGGGAAAGAAAACCCCGAGGATTAGGAACGAGCGTTTCACGAAACATCCAGTCCGCTTTTTGAACTCAACAGTCCAGTCTTCAATAGTCTCTGTCAGCGTGGACATTTAGCTTGATGGGGTTACTTTTTGATCTTTCCTAGCGATCTTTTTCTCTCTTCTTCTTCTGCTTCTTCTTCTTCTTCATCTTCCTCCTCCTCCTCCTCTTCCTCTTCCTCTTCTTCTTCTTCTTCTTTCTTCCTCCTCCTCCTTTCCTCCTCGTCCTCCTCCTCTTCTTCTGCTTCTTCTTCTTCTTCTCTTCTTCTTCTTCTTCTTCTCTTTCTTCTTCTTTTTTCCTCCCCCTCCTCCTTTCCTCCTCGTCCTCCTCCTCCTCTTCTTCTTCTTCTTCGCCCTTGTCCTCTTGTTGTTGTTGTTCTTCTTCTTCTTTTTCTTCTTCTTCTTCTTCTTCTTCTTCTTCTTTTCTCTGCTGTAGTCACTGAATCTCTCTGTCGTCTATTTCATTCCAATACTGAATGTGGAGCTGTGAATTTACAGCCACTGAATAATTCAATAAAAAAGAGAGGTTGACATGGTTGGTTAGGAGGTGTGTACGTACTTACGTAAGTTAAGTGTGTGTGTGTGTGTGTGTGTGTGTGTGTGTGTGCCTATGTACGTACGTACGTATACACACATCTGTCTGTCTGCCTGTCTGTCTGTCTGTCTGTCTGTCTGTCTCTCTCTCTCTCTCTCTCTCTCCTCTCTCTTTTCTCTCTCTCTCTCTATATATATATGTATATCCTCATTATATGTTGTCAATTATAGGATTGGTTAAGTGGGAAATAATATCTCTTCTGAGATCCAAGTAAAGGCCATTTATTTTCAACTTCTTCTGCCTGTGTCAACACTCAAAAAGTGTCTGACAATGTTCGGGTTAACATTGCTATCAGCTAAAACAGACCCATTGGCTGGATACAGACTGTATGATCTCCCTTCCATGTTTTTGATAGGAAAACAGGATCCCTAAAGAACATAAGGCACAAAGATTCGTTAGCCACTTGTTTTCATTATTTTTTTTTTTAACCACTAATTATTTTCATATAATTATTTTCCTTTTCTTTCTATTTCATCTTTTGCTGGCAACAGTGGTAGACCACAAGAATATATACTTATTCATAGGGCAGCTATAGACACTTCTGAATTATGGAGAGTGTCTTGATGTTATGTACCACAGAGGATGAGTGAGGATTCAAACACTGCCGGGACCTCTGAAGAGTGCTCAACCAGGAACCGAAACTCGAGTCAGATCAGGCCAAAGGCATATATAAATATATATATATAATTGACAAAATATAGTGAGGAAAAACAAGTGTAGGTAACCAGTTACAACTTCATTTTCATCATAAAAATGATTTTTATCCAAGATTCGGAAAAAAAATCACTACAATATAGAATTTTGAAGACAGTATTTGGGGAATATTTGAGTAAGGACCATATATATATATCGGTGTGTGTAATCAAAATGAATATCATCTTAAAAGCAATCTTACCGCCATTTAACTTGCTTCTTATATTGAGAAATTGTTAATGTTCACCAGTCCTGGGGCTTCCTAACACACGGTAACCTAAATACACAACGACAGACAGACAAACCGACAGACGGAGTCCTGAGTGTAAAATGTCAGTTTTAATCGTCACCTCCAGAGAAGTCT
>CM054145.1:327368-339868 GCA_028751875.1 Rapana venosa
GTAAAGGTAAAGGTGTCCCATAATCTATAAGGTCGTAGGGGAGCGAGGCGTCAGAGACCTCACTTCTCTAGGGCCAGCATATTGAGGGCGGCGCCCATCTCCTCTCCCTCGCTGCTTTACCTTCCCTGACCCTAAAGAGGGCAGGTACCCATTTACAGCTGGGTGAACTGGGGGACTATACTGAAGCCAAACGATCACCCATCCAAGTGGTAACCACGCTCGACGCTGCTTAACCTTAGCTGGGGGGGAAGCGAGTGCTCTGACCACTGAGCTATCCCGTACCCCACATTGTGACACGCTAGCAAGTTTGGGGTACTCTCAGACATGAGCTAGCTCCGTCTTTGAAAATGCAGGGCCCTGTCTTGCGGAACAGCACAGCACAATGCAGTACAGCATGTGTGTGTGTGCGCGCGTGCATGCGTGCGTGCGTGCGTGTGTGGCCAGTGCCCTCACTAATTGGTCGCCAGGTGGGGAGGACATGTGCTGACCCTCAGCTGACTCATCCATATTCAACAGCTACCACCACTATTCCTGCTGCACGTCACACTGTCCACAGCACAGGCAGCGCTTCGCCAGCTTAGCCACGCTTGGGGTCACGCACATATGCACGTGAACATGTACCGCCTCTCCCTACATGCCCCCCCACCTCTCTCTCTCTCTCTCTCTCTCTCTCTCTCTCTCTCTCTCTCTCTCTCTCTCTCTCTCTCTCTCTCTTTCTCTCTCTCTTTCTTTTTCTACCAACCTACCTACCTTCCTACCTACCTACGTACATTCTGATCTATCTATCTATCTATCTATCTATCTATCTATCCATCCATCTATGTATCTATGTATATGTATCTATCTATGTATCTATCTATGTATGTATGTATCTATCTATCTATCTATCTATCTGTTTGTCTATCTGTCAGTCCGTCCGTCCGTCCATCCATCTATCCGCCTGCCTGCCTGTCTATCTGTCTACTCTCTCTCTCTCTCTCTCTCTCTCTCTCTCTCTCTCTCTCCCCTCTCTCTCTGTTCGACTTTCTCCGTCTCTCTTTCTGCCCGTCTGTCTACATCTTTCTGTCTGTATCACTTTTCTTGACATAATATGCAACTGTTTTGAAATGGCCAATATACCACACTTTCTCTCTCTTCTCTCTCTCCCTCTCTGTGTGTCTCTCTCTCTGTTTGTCTGTCTGTCTCTCTCTCTCTCTCTGTTTGTCTGTCTGTCTCCGTCTGTCTGTCTCTCTCTGTCTCTGTCTGTCTGTCTGTCTGTCTCATTGAAGATGCAGGACGTACCTTTCCCAGTTGATGAAGTCTCAGAGGGAGTTGTCCACAGACTCCTCCCACCCCCCCCCTCCCCTCCCTGCACCCACATCACCCCCCCCCCCCCCCCACTCACTCCCACAGTCTATTCCGCCCCCATCCCGCCTCCTCTGCTGCATTGGGGAAACTCATTATTACACGTACACACACACACACACACACACACACACACACACACACACACACACATATACACACACACACACAACAGCAAACACACACACACACACACACACACATGGTGATGGGTGTTTTTTGTGTTATGTTAATGTCTCATGGTGATGGGTGATTATCATTATTATTGCATCTCTCTTATAATTAGCATTATCATTGACTTAGTTTTGCTTTTTCGATAGTTATTGTGTGAATATATTATATTTAAAAAGCGAAGAGTATGAGCGCATATGAGCACACGTTTGTGTGGGTGGAGGAGGAGAGGAGGGATGTCATTGCAGGCAATATTGTCAGTAATGGCGCAATGAATACCTAGTATTTTCTAACGTTTTGTTCCGGTATATTTCTTTTTCTAAAGTATGAACGTGAAAAAATGGATGATATAGTAGGTGAAGTAATTTGTTTGTTTGACGTTTTATGATTTTTGGTTTTTTTAATTCTTAAAACATTCTTTACCTAAGTGTGTGCGTGTGTGTATGAGTATGTGTGTGTATGTGTGTGTGTGTGTGTGTATGTGTGGTGTGTATTTTGTATTTTGCAGTGTATTATTTTATTGGTTTTCCTCTTTTTTTTTTATCGGTACACTCTATTAGTAAAGGTTGTAATAATGTAGTACTTCAGTATAATCACTAAGAAATTTGTTCTTAGATAGATGGCTTGATGAAAAAACAAAAAAACCCCAAATACATTGCTTATTCAATGTACCATCTGGAAAAAAAAGAATTGACTTGACACACACACACACACTCTCTCTCTCTCTCACTCTAACTCTCTTCCTAATCATGAGAGCGGCAGAGAAAGGAAAGATGTATGTGTGCCGTCTGTACGCGTGTGCGTGCGTGCGTGCGTGTTTGTGTTTTTTGGATCGTTGTATAACAATATATATAAGCAGCAATGCGACGGACAGAAGACATCAATAACGCCATGTGCAGAGTGTATGTCTTGGTCTTCTGAATGTACACGATGGCTGTAATAACAACGTCAACACAACACACTCACACACTGACGGGAAAATAACAGATACAAAACGGAAAAAATAACAGATACAAAACGGAAAAATAACAGATACAAAAAAGGAAAAACAACAGGTACAAAAACGGAAAAATAACAGATACAAAAAACGGAAAAACAACAGATACAAAATGGAAAAATAACAGATACAAAAAACGGAAAAACAACAGATACAAAATGGAAAAATAACAGACACAAAGAATTGAACTACAGCAACAACAAGCATAAAAATAAGCTAACGATAAGAACCTGAATGAATAAGAAACATAAGGAAAAATAAAACAAACAGAATAAATAAAGACATAAAAACGCCACCAGCAACAACAAAGGAACAACAACATCGAAAAAACATAAGAATTTAACTCAGACAAAATCCTCCTCCTCCTCCTCCTCCTCCTCCTCCTCCTCATCATCATCATGATAATATTGATAATAATAACAATGGAATTGATATAGCGCTTTATCTTGCAAAGACAAATCAACGCGCTTGTATACAACCTATTCTTACACAGTCATGCAACCAATAACAATTAATACCATAATCACACAAAGAATGGTGGAATGAAAGAATGGACAAGAAAAGGAGGAGCAATTACAGAACGGATGAAGAAGAAGAAGAAAAAGAAGAAGAAGAAGAAGAAGAAGACGAAGAAGAAGAAGAAGAAGAAGAAGAAAAGAAGAAGAAGAAGAAGAAGAAGAAAAGAAAGAAGAAGAAGAAGAAGAAGAAGAAGAGGAAAAGAACAAGAACAAGAACAAGAAGAAAAAGCAGAAGAAGAAGAAGAAGAAGAAGAAGAAAAAGAAGAAGAAAAAGAAGAAGAAGAAGAAGAAGAAGAAGAAGAAGAAAACAACAACAACAACAACAACAAGATCAAGAAGAAGAAAAAGAAAGAAAAAAAAAGAAGAAGAAGAAAAGAAGATGATGATGATGATGATGATGATGAAGAAAAAGAAGAAGAAGAAGATGAAGAAGAACAAGAAGAAGAAGAAGAAAAGAAAGAAAGACAAGGTATAAAAACGGTTTCTAAATTTCATGGCTGAAGTGTCAGTCATTTGTGACGGCCTCAATCGAATACAGCCAGTCAATACATACTCCCTTCTGAACTGCAAGCCCGACACAGCATCCCAACAAAATCAATGGAAACGATAGAGAATTTCGAGCAACCTATTTCCCACCCACCCCCAAAATGTAGGTTGTTTTTTTTTAATTACAATAATGACAATGTATTTATACTGCTCTGTTTAGTATTTTTCTGTGTGTGTGTTCTTTGTGATTTGTTGGCTTTTATTATTTTTAGTCTTTGTTCTGTTCGCACTTGTCGCTCAACTGCCCAGCGCCTAAGGGTAGGTAGGTAGGGGGTAGGGACAGAGAAAGACAAACGGGTGGATATTCTACCCGCCTGGACACGCAATACTTTGCCTGCGCAAAAAGAAACGTGCTCTAGTTTGAGTTTACACACATATCATGAGTGTGCTTTTTGAAAAAAACATTTGACTATGGAAATTGTATTTCCTAGATTTGGTCTGCAGCGTACCGTGTTTGGATTATATGTTTGTTGAAGCTATTGATTGGTTGTCATTGGTTGCATGACTGTGTAAGATTAGGGTGAATGCATGAGGTTTGATATGTCTTTGCAAGATAACGATATAGCGCTATATAAGTTCCATTTCTTCTATCTATCTATCTATCTATCTATCTATCTATCTATCTATCTATCTATCCTATCTATCTATCTATCATCTTTATCTCTTTCTCTTTCTTCTCTCTACTCTCTCTCTCTCTCTCTCTCTCTCTCTCTATATATATATATATATATATCAGAGAAACATCTCTCCCTCCTGCTATCTCCCTTTCTCTTCCCATCTCTCTCTCTCTCTCTCTCTCTCTCTCTCTTCCCATCTTTCTCATCTCTCTTCTCCCCCCCCCCCCCCCCCTCTCTCTCTCTCTCTCTCTCTCTCTCTCTCTCTCTCTCTCTCTCTCTCTCTCTCTCTCTCTCTGTTCGGCATCTTCAATGACCTCATCTTCCGCCAGTTAGACGAGATCATGGAGATGAATCTTTGAACATTTCTGTTCTAGGCAAGGCTGTGTTGCTCCCAGCTCCTTTCCTTCCAGTTTTTTCCCACCAGATAAAATCTGAAATTACCTTCGGCTTGTGAATGCATCAGCTACAGACAGATGCTGCTCGCTTACATCAACCAGATTCCAGCAACCTGAGCACAAAGAGCCAAGAGAAACACAACCAAATCAACAATCTACATACATGTACAACCTAGCCACACAGAAAGCAAACCCACAGGCGCATAGAATAGAGTAAAACTAGGGGGTAAATGGTGAGGAATGAATAGAAGGTATGGAAAGGAAGAGGAGAAAGACAGAAAGAAGAAGGGGACGAATACATATAAAAAATGGTTGGACAGCACTTGCAATTACTAGACAGACAAAGAAAAAGTGACTGAACATATAAAAAATTGGATTGGAGCAGAACTTACAATTTTACCTAAAAAAAAGTGAGCAGATACGCAATATTTACAAAAGATGGAGCAGGACTGCAATTTTAAAAAGTAGACAGAATGAAGCAATTGTACGATAACAAAAAAAATGGTTGAGAACAACATACAATTATGACCTAAGAACAGAAAGAAGCAAGTACAATACAATAAAAATGGTTAGAAGAAGCGACTTCGCAATTCTTAAACCCAAGACAAAAGAAGCAAGTGACGAATATATAATAAAATTATAGAAAGACGGTGGTTAATCACAGCAGTGCAGTGACACTAAAAAAAGCATCAACCCATCATCCCAGACCCATCTGAGGGAGATGGCAACGGCAGATAGGCCGGCAATCTTACACCTCACTTATCACGCCCATAACTTACAGCTGCCTGTCTGCCTGCCTGCCTGCCTGCCTGTGGGCCCAGCGTGTATACGGCTGCCTCATCACACACGTGGGTGAATGCAGCAGTGCAGTGCAGTGCAGCGCAGCGCAGCACTTGTCAAGCCTCTTCACTGCAAACATTCTAAGCTGCCGCTTAAAGAAGGAAGGAGGAGAGAAGGGAGGGGGTGGTGAACAGGAAAAAGAAAGAAAGAAAGAAGAGGAAAAAATCTCGTCAACACAAACAAGCCATATATACACGTATACAAGGATACCGTTACACAAGCATGCGTGAGCACGTTAATGCAATGACGTGGAGAAACGGTCTTGGAAACAGTTACCGCCCTTGCCTGTAATCATTTTACACACACACACACACACACACACACTCTCACTCTCTCTCTCTCTCACTCCCCTTCTCTCTCTCTCTCACTCCCTCTTTCTCTCACTCCTCTCTCTCTCACTCTCTCTCTCACTCACTCACTCCCTCTCTCTCTCTCTCTCTCAAACTGGAATGAGTGAACGTACAGTTACCAAGTTAAAACCCTAAGTTGTTGACAGGGGAATATGTGTACATATATAGAAGTGAAGCTTTGCAACTGATTCAAAATTGTATTTGCATTGTGAAATCATTGTTCTCTTCCATTGTATACCCGCCCCCTCTCCCCCAACACTCCCTTTTGTTATATTGTGGCCTAAGGCCGATGTACTATTAAACTATTTCAGAGTTCAGAGTTCTCTCTCCCTCTCTCCAAAATTGAATATACTGGGGGACTTGGTGTAAAAAAGCACACGAGTGTTAACTCCACTATCCTCGAAATAAAAGAATAAATCTCTCTCTCTAACTCCCTCTCTCTTCACTCCCCCCCTCTCTCTCATTCTCACTCCCTCTCTCCTCTCTCACTCCCCCCCCCACTCTCTCTCTCTCCCTCTCTCCAAAATTGAATACACTGGGGGACTTGATGTAACAAATCACATGAGTGTTTACTCCACTATTCTCGAAATGAAAGAATACATCTCTCTCTCTCGCTCTCCTGCTCTCTCTCTCTCTCTCTCTCTCTCTTCCTCTCTCTCTCTCTCTCTCTCTCTCTCTCTCTCTCTCGCTCTTCCTCTCTCTCTCTCTCTCGCTCTTCTTCTCTCTCTCTCTCTCTCTCTCTCTCACCTTCTCGCTCTCGCCTTCTCTCTCTCTCTCTCTCTCTCTCTCCTCTCTCTCTCTCTCTCTCTCTCTCTCTCTCTCTCTCTCTCTCTCTCTCATGAAAATGGCCAATTCCATTAAAGTCGTTATTCACACACGCTTCAAACATGGTCCCTCGAGCATTCAAGCAAACATCAGTTTTGACAAATCGCCTCTCACTGACCCCCCCCCCCCCCCCCTCCCCTGCCCCCGAATTGTCAGACAATAATTTTTATGTTGCTACACACACACAACACACACACATACACACTAAGTCTGTCACACAAAAAAGGGCAACAGTGGAAAACAATCCCTAAGGGAAAGGGGGACAACACGCAACAGTGACCCAGATTGTTCCCCTTCCACAACCCTTCCCCCCCCCCCCCCCGCGCCCCCCCCCCCCCCACCACCCCAAACAATTCCAACAACTGACACGCATATCACAGAAGAAGAAGAACAACAACAAAACAAACAAACCCAAACCAAAAAAAAAGCTTTCAAGGTAAAACTGGACGGGAAACGTGGCAGACTTAACAGTGTGTCCTTCACACAAAGGTAGTGACTTCCATTGACCTGGACGTCTTTTGTCCTTCCTAGCTGCAGGTCGGGTTGACCCAAACTGTCAAGTTTTTCGTTTGTCGTTTTTACTCAGCCATGATGGCACAACGAAATGAAAGCGTGTCAAATCCCCCTCTTTTTCAAGTGTACGGGTCGGAGCACTCGCTTTCCCCCAGCCAAGTTAAACAGCGTCGAGCGTGGTTACCAGTTGGATGGGTGACCGTTTGCGCCACGCCTTGGCTTCAGTACAGTTCCCCAGTTGTAAATGGGTGCCTGCCCTCTTTAGGGTCAGGGAAGGTAAAGCAGCGAGGGAGAGGAGATGGGCGCCGCCCTCAATATGCTGGCTCCTAGAGAAGTGAGGTCTCTGACGCCTCGCTCCCCTACGACCTTATAGGTTATGGGACTCCTTTACCTTCCTTTTTAAACAGGAGTGTTGCCTAACACTGATAGCGTGCAGGTGTTGCGATGCTGTGAGCTGAGCAGTTTCAGCTCTCTCCGAGTAAGTGAAGCAGCCTCCTTGGCTTTTTCTTGCAAGGAGAGTTTGCTGCTGTTACTCTGATGTCCTTACACTCAGTATCCCACGGCATTCGTCTAAGCTTCCACAGTTGCTGTCTGCGATTTCAGTGAAGGAGAATTTACTTACTGAAAGCAACATCACGTCTTCCTTCGGATGAGACTATAAACCGAGGCCCCGTGTGCGATCGCACGCAGAACATCTTGCGCACACGTTAAATCCTGTTCCGCTTTTTGTAAGAGTAGGCCATTGTGTGCCGGTGGGAACAGACGACAGATATGACAAAACCGCATACATACGGGGACTGGATGTAAAAAAGCAATAAGTGCTTATTCCATTATCTTCGATATAAAAGAATTAAACATTTTTTTTAAAGGGGGTGCGTTGAAAGTCTTGGATGTTTAAGTATATGCATAAATATTAACATCGCTGAATATTTGGTGATCGATATCCTGAATTTAAAAAACAAAACTGTTATTACGGTTTATTCTGAATTTAAGTTTCATAAACACTCTTTATCACAATGATCTCATCTGCTCAGAAAGTTACTCCGAACTGTGCCAGTGAAGACTGTGGCATGACTGTGCCGCTTTAAACAAGAAACATATAAAGACTTAGTTCTTGAACTCGTCACAATAAGTATCACTGAAAAATTTCACCTGATGGTGATGCTGCTTTTTGAGAAGGGGGCATGTTGATTTTTCAAAAAATCCAAACGTAAATATGATTAGACTTGGTGGTAGACAAAAAGGAGAGAGAGAGAGAGAGAGAGAGGAGAGAGAGAGAGAGAGAGAGAGAGAGAGAGAGAGAGAGAGAGAGAGAGAGAGAGAGAGAGAGGAGGGGGACAGAAAGACAGTATCTTCTTTTTCTCTTCTCTGTGTTCCTTATTGGGTGGGATGTATACTATCAAGTCTTCTCTTGTAACTCTGCTTGAGGTCTGGCTGTTGGCCTCAGCAGACACATCCTGACTTTACAACAACTAACATTTCATAAAGGATGCAAGTTCACGACTTTGCAACCCATTAAACGCTGGCATAAATATCATGGGACCTTTAATACGCACGCTGTTGCTTCGATTTTACGTCTGTCACTCATAGATGATGGACAGGGTATCTATAATGTGCATGTTTGATCTTATACACGTGCATATACATACACGAAGAAAGCTAACACATTGGCAGGCCAGCGCTTTTAAGTTCACCTGAAAATTTCCACCTTCAATTTACCAGAGAAGGATGCAGAGAAGTTCGAACCTACCACTTCACAAACCTGCAGCACTGAAGTCAAACAACTTTAACCACTAAGCTATAGTGTCCACCACAGGGATGTATGAAAACAGAAGGTCTCTGGGAGCGTGGAAGGAAAGAAAGAAACGCAGACAGACATAGGAGACAGACACACAGACAGTCCAAGAAATAAAGAAACGCAGACAGACATCGGAGACAGACACACAGACACACAGACAGACATAGGAGACAGACAGACAGACAGACGGTCCAAACAGCTGTCAGAGCCGCATCGTGTGCACATCACAGTAGGGATCCAGTCATAACAGATCAATGTGTCTCCACAACACAGCCCGCTAGCTGAAGATGCAGCAGTTGTGGGCCACTTACAGCCTCCCAACAGTGTCATCATCGCCTTCAGTGTCTGTTA
The DNA here is from genome assembly GCA_028751875.1 of Rapana venosa. Lineage (NCBI taxonomy): Eukaryota > Metazoa > Mollusca > Gastropoda > Neogastropoda > Muricidae > Rapana > Rapana venosa. The sequence goes on from CM054145.1 coordinate 336,634, forward strand.
CCAGCAGCCAGAGCTGAGAGATCAGCCCAGAGAGAGAGAGAGAGAGAGAGAGAGAGAGAGAGAGAGAGAGAGAGAGAGAGAGAGAGAGAGAGGTAAGGAAGGGCCCGGCATCACACAGTCTGCTCACAGCTCCCTGTCTATTTCCATTGCAGTTGGCACGTCAAACACAGATCTTCTTCCCCGTAACAATAAAAACAAACCACCTTTTGTTTAAAAAAAAAAAGTAAGATGGAGTGGGTCTTATTGTGCTGAGACATACCCCCACCCCTTCCTCCTCATCTCTCTCTGTCTGTCTGTCTGTCTGTCTGTCTCTCTCTCTCTCTATCTCTCTCTCTCTCTGTGTCTCTCTCTCTGTCTCTCTCTCTGTGTCTCTCTCTCTCTCTCTGTTTCTCTCTATCTCTCTCTGTCTCTCTGTCTCTCTCTCTCTCTGTCTCTCTCTCTCTCTCTCTCTCTCTCTCTCTCTCTCTCTCTCTCTCTCTCTCTCTCGGTTGTTCTGGAGTGAAACAGCCAATTCCATTAAATTCATTATTCACACACCACACAACACACTTCAAACATGACCTCTTGGGGTTCAAGCATTAGTCTGATCAATCACATCCCACTGCCACATATGTGTGTGTATGTGTGAATACACACGTGCACGCACGCACACACACACACACACACGCACACACACACACACACACACACACAGAAAGGTCACTGATAGTAATCAGCAAAATGAGAGACTTTTAACTAGAACTGCAATCAATACCCATAATCTAACAGTGGGGAACCATTCAGAAGTTAGTACAAGTGTTTTTACGTCAAGGAGATATAATACTTTATTCTATAGAATGAAACTAAATGCATTGATAACCAAATTCAGCAAAAATGGTAAATGCCTGTGTGGTGAGAATATCACTAATACTCATATACTTTTTGACTGCCAGAGTGTAAAACCTTTCATGCCCCATTTTTCTGAAAACTCCCTCACCAGCATATTCAGTAATTTAAAATTGGCATTTGAAATTGTGAAAGGTCTTTGTTACAGTCCCATAGGACATTTGTTATAGTTACATTAACGTTAATGACTTGTTGGGGTTTTTTGTTGTTTTTTAAATTCCTGTCGCATTGCCAAGTTTTTCGAGATTATTATTATTATTTTTTTTTTTAACACCACATCCACATCTCCCGGGGGTTTTTTTGTTTTTGTTTTTTTGTTTTTGTTTTTTGTTTGTTTGTTTGTTTGGTTTATTTTTTTGGAGGGGATGGGGGGGGGGGGGGGGCGGGGCGTCTAATATCACTAAAAGTGAACAGACGTAAAATTGAAGTCAACAACAACAACAACACACACACACACACACACACACACACACACACACATACACACACACACACACACACACACCAAACCAAATCCCTAAAGGGGAGGGGGGATCGAACAACACGCAACAGTAACCCAGATTATTCCCTTTCCACCACAAAAACAATTCCAGAAATCATGGTCATAGTCAAACTAGAAAGAGAACGTAGTAAAGGGGTGAAAGAGGGGGAAGGGGAGGGGGATGACAGTCTTTGTAAACAGAGGGAAGGTTGCGTGACGTAAGAAGTCAGCATTGACTTCAACAGAAGGTCTTTCTCCCCCTCCAATCCAATCCAATCCTGTTGGTTATAGCGTGGCCGACCACAGAGGCCATATCAGGGCTATCGCCTCGACAAATTTTTACATCTCCAGTCACAGGTCAGGTTGACCCAATCTGCCAGCTTTCTGTTTTCGTTGTAATCTGGCTCAGATGGGATCAGTGTGCCTTGATAATCTCCCTGCTTTTTGCACGAAAATCGATTTAAAACAGGATGTTACTTAGTGCTGACGTCAGACAGGAAATGACGCGTTGCAATGCCTGTGCCATTATCCAAGTAACGTCAGCAGCTTGGCTGGGTTTTTTTGCCAATACAATTTATTGCTACTGTTTACATTGATTTCTATTCTGGGTCATGAATAAGAAGTACATTGTGCATGTTGACTCCATATGCTTAAGTCCACTACAGTGCTGGGTATTTTGTCCATTACTATGATGCTATGGACTGTTTTCACGTCAGTACATTTTAAGATGTCAATGAATCCCAGCAAAGGCAAACATTACAGACTGACACAGTGATGATACACGTGCTGTTCTAAACAGACTTTCCGTTTGAGCTGCTTTGAAGAAATCTACTTGTTCTGCTGTATGCAAGACTTATGTCTGAATAGAACATTACGGACTTACTGCAGGCACTCGCTATTGCACTATTAGCCTACTATGAAGCGGATTCGTGGACATTCAAAAAAACAACGTTACAGTGTAAAGATGACTACAACCAGTGGTAAGCTGCTGCAAGAACAGTGAGTGTGTGTGAGAGAGACAGACAGACAGAGAGACACAGACAGACAGACAGACAGACAGACACACACACACACACACACACACACACACACACACAACACACACACACACAACACACACACACACACACACACTACAGATAGACAAACAGCCTGAGAGACAGAATAGACGAAGACACAGACAGACAAGACAAAGCAGGAAGATGCCAGAGGTACACAAGGTACGAATTCGTGATACCTCCCACACCTGGCAAATCAATCGTGTTTTCCCCCCACGCCACAGGAGCTAAAGATACAGCAGTTGTACGCCATTTCAAACCACATACACTACCAGCATCATCACCCTTCAGTGCTACTCAGAGCCAGAACCCAAAATATCAGCCCACAGGAGCCCATCTATTTCCATTGCTGCTGGCACCTGAAATGTCAATCTTCTTCCCCCCCGTAACGATAAAAAACAAGCCGTCATTTTAAAAGAGCCAAGGTTGTGTGCGCTTTTGTACTGAAATGTAGTCCCTTCTCCTCCCTCCTCTCCCCATCTCTCTCTCTCTCTCTCGCTCTCTCTCTCGCTCTCCCCATCTATTTCTCCCTCTCTCTCTCTGTGTCTCTCTCTCTGACTGTCTGTCTGTCTGTCTGTCAGTCTGTCTGTCTCTCACGCTCGTGTTTGCTAATGAAAATGGCCAATTCCATTAAAGTTGTCATTGGCACACACTTCAAACGTAATCTCTAGTGGGTTCAACCAGCAGTTTGATCAGTGGAGTGGTGGGGTGTGTGTGTGTGTGTGTGTGTGTGAGAGAGAGAGAGAGAGAGAGAGAGAGAGAGAGAGAGTGTGTGTGTGTGTATCTGTGTGTGTGTGTGCGTGTGTGTGTG
>CM054145.1:342368-357368 GCA_028751875.1 Rapana venosa
CAGACTAGAGTCACAGACAGACTAAATAGGCAGAGACAGACAGACAAACAGACAAACAAACAGAACAGAGAGATTCCAGAACTGCTCGTAGAAGACAGTACTTAGTATCTCCCATTCCTGACAGATCATTGTTTCTCCACAACACAGCCCGCTAGCTAAAAATACAGCGGTTGTGGACCACTTACATCCACACAACAGTACCATCATCGCCTTCAGTGTTACCTGGAGCCAGAGCTGAAAGATCAGCCCACAGCTAGCAGTGTATGTGTGTGTTAGAGGTCAGGAAGAGCCCTGCATTACAGGGGAGCTCACACAGCTCTCTGTCTATTTCTACTGCTGTTGGCACGTGAAACGGAGATCTTCTTCCCCATAACGATCCAAAAAACCAAGCCACCATTTTATTAAAGAAAGAAGAGGAAAGGTTGGGTACTGAAACGTAACCCTCCTAAAAAAAATTTTTAATTAAAGAAAGAGAGGAAGGTTGGGTACTAAAACGTAACCCTCCTAACTTTTTAATTAAAGAAAGAGAGGAAGGTTGGGTACTAAAACGTAACCCTCCTAACTGTACTAAAACGTAACCCTCCTAACACCTGACTTTTTCCTTGAACGCTTGCTCGCTCGTATGTGTGTGTGTGTGTGTGTGTGTGTGTGTGTGTGTGTGTGTGTGTGTGAGTGTGTGTGAGTTTGTGTGCGTGTGCCTTTCACTAGGTATCACTGCAGAATCGTAAAACTCCACAGCGTGATTCTTATCACGAAACTTGTGTATGTACACTAATTCACAGCTTCAGCTGAATAGGACGTGGTGAGGACCCATCTCCATGTACACGTAAACCTTTTCTTTTTTTGTTGCAAGCCATGTGGTCGTTACACCGTAAACTTATAGCGTCCATTTGCTCCAATACAGCCCTGTGTTGGTAATATTCTTGTTTAAAATGGCCTGAATTTGAATCAACACAAACTCGGAATAAAAAGTTTACAGGAAGGTTTGTTTTTGGTCAAAAATGTCATCCAATGTAAATGGCCATCACTTTTCCAATTTTCACGCTGCACATTTTATAAAGACTTTCCAAAATCGAGTTACAACTGGTTTCGTGGTAGATGGCAATATATCATTAAACAATAAGATTGTCAATGATCGCACGCCATTTTTTTTAGCCACAGATCGATCACAGGTTACTCTCTCTCTCTTTCTCTCTCTCTTTGTTCAGGTGACCACCACCCCACCCAACCCCCACCGAGTCATTTGCACAACACACTGAAACTTTCACTTTTCAGGCAGCGAGCATTGGCAAGTAAAGCCTAGCAGAGCCTTGGCCTCTCCAGGTCCTCTCCTACCTACATGGTAGCTATATATATTCACTGACGAACAACTATCTAACACGAGAGGTGCTATCCTACATGTAGCTATATATATTCACTGACCAACAACTATCTAACACGAGAGGTCCTATCCCACATGGGAGGTATATATATTCACTGACGAACAACTATCTAACACGAGAGGTCCTATCCCACATGGGAGGTATATATATTCACTGACCAACAACTATCTAACACGAGAGGTCCTATCCCACATGTAGGTATATAATATATTCACTGACGACCAACTAACTAACACGAGAGGTCCTATCCCACATGGGAGGTATATATATTCACTGACCAACAACTATCTAACACGAGAGGTCCTATCCCACATGTAGGTATATAATATATTCACTGACGACCAACTATCTAACACGAGAGGTCCTATCCCACATGGAAGGTATATATATATATTCACTGACGAACGACTATCTAACACAATACCACACAGGGAAAAGGCATACAAAAAAAAACGAGAGTGGAAACATATCTCTGTGTGTAATGTACACGTGCACATGCATTCACTTCTCTACTCTCAATCCGCTGGCACAAAAACTACACTGAAATAAAGCAAGGTGGACAGACAGACAGAGAGACAGAGTCAAACAAGAGAGAATGACGGACAAAGGAAAGCAGGCAACGCACTAGGACATTGAGACATTGCATGCTGAGACCGATACATTAGATGGAGAACGAGAGGGAGAGAGAGAGAGAGAGAGAGAGAGACAGACAGACAGACAGAAAGAGAGAGAGAACTCAGAGATAGAGAGAGAGAGATAGAGAGAGAACTCAATTTATCACACAGAGAGAGCTCAAATGATTTATGAGAGAGAGAGAACTCAAATGATTTATCAGAAAGAGAAAGAGAACTCAAATGATTTATCAGAGAGAGAGAGAGAGAGAGAGAGGAGAGAGAGAGAGAGAGAGGAGAGAGAGAGAGAGAGAGAGAGAGAGAGAGAGAGAAAGAGAGAGAGAGAAATAGAAAGAAAGAAAGAAAAAGAAAGAGAGAGAGAGAGAGAGAAAGAACACACACAGCCACACACGCTCACAGAAAACAAACAAACAACAGCACACACATAAACACACACACTCACTAACACATGTACATGCACGCACACCCACGCCCGCCCCCCCCCCCCCCTCCTGACCCCCCCCCCCCCCCCCCCCCTCACCACACACACACACACTCACACAGACACAGACACAGAACCCACAGAGACAACCACAGACACAAACCCTTACCTTCATCTTGATCAGCCGTAGTCAAGGATCCACAGAAGTGAAAACTGCTAGCAGCACTCCACAGCACTTCCGCAGCACTCCACAGCACTTCACAGCACTCCACAGCACTCCGCAACACTCCACTGCAGTATCCCTGACTCAGATCACTGCACCTCACTCCACACACTCCTCACCATTCCACATAGAGGGCAGTAGCAGATGCTGTACACTGGTCATACACACTATCTCTGATGTCCACTGGTCATACACACTATCTCTGATGTCCACTGCTAACGCACACTATCTCTGATGTCCACAGGTAACGCACACTATCTCTGATGTCCACTGGTCACGCACACTATCTCTGATGTCCACTGGTCACGCACACTATCTCTGATGTCCACTGCTAAAGCACACTATCTCTGACGTCCACTAGCAACGCACACTATCTTCACTCACAGACTGCAGTCAGTCCAGGGTACCCTAGGAAGACATTGGTACTCCACGAAAAACAACTCCGAAATATTCACACAAGACTCGCATCACCAGACAATTCAGAACTGGGTTTGTTTTTTCCCCCCAAAGCCCAGGGAAAGATGAACAAGTTGTCTTTGGTTACTGTGTAAACACGCTGTCTTTATTCACACTCCTCTGCCGAAAGATGAAGGTTGAAGGATGATGTTTGAGGTTTGATTCAGAGACAGTCACCACCACTTGAATCTGCGTTTCAATGGCGAAATGTCACTCGTCAAAATTCTGAGAATTTCACGTCAAAATTTGAATCAAGTGTACATCAGTTATGATGGACTGCAATAGCTTACAAGATACTCCACACTTTCTACTGATATTGCTCGCATCTCAAGTCTACCCCCAGCTGAAAACGCTTGCAACCCTGCACTCGCTAATGGCTGCTCAATACCAGCTCGCACTTCAAAAGCCGTTTCTCAACCTCAGCTGTTTTGTAGGACACTTGTCATAGCGATACAGTGAAGTGGGTAGTTTTGTCAGTGACGGTGATAACAGCCCGGGGATTTCTCCAGCACGACAATGCCTCACGCTCAACTCGACACTACCGGCATAAATCAGCCCCAAGGAATCCAGTTTGTAGTTTACACAAGATCAGAAGAGAGATTTGAAACCAGGATCTACTATCACAATGATCTGTGCAGTTTCAATATGGGTCACAGTCACAGTATTGATCCCGTATCACAACACAGCTTGCAGAATGGTTTATTCACAGACCTGCTCTGACAGCAGTGCCTTCAGACTGAACGAACACCTTCACCACCAAGCAAGCGCTACCCGACCACAACTCTACCCCACTAAAACCACACTTCAACGCCAACTTCATAAACGACGATTATTCCACTCAAGGCATCACCGTACTAGAGCAAGCAACCTGGATAACAAAACGAAACCTCTACGAATTTCTGGCTGTGGGCACCAAACAAAGCAAGCACAGCCTGGTGTGTGTGTGTGTGTGTGTATCTATGTGCACCTATTCACCCCACTTCTAGCCCTGACACACCGTGACAGCCAGCCATCACAGGCTGAAGCGACTCCCGGCAAACTCCACGTGCAGTGCCCCAGTGATTACGGGCCCTTAATGGTGCTGCCCCACGCCACCTCTCTTTCCCAGGTCCCCGCTCATGCAGAAGTTACCGGCCCCTGCCTGACTGCCGCTCTGTCACGCTTTGGTGACGGCATCAGTGACGTCACAGCACTGCAGAAGGGAAGGAGGACGGCCCCGACACCTCTGCCTGTTGACCTTGTCCCAAACCGCATCACACGGGTCACCTCCCCTGCCCAGATTATTGCGCTTCTTCGGCTGAGCTTGCATGCAACAAGCGCCTTCCTCTCTTCCTTCCTCCCTTCCTTCCTCTCTTCCTCCCTTCCTTCCTCTCTTCCTTCCTTCCTTCTTCACCTGCTCTCTCTTCCAGCTAATGTACCTGTGTTTGTCCTCAGTTCAGCGTGTTGGACTCCAGCAAAGCAACCACGGGGGAAGGAGTGTATGATATGAGAGCGTTGAATGTCCTGTGTACTGGTGGGGTGTGGACCATGTGGAGTGATCTGAAGGGGGGAAGAAGAGAGCGGCGACAGACAGACAGCAGTGAAGAACTGAGGGTCGGTCTGATGCTGAGATCTAACAGGAGGGTCCACAGCGCACTGGCCTGAAGATGTGTCTGAAGGATACCTTGGCTGTCTGTCGTCCACTTGCTGGGTTTTGTTTAGTTGTTCCTCTGTCCGTTACCTGCACAGCCAAAAACATACTGGTCATGTTTTGTGTGTGTGGGGGGGGGGGGAAAGTGACAGCAGAAATGAAAATGCTAAGTGGATGTCTGTAAACCAACACCACTGGTTGTCGTGGAAGCAGAACTGAGATGCGGTGATAGTAATGGTAGAAGTAGTGGCTGCAGTAGCAGCAACAGAAATAGCAGCAGCAACAGCAGATATAGTGACAGTAACAGCAGAGATATAGATACTCCGTTTGTTGTTGTAGTTTCTTTTAAACAGATTTCTTGTCACATTCCTGATTCTTACATAACGACTTATAGGCTCGATAACACACAGACACACAGACACAGACACACACACACACACACACACACACACCACACACACACACACACACAACAGACACACGACACAACACACACACACACAACAACACACACACACAACACACACACACACACACACACACACACACACACACACACACACAACACACACACACACAAAACACACTTATCCTCAACAAATTGGTAACCCGCTACAACCAACCACCCATTCCAACACTACTTCTCCCAAACTCCAGCTGGAATAAAAAAAACCGAACTGGCACTTCTGATTATAGTCCTCTCCCAGCACACATGTATCACAGTGGTGCCAGAGACACATCACCACATATCACACACACACACACACACACACACACACACACACACACACACACACACACACACACACACACAAGCGGCCTACTATACAAGACAACAGCCACAGACAGTCACAGAGGCACGAACAGCAGCAGCAACACCAACAGCAGTACCAAGTGTTCTCTAGTCCACCACAGCTGCTCTTCAACTGAAAGACTGGGAGGGGGGGGGGGGGGAAGGGAGGGGAGGGGAGGGGAGGGGAGGGATGGTGATGGGGGGTGGGGTGGGAGGGGAGGGGGGGTGGGGGTTGGGCGAGAGTCAGCGGCGGCAGAGCAGGGTTACAACTGAACGCAGGAGATGACGCAGCCCTGTTCTGAGCTAATACAACACGCACGATTTATCAGGAACGGGGAGGGGGGGGGGGGGGGGGGGATCTATCTCACCCCTCCCCCCTTCCCTCTCTCCTCTTTGTATGTCTCTTTTTCAATGTGCGCGCGCACATACACACATACGCGCGCGCGCGCGCACACACGTTTGTGTATAGTTTCTACAGGGCAATGATCAGATGGTAACAGCTATATCGATTGCTTACTTCTTACGTTTGCGCAATAGGGTATCAATTGTACTTTAGTGTATGTTTTTCCATGCTTTCAATTCATTTAATTCTTTTATATCGAGGATAATGGAATAAGCACTTATGTGCTTTTTTACATCCAGTCCCCGTCTGTATGCGGTTTTGTACATTTTGTCATCTGTTCCCACAGGCACACAGTGGCCTACTCTTCCGAAAAGCGGACAGGATTTAACGTGTGCGCTAGATGTTTTGCGTACGTTCGTACACGGGACCTCGGTTTATAGTCTCATCCGAAGGACTTTTGGGGAGAGTGGAGTCTGCACTGATGACTTTAGTGTGTGTGTGTGTTTGTGTGTGTGTTTGCGAGTGCGTACGAATGTGTGTTTGCGTGTATGCGTGTGCAAGTATACCCCACATGCACATAAGTAATATCTAATCAGCATTTGACACAACAGTTCCTCTCTCTCTCTCTCTCGCCAATTCTTTATCTTTCAAGATACAGACACACACATGGCATCAACTTGTGACACATGAAAGGCCTCTCTGACCGACCAACCAAAGCTCCACAGTTTTCAATGCAAGGAAAGGCACAACTACATCAATGTTCACGTCAGTCTCTCAGTGTCCGTCTCTATACCCTCACCACACTCTTAAGTTCATACCATCTTCACACACACAGAGAAAACACACACACACACACACACACTCACACACACACACACACACACACACTTCTTCACTCCTGTAACAACCTGATGATATCCCTTAACCGATCTTTCGGCTTTCGAATACGACTATGAATTGGGCAGGCGTCGTTTGCAAAATCAAACACAGACCTTCAACACTCTCTACACCCTTTTCTACAAGAGTAGACTGGCCATGGCTGATGGTATGGACGTCACGAGGATGCCTAGCATGCACTGTGCTAGCAGGCGAGATACGAGCTCTGCCAGGTTCAGGGTGGCCAAGACACACAGACACAGACACACATAGACAGACAGACAACACACACACACAGACACACAGAGACAGACACACAGACACACACAGACACACATAGACAACACACAACAGACACACACATACAGCACAGACACACAACACAGCACACACACACACACTATACACAACCACACACACACTCACCACACACACACAGACACACGCACACTCACACACAGACACACTCACACAGACACACACAGAGACACACACACACACACACACACACAGACACACACACACACACACACACACAGACACACACACACTCTCTCTCTCACACACACACAACACACCACACACACACACACACACCCCCCCCCCCCCCCCCCCCACACACACACACACACACACACACTGCCTGCACCGTCAGTGCCGTGCTCTGAGGACTCCTTTGGGAGTCAAGTCAGTCAGAGGGGAGAAGTCAGCTCAAGGGTCGGGTGGGGCGGGTGCAGAATTAACCAGCCGGGTACCCGGGATGGCATGCACCCATTAACAAGCCATGAGGTAGGGTGGGGGTGGGGTGGGTGGGGGTGGGGGTGAGGGGGGTGGGGGTGCTATCTCTCAGGACGCATCGCAAAGTCAACAAAATGCATGTGGGAGGGGAAAAAATAAAGGGCGGAGCATGCAATGCTCGCTCTCTTGTCTGTCTGTCTATCTGTCTGATTGTCTGTCTGTCTGTCTGTCTCTCTCTCTGTCTGTCTGTCTGTCTGTCTGTCTTCTCTCTCTCTCTCTCTCTCTCTCTCTCTCTCTCTCTCTCTCTCTCTCTCTCTCTCTCTCCGAGATAGCCTAGTGGTTAGAACATTGCGACGACCCGGGTTCGATTCCTGTTCAAGGGAATATGTTCCCCTGGAGTTAACATCAGTGCAGACTCCACTCTCCCCAAAAGTCCTTCGGATGAGACTACAAACCGAGGCCCCGTGTGTGAACGCATGTAGAACATCTTGCGCACACGTTAAATCCTGTCCCGCTTTTCGTTAAGAGTAGGCTATTGCGTGCCAGTGGGAACAGATGACAATTTACTGGATGTATAAAAAAAAAAAAAGCACAGAAGTGCTTATTCCATTATCCTCGATATAAAAGAATAAAATAAAATTTAAAAAAAAAATAATAAATATTCTCTCTCTCTCACCAACACACTCACCTCTCTCTCTCTCTCTCTCTCTCTCACCACACATACACTCTCTCCTCTCTCTCTCTCTCTCTCTCTCTCTCTCTCTCTCTCTCTCTCTCTCTCTCTCTCTCTCTCTCTCACACACACAAGTAGTACCTAAGGTGATTCATTCGTTCCAATCTACGTGCTACAGCAGTTCAACTACTACATTGTACTGCCTGACAGTTTATGGGAGTTGCTTTATGCAGTATTGCGTTGAGTTCAGATGCTGTGGGCAGGAGGCTTTGTGTTGCTGCTATACGCTGTACATATCGAGTTGCATCTTTATCCCAGTCCTACGATCCCAGCTTTGAATGTGGAGCTTTTGATGCACTCCATACACCGTAGATTCATCCATTCACCCATTCATTCATAGCGTATTGAACAGCGTATATTGAGACTCGCTGCAGACTTCACTCATGAGTGACTCAGAGCGATGGTAGCTCTTTTCGGAAAGGGTACGTCGCCACTAGCACAGCGCCACCCTAGTTTTTCGTCTCTATCGGTGTACTTCGGATGAGACTATAAACCGAGGCCCCCTGTGCGAACGCATGCAGAACATCTTGCGCACACGTTAAATCCTGTTCCGCTTTTCGAAACAGTAGGCCATTGTGTGCCGGTGGGAACAGATGACACAATTTACAAAACCGCATACACACCGGGACTGGATGTAAAAAAAGCACATAAGTGCTTATTCAATTATCCTCGATATAAAATAATAAATAAATAAAAATACTGAACATGTCTTTTTCTAAAACATAAAATTTTGTCAGGGCCGACACATTTATTACCGTAAATTTTTCATTCGCGTTTGATGTACACGGGACTGTGATTTAAATCGTCTCACCCTAAAGACAGAAGCATCCACATCACTGCACACCGATTACCACAAGAGTCTGGCTTCTGAAGAGAATGGAACGAGCGACCTCTCTGTGTCTAGACACGCAGGCTGACCACTGGACCAAACCAGGGCGTTTGGCGGCAGAGGGAAAGGGAAGGAGAGTGAGACAGAAGAGAGGGAGGGCGGAGAAAGAGGGGCCAGCATTGATGAGCGCAGTGGCCACACACACACACACACACACACACACACACATAGATCGATGCTGGCATCCGAAGGGGGGGTGGGGGTGAGGGGAGGGCTAAAGAGCGTAATCCTTCGCGCATACACTTCAGACTTTCTGATGGGTATGCACCCACCTCACTACTCACATTCTGCCAAGCATAGGCTGTCTGTGCCATCTACCTACCCACCTACCTACCTACCTACCTACCTACCTCTATACCGCCTTTGGTTGTTCGTTATAATCACACATGCAGAATATCGTGATCTAGTCCTCGGGCGGGTCAAAAACATAAAGATTTGGATCAATCCGTTTTGTACCGAATCGCTCGTTCTTGATAGAACGCTTCTGCCTAAAAATCCAGAAGGTTTGATTCCAGTTTGAGCCTGAAGTTTTCTTCACAATCGTTAGAATTTGTAAGGTGGTCCTGGTACTAGTCTTTCGTACGGGATGATAAACTGAGGTCCTGTGTGCAGTATACAGTGAGCGTACGGGAAAAAACACACACACACAGAGATGTCGCTGGCAAATATCTGTAGGGAGAAAAAAATAGCCTACTCTCACAAAGAAACAAATTGGCTTCCAAACTGGATTTTTTGTTTTAAAAAGTGGAGCTGCACTTGTGGCGATAAGCTCTCCCAGGGGAAGCATCCCGAATTTTACACAGAAAAATTATCGTGACCAAAAACAGGTAAACAGTGTAAAAATACAAAACAATAGAATATAATACAATAATACAACAATGATTAAACAGGAAGAAGTCCAGACGAGTTCAGACGTTTTGGACGTCTCCAGTTTCCTCCCTTATCCCCCCCCCCCACCTCTATTTATCTACCCTTCACATCACAGAGAGAGGAGGGGAAGAGAGAGGGGGAGGAGAGGAGAGAGGGGGGAGAGGAGAGAGGGGAGGAGAGAGAGGGAGAGGAGAGGAGAGAGAGAGGGGGAGGGAGAGGAAGAGAGAGAGGGGGAGGGAGAGGGGAGAGGGGGAGAGGGAGGGGGAAAGGGAGAGAGAGAGGGAGAGAGAGGAGAGGGAGAGAGAGGGAGGGGAAGGGAGAGAGAGAGAGCTAGCTCAAAGAATGCACGCAAAGAAGCTTTAATTAAGGACAGAAAAATGTTGAAACCTCAAAATGACATGGCGTGAATAAAGGACTTAATTCATCTTAACTCTCCAGGACGGTGTGTGTGTGTGGTGTGGAGATTGAAAGAGAGAGAGAGAGAAGAGAGAGAAGAGAGAGAGAGAGAGAAGAGATTGAAAGAGAAGAAAGAGAGAGATTGAAGAGAGATGAGAGATTGAAAGAGAGATGAGAGAGACAGAGATTGAAAGAGAGACTGAGAGAGAGAGAAGAGAGATTGAAAGAGAGATTGAGAGAGAGAGAGATTGAAAGGGAATGAGAGAGAAGAGAGATTGAAAGAGAACTGAGAGAGAAGAGAGATGAAAGAGAGATTGAAGAGAGAACAGAGAGATTGAAGAGAGAGAAAAGGAGAAAGAGAGAGAACAAGAGAATGATTGAAAGAGAGAAGAGAAAGAGATGAAAGAGAATAGAGAAGACAGAAAACAGCAGACAGACACCAGAGACAGAAGAAGACAAGAGAGACACTACAAGACAGACAAGATTAAGAACAAACAGACAGAGAGGAGTGAAGAGAGAACCAAGCAAAGACATGATATTAGCTCCAATAGCAAGAAAGCCACTGACACAAGCAGCAGACTTCGAAGCCTAAGACAGTAAATTGAATGTCGGCCAAAAGCTAACGATGCCCAGCACAGCACAGCACAGCACAGCACAGCACAGCACAGCACTGCACAGTACAGCACAGCACTGCACAGTACAGCACAGCACAACACAGCACAGCACAGCTCAGCACAGCACAGCACAGCACAGCACAGCTCAGCACAGCACAGCACAGCACAGCACAACACAGCACAGCACAACACAGCACAGCACAACGAAGCACAGCACAGCACAGCACTGCACAGCACTGCACAGCACAACACAGCACAGCACAACACAGCACAGCACAGCACAACACAGCACAGCACAGCACAATACAGCACAGCACTGCACAGCACAGCACAGCACAGCACTGCACAGCACAGCACAGCACAGCACTGCACAGCACAGCACAGAACAGCACAGCACTGCACAGCACAACACAGCACAGCAAAGCACAGCACAGCACAGCACAGCACAACACTGCACAGCACTGCACAGCACAGCACAGCACAGCACAGCACTGCACAGCACAACGAAGCACAGCACAGCACAGCACAGCACAGCACAGCACAACACAACACAGCACAGCACTGCACAGCACAACACAGCACAACACAGCACAGCAAAGCACAGCACAGCACAGCACTGCACAGCACAGCACAGCACAGCACAGCTCAGCACAGCACAGCACAGCACAGCACAGCATAACACAGCACAGCACAGCACAGCACAGCACAGTACAGCACTCCTTCCCTCGTTCTCTGATACATTCGGCCACTTCCTCAACGGGAAAAGAAAGAATGGCAGATTGAAAGGGAGACAGTATGACGGATCCATGGGTAGACAGACACTGACAGTGAGAGACTGACATCCAGCCAGCGAGAGACGGATGAATGGACAGACAGACAGACAGACAGGCAGGCAGACAGACAGGCAGACAGATACATACATACAGATGGCAAGGTACCGGCTGATAAACAAACAAGAAGACAAACAGGTAGGTTGATTGAGAGATGGACAGTGGACTAGACCGAAGAGATAGACAGATAGACAGACAGGTAAGCAGACAGATAGACAGACAGGCAGACAGACAAACAGACAGACAGACAGATAGATGGATGATAGATAGATAGATAGATAGATACATAGATAGATAGACAGATAGATATATAAACAGATAGATAGACAGACACAGAAAGAAAGCCAGATAGACAGACTGACAGATACTTTTTTATTTCGAGGATAATGGAATAAGCACCCATGTGCTTTTTTTTTTTACATCCAGTCCCTGTGTATTTGCGGTTTTGTAAATTTTGGTATTCGTTCCCACTGGCACACAATGGCCTTCTCTTGGGAACCTCGGTTTAAAGCCTTCTACGAAGGACTTTTGGGAGGAGTGGAGTCGGCACTGATGTTGACTCTAGGGGGAAAATCCCCTTGATGGGAATAGATAGATAGATAAACAGATAGATAGATAGATAGATAGATAGAGAGAGAGATAGATAGATAGATAGATAGATAGATAAACAGATAGATAGAGAGATAGATTGATTGATTGAGATAGATAGATTGATAGATTGATAGATTGATAGATTAAGAGATAGATAGATTGACTGATAGATTGATAGATTGAGACATAATAATAGTAATAATGTATGGAATTTATATAACGCTGAATCTTGTAAAGCAACAAATCAAAGCGCTCAGATGACTTTTTTTTAATGCGTGTGTATGCGGTTTTTAAAATAAAATTTTGTCATCTGTTCCCACCGGCAAACAATGGCATACTCTTTCGAACAGCGGAACAGGATTTAACGTGTGCGCAAGATATTCTGCATGCGTTCGCACCCGGGGCCTCGGTTTATAGTCTCATCCGAAGGACTCCGAAGATAGATAGATTGACTGATTAATAGAGAGATAGATACATAGACTGATAGATTGATAGATTGAGAGATAGATAGATAGATTGACTGATTGATAGAGAGATAGATAGATAGATTGATAGATTGACAGATTGAGAGATAGATAGATAGATTGACTGATAGATAGATAGATAGACTGATAGATTGGCAGATTGAGAGATAGATAGATAGATTGACTGATAGATAGATAGATAAATAGATAGATAGATAAACTGATAGATTGAGAGATAGATAGATTGACTCATTGATAAAGATAGATAGATAGATAAACAGATATATAGATAGAGAGGTATAGTGATTGAGAGATAGATAGATTGATAGATAGAGAGAGTGAGATAGATAGACAGATCGATAGACAGACAGACGGATAGAAAGATAGAGAGATTGACTGAGAGAGAGATAGAGAGAGAGATGGATTGATTGATTGATAGAGATACAGATAGATAGATAGATAGACAGACAGATAGATAGACAGACAGATAGACAGATACTGAGATAGAGACAAACAGACAGATAGATAAACAGATATATAGACAGACAGACAGATAGATAGACAGGCAGATAGATAAACAGACAGATAGATAGATAGATAGACAGACAGACAGATAGATAGAGGCAGACAGACAGACAGACAGACAGACCAAGGAGATAGACAGAGAGACTGCAAAACAGATTGGAAGACCAAATAGATCGGTAGATATATTGACTGATAGACAGACAGCTAGACAGACAGACAGACAGACAGAAACAAGACAGACAGAAACAGACAGATAGATAAAGCTTGTGCCGGTCTAATGAAGGCCTAATGTTAATCAGAAAACCCGGGCACCAACATCATGCGTGGCTATGGTTTGGACAGAAAGACAAGCTCCCTGCGTTGGAACCATTTTCTGGTATGAAAAAAGTACAGGCTGCAAAGTTTGCCGGTTTCTTCAAATCTGTTTTGGGGGGTATTTGGTTAGTACCTCTAGTTACGTGTGTGTGTGTGTGACAGGTGTGTGTGTGTGTGTGTGTGTGTGTGTGTGCGCGCGCGCGCGATCGCTACTTGGTCATAATTATGTGCGTAACAGGAGAGGCATCCTTAACTGGGAAAGTCTCTTGCATCACACCGAAGCGTGCTTGGCAGCATCGGTGAAAGTCTTCTGATGTTTTTGCTTGTTGTTTCTGTCTTTTACTCTTTCACACACACACACTCACAATCACAAACATTCACACACACACACATCACACACTCACACAATGTATTCACACATTCACACACCCCACACACTCACACAAATGTACACACACACAGAGTTAAACCTCATGTTTTGAAAGACTATCACAGGGAAAATGCGAAAACGAAGATTTTCTCGGTAGAATGTCTCTCTCTCTCTCTCACTCCACACACCACCCCACCACCACACACACACACACACACACACACACACACACACACACACACACACACACACACACCACACACACTTCACATCATTATCCACATCCACAGTGGGAACACGACAGATACACCAATTCTCACTTTCCCACCGGCGCTTAACCCCCCACACAGAACAGAGATGACCATCACACTGATAATCTGACAGCCACAATACCGACCACACACACTCGGCACTTTCTCTCTCTCCTCTACAAAACCCTTTCTTTCTTTCTACGTTCTCTCTCTCCTTCCCAAAAACAGCCAAATCTTCAGAGAGGCGAGCTGGTGTCTGGCGATTCTTCGCTAAACTAGCTTTACTTCAGCGACCAATCTTTTCACAAACCCCTGCTTCAACTTTCGTTACTACCCAAGCGGCGGTATAGTATTGGAGATCTATCACTGACGTCAGAACAACAGCCAACCGGTACCTCCTCCCCTCTCCTCTGTCTGTCTTCTGTCTGTCTGGTCAATCACAAATCACACACACACCCCCCTCCACCACCATCACCTAGGTGTGCAGAATCTCTGGCAGCATCTCTTCCATCCAGCCTTGCAGACAGAATCCCTCCAAGAAAACACAAAATCGATCAAGGCGACCCACTCCTTGGGCCTGCGATCAGGCCTTTGACGCACGTGCTTTCCAACACACCAAGAAGACACACACCACTGTTACCCCTCCTCCCCAGCACAC
>CM054145.1:362368-364868 GCA_028751875.1 Rapana venosa
TGTGTGTGTGTGTGTGTGTGCGTGGCGTGCGTGCACATTTGGACTTGATGGAACTATTAATTGTTACTGGTTGTATGACTGTAAGAATGAGTTGAGTGCAAGCGCTTTGATTTGTCTCTGCAAGATATAGCGCTATATAAATTCCATTTATTATTATTATTATTATTATTATTATGTATTATTATTACTGCTCCTCCTGCTAGGGTTTGATGATCATCGCCACCATCATCATCATCATCATCACCATCATCATCATCATCATCACGGCAATTTTTACAAAAAATAAATGGGACACTAGCACAGCATTACTAACAAAGAGCAACAATGATAAGCATAATAACTGCATGTTAAAATGAAGTGGAAGAACCTCGATGAAAAGACACATTCATCAAAACTGTAACTTGTTCGAGTAGGATGAATGCAAGCGCTTTGATTTGCTTTTGGAAGATATAGCGCTACATAAATTCCAGTCATTATCATGATAATAATGGTTATCTACTATCATACACTGTGTCCACGCCCCAACATCTCCTCTTCCTCTGCACGTTTTCTTCAAGTGATAAGGACTGCAGTTGAGGCGAGTGTGGAAGGTAAAGTGTGAAGTGTGAGGTAACTAAAAGGTAAAAGGTAAAGGAGTCCCATAACCTATAAGGTCGTAGGGGAGCGAGGCGTCAGAGACCTCACTTCTCTAGGGCCAGCATATTGAGGGCGGCGCCCATCTCCTCTCCCTCGCTGCTTTACCTTCCCTGACCCTAAAGAGGGCAGGTACCCATTTACAGCTGGGGGAACTGGGGGAACTGTACTGAAGCCAAGGCGCGCAAACGGTCAACCATCCAACTGGTAACCACGCTCGACGCTGCTTAACTTACTTGGCTGGGGGAAAGCGAGTGCTCCGACCACTGAGCTATCCCGTCCCCTGGTAGGAGGAAGAACAAAACGCCAAGGCTCTTACAGGGTTCAAACCTGCGTGCCATCCTCTCTCCGTGACCCTAACGCGGTGACCACAGCGCCACAGCGCCTGGTTGGCAGCGGAGATGTCTGCTGCAAGAGCGGGACTTCTGGCATCGTGAGAGGCTGGTGATGCTGGTGAAGGGTAGAGCGGCGGTGTGCCATTTCACAGAGTTAACACTGTGGGGACGCGGTAGCTCAGTGGTCGGAGCACTCGCTTTCCCCCAGCCAAGTTAAGCAGCGTCGAGCGTGGTTACCAGTTGGATGGGTGACCGTTTGCGCGCCTTGGCTTCAGTACAGTTCCCCCAGTTCCCCCAGCTGTAAATGGGTACTACCTGCCCTCTTTAGGGTCAGGGAAGGTAAAGCAGCGAGGGAGAGGAGATGGGCGCCTCTGCCCTCAATATACTGGCCCCTAGAGAAGTGAGGTCTCTGACGCCTCGCTCCCCTACGACCTTAATATAGGTTATGGGACTCCTTTACCTTTAACACTGTGGGCAGCCTAGGCAAAGAGACTAAGGCTCTTTGTGAGGCCAGGTTCAACATCAGCCCACTGATGGCAGGAGTAGTGGTGTTGGTGGTGGTGATGGTGATGGTGGTGGTGGTGGTGATGGTGGTGGTGGTGGTGATGGTGATGGTGGTGGTGGTGGTGATGGTGATGGTGGTGGTGATGTTGGTGTAGGTGGTGGTGTGATGGTGGTGATGGTGATGGTGGTGGTGGTGTGGTGATGGTGGTGGTGATGATGGTGGTGATGGTGGTGGTGATGGTGGTGGTGATTGTGGTGGTGATAGTGGTGTGGTGGTGATGGTGGTGGTGGTGATGGTGATGATGGTGGTGATGGTGATGGTGATGGTGGTGGTGGTGATGGTGTGGTGGTGGTGATGGTGGTGGTGATGGTGGTGGTGGTGGTGATGGTGATGATGGTGGTGATGGTGGTGGTGGTGATGGTGGTGGTGATGGTGGTGGTGGTGGTGGTGGTGGTGGTGATGGTGGTGGTGGTGGTGTGGTGGTGGTGTGGTGATGGTGGTGGTGGTGTGGTGGTGGTGGTGATGGTGGTGGTGGTGCGGTGATGGTGGTGGTGGTGATGGTGGTGTGGTGGTGTGTGGTGATGATGATGGTGGTGATGGTGGTGATGGTGGTGGTGGTGGTGATGGTGGTGTGATGGTGTGGTGGTGGTGGGATGGGTGTGTGGTGGTGGTGATGTGGTGGTGTGGTGATGGTGGTGGTGTGGTGGTGTGTGGTGTGATGTGTGATGTGGGTGGTGGTGGTGATGGTGATGGTGGTGGTGATGGTGTTCTGTGTGCTGGTCATGGTCAGACAGCCGTTAAGGACATCGATACAGCCTGCCAGTAAGAAACCTCACACACAGACATGCACACAATCACACACACAATCACATACACAAAAAACACACACACACACACGCACACAAACTGTCTAAAATCACTAAATGTGAACAGACGTTAAACTGAAGATATCACACACACACACTCTCTCTCACACATACACGAGAGAGGGAGTGAGTGAGTGAAAGAGAGGGTAGATAGATAGATA
>CM054145.1:369868-374868 GCA_028751875.1 Rapana venosa
CATCACCAGCACGACCAACACAAGGTGTGTAATTAAGATTGGCATCGTTGCCGACATTTTTTTGTCATCGTTATTGGCATCATCAACATCACCACCACTCTTGAAGAGAAAAACGCTCAACTTGAAAGTCATCGCCTCACGCACGCAAAACTACAATTGTGACAAATAAGTGGTTAGCGTCTTGGATTTGGGACTGGAAGGTCGTGAGTTCGAATCCCATAAGAGTCATAGGGGATTTTTCGGACTCCGGCCGGCTCCTACCCAGAGTGAGTGTGCTGTGGGCTCAGTGGGAAGACTGGGACCACACAGTCGAGCTTCATCCACTTTAGGGATGCGAGTTTGAGAGTTGCTCAAATTACCTGACCAACACTGCAGGTGTCTGTATCTCTCGGGCCTGGTTGACGCCGGGATATATTATGATAGTGAGCGTAGAGTACAACCCTGTCAAGTAGTCAAAGCATATGCACTTCCACAGCAACATCATTACGTCATCCTCATTGTCACTGATCATCATGCGATTATAAAAAAAAGCCTCTGATTGGGTGGTCCTAGTTGCTCTGGTCTCATGGTGACCTCAGATTCGGTTTGCCCATACACTTCTGTGCCTGTGGTGAGTTTGTGTCAGGGCCTTTGGGGTTGGAGGTTCGCGGGGGACGGTCGTTGGAGGGACGTTGTGGTGGTTGCCACCTCGGGTGGGCAACTCACTCAGTCTGGCTCCGCGACTGAGCTAATACTGTCGTTAGTAGGGGGCTCAGTAGGTGGTGTCCTGCGTATGTTAGCTCAGAACAGGCACCACCGAACACTACCAAAGTGACCCAGCAGCAGTGCAGGGCCCCTCTGGCTGCCTGATATTGATAGGCTCCCTGTGGACTTCTCACCCTGGGGATGAGACAAAACACATCTGGATATGGCTGTGGCGGGGAGATTGGGATGAGCGACATGGGAGCGATAGGACGAGGATGTCACAGAAGACGAAGCAGCAAAAACCCCCCCAAAACTGTGAACTAAAAAAAACAATCAACAAAAAAACTTGCACTGTGCATTATTTTCTTTGCCTCTGGACACTCTGCTGCTGAAGAGGTCACCAGTACCCAGGACAAACAGTGCTACAGGTGTCACACACCAACACCACACGCTCACAAGCCCACTACCCTCCAGTGTCGAAGGTGGTGACTCTAACAAGCCGCTGAATCCATACCACTCTCAAATCTGGGCAGCAGCTGACACAAACCCAGAGATCCCGATGAAGGAAACAGCCGTTGTTGAGGATGTCGACCACTCCGACCCCGCTCTATCCATTCTTCCAACGGCACACATGGCTGAGCAAACTGTGACATGAGGCTGACAGCTGATTGCAGGGACCACAGCAGACAGTGCAGACCACGCTGTATGTGTGTGACCTAACCAGACAACTCGGTCACACTTGGGACTGGAACAGGCTGCAGACAGAACTTAGCATCAGGGAACATACTGTGCGCGCCTTCGATCATCGTCATGACTCTGGAACATTTGCCGCTTCTTTATCATTCGAACTGAATGTCAAAGTCCTTCGGATGAGACTATAAACCGAGGCCCCGTGTGTGAACGCATGCAGAACATCTTGCGCACACGTTAAACCCTGTTCCGCTTTTCGAAAGAGTAGGCCATTGTGTGCCGGTGGGAACAGATGACAAAATTTACAAAACCGCATACACACGGGGACTGGATGTAAAAAAGCACGTGAGTGCTTATTCCATTATCCTCGATATAAAAGAATAAATAAATAAATAATTCCGAGTTAGCAGCTACAGATGACAGGGACTGACAGACAGGAACGCACGGACGCTTCGGTAGCAGAGAGAGAGAGAGAGAGAGAGAGAGAGGAGAGAGAGAGAGAGAGAGAGAGAGAGAGAGAGAGGAGAGGAGAGAGAGGAGAGAGAGAGAGAGACAGACAGACAGACAGACAGACAGACAGATAGATAGACAGACAGACAGGTAGATATATTTATTATATTTTGTATATATATTTTATTTCATTTATTCTTTTTATATCGAGGATAATGGAATAAGCACTTATGGACTTTTTTTTACATCCAGTCCCCGTGTGTATGCGGTTTTGTCAATTCTGTCATCTGTTCCCACCGCCACATAATGGATATATATATATATATATATATATATATATATATATAGAGAGAGAGAGAGAGAGAGAGAGAGAGATAAATAGACAGATAGATAGACAGACAGATAAATAGATAGATAGACAGATAGATAGATAGACAGACAGATAGATATACAGATAGATAGATAGACAGATAGACAGACAGATAGATAGATAGATACATAGACAGACAGATAGATATACAGATAGATAGATAAACAGATAGATAGATAGACAGACAGACATACAGATAGATACAGATAGATAGACAGATAGATAGATAGACACAGAGGTAGATAGATAGAGAGAGAGATACACAGACAGACAGACAGATAGATAGATAGATAGATAGATAGATAGATAGATAGATAGATAGATATACACACAGAGACAGGCAGACAGACAGGAAGAATAAAAAAAACCGCTTGGTAGGGAAAAACTGATGACTGTGACATGGAGGGGAATGTCTCAAGTTTCAGTATCTCCAGTTGCAACCAATCAACGTCTTCCTCTGTTTCCTGAGGGAGGGAGGGAGGGAGGGAGGGATGGAGGGAGGCCATCTGTCCTGGAAGCAAGGAGAACGACTGCAGAACAGAGGAACCGTGGACTGCTGCCATACATACAGAAGGAAGGTGGCAGGATGGTTAAGACGTTCGCCTGCCAACAAGTAAACCGTGAGGTTCTGGGTTCGATTCCCAGCCTCGCCCTTTCTTCCCAGTTTGACCCAAAAATATCGAACTGAATGTCAAAGTCCTTCGGATGAGACTAGAAACCGAGGCCCCGTGTGCGAACGCATGCAGAACATCTTGCGCACACGTTAAATCCTGTTCCGCTTTTCGAAAGAGTAGGCCATTGTGTGCCGGTGGGAACAGATGACAAAATTTACAAAACCGCATACACACGGGGACTGGATATACATAAACACATGAGTGCTTATTCCATTCTCCTCGATATAAAAAAAGTCATCTGAGCGCTTTGATTTGTTGCTTTACAAGATTCAGCGCTATATAAATTCCATACATTATTATTATCAATATACACACCGCTATCTACAGTTATATTTTTCATTGTCATTTTCATACCACTTTAAGTCACGGCAGATTTCTCTGCGCGAAATTCGGGACGTCTCTCCCCGGGGAGAGCGCGTCGCCACAAGAGCAGCGCCACCTTTTTTTCCCTGTCTGTAACTGTATTTGTTTCCCTATCAAGAGTGGGTTGTTTTTTTCTACTGGGACAACTCTCTTGTTGCCGTGGGTTCTTTTACGTGCGCTAAATCATTTTATGTAACACACGAGACCTCGGTTGATTGTCTCATGAAAGACTCGCATCCACACAACTTATGGTTTAATGGATGGGAGGAAAGATTTTTGCCCAAACGGGGATCAAACCACCGCACACTTCCGACCCGGACTTTTCGCTTTCTAGGCAGGCGCGTTACCTCTAGACCACCGATCTTATAGGCTGATATGGCTGCACGCTTCTTCCCACATCAGCCTTCATACAGTGTTCAGCAGCGATTCGACACAACCTAGTCATACATTTTCATCACTTTCAATCCTTGTGGTGTTCTCTTTTTTCTGCGAAAGACCAGTGTGTTTTTCTATCAAGTGACGTGATTTCGTGGAAATTTCTGTCAACGCAAGTTATTCTGGGATGGTTGAGAACATAATACTCCTTATTTCCTCATCATCTGCCCTCCCCCCCCCCCCCCGACCCCCAAACACCCCCCCCCCCCCCCGCCACACCCCCCCCCCCACCCACCCACCCCAAGTGCTTGACTCCGCTATGATGCGGGCGAGGTGGTCAATTTGGAATGTCAACAATCCTCATAGGTACGTACGACAAGAAGGCATGCTCCTTGTTCAGCCTCACTAAACCAGAACATACCAGCATGTTTGTACGCATGCATAATATAAGTGGGGACGGGATAGCTCAGTGGTCGGAGCACTCGCTTTCCCCCAGCCAAGTTAAGCAGCGTCGAGCGTGGTTACCAACTTGGAGGGGTGACCGTTTGCGCGCCTTGGCTTCAGTACAGTTCCCCCAGTTCACCCAGCTGTAAATGGGTACCTGCCCTCTTTAGGGTCAGGGAAGGTAAAGCAGCGAGGGAGAGGAGATGGGCGCCGCCCTCAATATGCTGGCCCCTGGAGAAGTGAGGTTTCTGACGCCTCGCTCCCCTAAGACCTTATAGGTTATGGGACTTCTTTACCTTAACCTTTTTATAATATACAGTATCACTGCCAGCACGCGATTAATACAAAGCTATGGCAGCCTCACTGACAAAGAGAAAGGACAGGAGAAAATAGAGGGAGGGTGGGTACCATTTATGAAAATAAATCTCATACTAAATAGGATAAGCAAAGCCAGAAAGCAAACTATAATGTTTTGTCCGTCGTGTCCGACGATGACCTCCAAAACAGCAGAGGAGGCAGCTGCTGTTTTGGAAACTGGGCAGACATTTGATTATAGTGGAGATGCCTTGCCCACAGTACATCCCCACTCTCTCGGCCAAGTGGGCATAAGGACAGTCAGCGTTGGAGATGTTCTCCAAAGGCCAACCAGCCCCCAGGGCTGCAGCACATAAGGACTGTGCAAGTCAAGCCTCCTTGTCAGAGAGTCATAGTCGATCACTAAAGACTAAGCTGTAAAGTGGAATTCCATGAGTGGGAAAGCCACTGGTCATACAGCCTCTCACTTTGCTGTTGCCCCCAGCGTCAATGGTTTAATCAAGAACTGTGATAAAGCCCAGGCGATGACGGCACAAACTATAATAAGTCATACTATAAGAGACATAATAATAATGATAAATGGAATTTACACAGCGCTGGATCTTGCAGAGACAAATCAAAGCACTTGCACTCAA
>CM054145.1:377368-404868 GCA_028751875.1 Rapana venosa
CAACAAGAGAGTTGTCCCTGACAAAATTCTTAGAAAAAAGCCACTCTGATAGGGAAAGAAATACAGTTGCAGACCAAAAAAAAAAAAAAGGGTGGCGCTGCTCTTGTGGCGACGTGCTCTCCCCGGGGAGAGCAGCCTGAATTTCACGCAGAGAAATCTCGTGACTTAAAGTGGTATAAATAAATAAATAAATAAATACACCACTGCACTGCAGGAAAACATCCATACAGCCTGTCTGAACTCTAAACAAAAGATTCAGAAGAAACAACAGAAAAAGATTAGCAAAGACAGGCCACAAACACCCATACCCTAGGGTGGGTTTTTTTCAGTCGCGACAGAAACTGAAAGTCAGGTAATGTATAATTTGGGAAAAAACCGACACCAGAATTGACTGGGTTTGGGGATTTTAACAAAAAGGATAGTGATGCTGAACTTGGAGTAGTTGCCGGAGTCGTGTAAATAGTCCCTAAACACAGCAATGGAAAACTGCTGTGTATCAGGAGCACAGCTTTCTCAGTCTGTTTTCTCTCATTGACTTATTTGTTTTTTTGAATTTCACCACGACTGCATCAACTTAGTGGAAATAGCTATAGTCTGTCTGGTGTTTTACAGCAACAACAAAAAGCAGCAGCAGCAGCAGCAAGAGAAGAAGAAGAAGAAGAAGAAGAAGAAGAAGAAGAAGAAGAAGAAGAAAAGAAGAAGAAGAAGCAGCAGCAGCAGCAGCAGCAGCAGAACAAGAAAAAGAAGAAGAAGAAGAAGAAGAAGGAGGAGGAGGAGGAGGAGGAGGAGAAGAAGAAGAAGAAGAAGAAGAAGAAGAAGAAGAAGGGAGAGAAGAAGAAGAAAAGAAGAAGAAGAAGAAGAAAGAAGAAGAAGCAGCAGCAGCAGCAGCAGCAGCAGCAGCAGCAGCAGCAGCAGCAGCAGAAGAAGAAGCAACAGCAGCAGCAGAAGAAGGAGAAGGAGAAGAAGCAGAAGAAGGAGAAGAAGGAGAAGAAGAAGAAGAAGAAGCAAAGGAAGAAGATCAAAGACAGGCCATAACAAAAACGCACATCCTGTTTTTTTCCCAGTCGAGACAAACACTCGCAAATCAGGTCATACACAGCTGCACAGGTAAGGAACATCGACAGCAGAATCGACTGGCTGTGGGGAGTCCGCGATGGCTCAGCGATAACCGAAGCTCAGAGTTGCTGTTCTTGTTAACGGAGGATGCTGATTGGTGAAGGTTTGAGGCTGTCTTTTCCTTTTTAGTGTCGACAATGCCGGTGAAGATGATTAGCACCATTTTTTCATCGTCGTCATCATCAGCAAGACCAACGCAAAGTCTGTGATTGTTCAGATTGGCATTGTTACCATAGTTTTCTATCATCGTTATTAGCATCATCAAGATTACTGTGATTCTAGAAAAGAGTAAAAAGCTCAACTTGAGAGTCGTTACGAAATGTATGGAAAAACTAGCATTGCGACAAATCAAAACTCTGAACTAATGACAATAAATAAAATCACCTAAAATACACTTGTTTCACTCTGAACACTCGACTGCTTAAGTATTCATAGATGACCAGTGTAAACTGTGCGAAAGATGTAAACGTGTCAACAGCACCAACAGAACATCCACGTGTGGTGACTTTAACATAACTATAATATATCTGTTTCTGGTCCATCGATCTGGAATGACCTCCCTCTCTCTCTCTCTCCGCCAAAAGCCTACTTATGACGCTTTTAAATCCAGCCTCAAGACACATTTATTTCAAACCTAAGATTATCTCCTCTTGTTTCACCTAATTTCTGCCCCTGCCCTCAACAACCCCCCCCCCTCCCTGTGTGCGTTTACATTTGAATTTGTAAAAATCTATTAATTGTAACTGGCTGCGTGTGAAAGACTAGGATGAATGAAAGCGCTTTGATTTGTTTTTTTGCAAGATATAGCGCTGCATAAATTCCATGTATTATTATTATTATTATTATTATTTTTACTACTATTATTATTATTATCATTATTATTATTATTATTATTATTATTATCATCATAACAAGCTGCCGTATCCATACCACACGCCACTCGGGTCTGGGTATCACCCGATAAAACCCTGAACACTGTCACGAAGAAAAACGGCCTGTGTTGAGGACTGAACCCTCG
The DNA here is from genome assembly GCA_028751875.1 of Rapana venosa. Taxonomy (NCBI): domain Eukaryota; kingdom Metazoa; phylum Mollusca; class Gastropoda; order Neogastropoda; family Muricidae; genus Rapana; species Rapana venosa. The sequence continues at coordinate 379,503 of CM054145.1, forward strand.
ACCCCCTCAGCCCACACTGTCCACTCTGCCATCAAGGGCACTGGCACAGCTGGCTGAACAAAAATAAAAAAATCTGGAATAAAAATCTTGACACGGATGACAAGGAACCAGGCAGAAGACGTGACCCAACGAAAGGTCACGACATTCCTGACCAGAACAGGCAGTGGACAGAAGGGAGATCCAGAACTTCAGGGAAGACCACATGCACCATCCTCTCCCATGATCTCAATGACTCCCGGAACATTTGTCCCGTTAGCAGTTACCGTTGACAGAGACTGACAGACAGGAACGTGGCAGAGATGCTAAGCCGGCAAGCAAGCGAGAGAAAGAGAGAGACCAAACATAGCCATAGTTGAAGGGCAAACCGTGGACTGCAAAGAAATGCACATCAGAAAGACAGGCATGTTTCAGATACAGAAGGTGACAGACAGGCAACGAACACCTCTACAGTTCTGACAGTCAGTCAGTCAGTCAGTCACACACACAGAGAATGCTTCATGCATGCCAGAACATACCATACCACACCACACACAAGATGCCTGCTGCTGCTGCTGCCTTGTTGTCTTCTGTAGAGGAGGAGGGTGCGGGTGTGGGGGGGGGGGGGGGGTGTGGAAAGTGAGGTGGGAAAGAAGTGGGTGGTGGTGGTGGTGTGGTTGGGGGGGGGATGGAGGGGGGATGGAGGAGAGCAATGTGGGGGGTAGCAGTGTGTGTCCCCAGGCCTGGCATAGTCAGCCATCTTCTCCTGTTTCCTGAGGTAGGAGCCCGGCCATCTGTCTTGGAGGCGCAGAGGGGAGAGAGAGAGAGGAGAGAGTGAGAGGAGAGAGAGAGAGAGAGAGGGGAGAGAGAGGGAGGAAGAGAGAGAGAGGGAGAGGGAGAGGAGAGAGAGAGAGAGAGAGAGAGGGAGAGAGAGAGAGAAAGAGAGGGAGAGAGAGAGAGAGAGACAGAGACAGAGAGACAGAGAGAGAGACAAGCGACAGACAGAGAGAGAGACCGACAGAGAGAGACAAGAGAGAGCGTCAAGAGAGAGACAGAGAGAGAGACAAGAGAGAGACAGAGAACTCTGAACTCTGAACGTTTAATTGTACTTCGGCCTTGGGCCACAATACAGGTAAAGGGGACAAAAGGGAACAAACTGAAATATGTAAATCAATAGTTTTCTGTATACTGTCTAGTGATGCACACATTCTTCAAACACATAGCACACGACTGAGAGCATCGTCCTTATCATAATCCTAAACACATGATGTCACCGTTATCAGTAATTACATTCAATACAATCATCGTTATTAACTTCATCATCTTCATCTATATCCTTGTTTGGTATATGTTATCAATTCCGAAAGTGACATCTTGATCATATTTTTAGTTTACATCTATATAAGCATGGCACTTTCCATCATTACTTGTTTAGCAATTCAATATTGCACACACACACATTCATGAGCTCTCGCACACGCGCACGCACATACATACACACATGCACTCACCCACGCAGGTGGGCGCATACACACACTACACACAGACATACTCACAGGCACACACTGACACACACAAACACACACACACACACACACCACACACACACACACACACACACACACACACACACACACACACACACACATAACATCAGCATTTCAGAAGCAGTACTTAACTCCACACAAAAAAACCCAAAAAAACCCACCATCTATCTAAGTTAAGTTGTCAAAGCCCATCAAAAGGATATCAAATTCCAATCAAGTTTCTCTTCCTCCTGTTCACTGCATGGAAAATGAACCTGGAGACACTATGCATATGTTTACTATTAGTCATTTGTAATAACACATGAATGGGGGTTTTAGCTACCCCCCCCCCCCCCCCCCCCAGAAACTTTGTTCTTAAATCAGAATATGTGGGACATACAACAAGAAAATGCTCTTCGTCTTCCATTGCTGACCTGCAAAATGGACATGATTTCTTCTGGGGAAATATTACTAAATCGGTGCACATTTGCATTGATAGCAGAACATTAAATCTGACTTGTAAAATGGCAACTCTGAAACAGTAGGTTTCCATGTCAGTCACATATTTTTCCTTTTCAAAAATTTTTTTAAAATAGGATCTATAATTACTATACCTATCACGGTCTTTGATAGTGCCAGACCACTCTTGGATATACTGATCGACAAGTCTCTGCTTCAATAACTTTATAAACACTTTGACCTGACCGACACCTTGCTGCAACCAAACAAAACTAAAACCCTGTCTCGCATAGAATTTCCCTAATTTTTGATACAACAATCTTTACCAATTCTATCTAATTCCAACAGCATCTGATAAGCTTTGTGTGGAAGTCTTTCATTATTCATTTGTAACAATCTAAACCAATACCTTATGACAGAAATACTAGAATTAACATACAGAGGATATCTTCCTAAATCACCATAAACCATTTTATTTGGAGTTCTCACTGGAACACCTAAAAATCTTTTGCAAGCCATAGTATGAGCTTTTTCTAAATGATCTAATTTTGTTAAACCCCATATTTCAGAAGCATACAGCAGAATTGGTTGAACTTTAACATAAAAAATCTAAAAAAATGTTTTGGTGGTCATTTCTTTATATTTTTGAAAAGCCCTATTCAGTTGAACAACTGCTTTCTTACCCTTAGATGCCAACCGTTCGGTACCTCTTTTCATGCTAATCATTGTAGTGAAATGGAATCCTAAATAGCAATAACTATTAACAACATCTAGTTTCTTACCATTGAAAAACCACTTCTCATGACGTCCTAAATACCCCCCTTTTCTGAATACCATAATTTTTGTTTTCTCAGTGTTCACATTCAATTTCATGACATTACAACAATTATGTAGGATGTTTAATTGGTTTTGTAAGCCATGCACTGAAGTAGAAAGCAAAGCCACATCATCCGCAAAGAGCAATATAAACAATTCCATAATGTGTGGCAAAATTTGGATACCAGAGACAGAGAGAGACACAGAGAGAGACAGAGAAAGACGGACAGAGAAAAGAGAGACAGAAACAGACAGACAGACAGGAGAAACAGACAGACAGACAGAGAGAAACAGACAGACAGAGAGAGAGCGACAGACAGAAAACATGAGGACAGACAGACAGAGAGAGAGATACAGAGACAGACACAGACAGGGGGAGAGAGATACAGAGACAGACAGACAGGGAGGAAGAGACAGACAGACAGACAGACAGAGACAGAGAGAACACTGGCAAACAGAGATCCCCTGTATAGCAGTACTCTCTACTACTGTGGCACTGTAGATAATGAATGAAGCAGCCCCACACATAACAAGCCACTGCTGACAGCAGTGAACAGCTGCACCGAGTGAGTCTCCCTACAATGCTCCATGTTTCCCATTCCACTGCAGCTGGCTTCCATTGTAACGCTGACCACTACTTCAGCAAAAAGCAAACCATACTTTTATAAACAATGTCATGGGGACGGGATAGCTCAGTGGTCGGAGCACTCGCTTTCCCCCAGCCAAGTTAAGCAGCGTCGAGCGTGGTTACCAGTTGGATGGGTGACCGTTTGCGCGCCTTGGCTTCAGTACAGTTCCCCCAGTTCACCCAGCTGTAAATGGGTACCTGCCCTCTTTAGGGTCAGGGAAGGTAAAGCAGCGAGGGAGAGGAGATGGGCGCCGCCCTCAATATGCTGGCCCTAGAGAAGTGAGGTCTCTGACGCCTCGCTCCCCTACGACCTTATAGGTTATGGGACACCTTTACTTTTTATGGGGGTCAGGAAAGCCTAGTGGTTAGAAAACGCACTTTTCTCTGTGATCAATCTGCCCGGGTTCGAATTTTTCTTATTAATATCAGTACCGACTCCACTCCCCCCCAAAATTGTTTGGATGAGAGTATAAACCGAAGTCCCGTGTGCGAACGCTCGCAGAACATCTTGCGCACACGCTAAAACCCGTTTCGCTTTCTGGAAGAGTAGGCCATCGCGTGCCGGTAAGAATGGGTGGTATATTTAAAAAACAACAACAATACGTCATGCAGGCTCGTATAGTATTTAGACTACATTCTCAAAGACGGAATACGGCTACTTTAACGGTGCGCAAAATCGATCGCATACGCAATTGACATATGATGATATATTATCAAAGTAACAACTCCAAACTTTGAAGGTGTCTTTTTATATCATCTTACAAATTAAAAAAAAAGTCATGTCTACAATAATTTAACTTCACCCATCACTTGTTTCAGACAGGTAAACAGCAATTTGTACAATGTCATGAAAAAAAATTGTTGCTTCATTTCCATCAGATGGGAGCTTTGATCTGGATTATGAAGCAACTTCAAAAAAAAAAAAAGGGGATGTAAATGTTTAAGATTCTTGTGAAGGAGAAATAATACTGACTTGAAATAGTACACACCTCGTGTTTGTCAATCTACACACAAGTAAACAAGGTTCATATACAGTAAAATAATTCACAGCTTGAAGACAGTGGTCACTTGCAAAGTTGCTGTAGAAACTGTCACCCTTAAAGCAAAACAGTTACACATGTAGGTGCAAAAAAAAATAAATGAAAATATAATGAAACGAACAATTTGGTCACACTGCCTTTGTGGTGGTCCGGTAATTTCATGTCATGTTTGTTTGTTAACATTTATTCTTATCATAGGAGTGGGGAGTGGGGGATTTGTTTCATAAAATGTCACAAAAGTGACAGCGTAAATAAAATACTCTGGACACAATGAACTGTTTTGAGACACTGAAAATGAACGTCTTCAAGATAAAGACACAGTCAAAGAGGATGATGATATTAGTTAACATGGTTAGCATGTCAGTGTTTATCGGGAACACATTTCATATTTTTGCTTTTATTTTTGGGATTTGGTTTTTTGGGGGGTGTTTTTTCCCAGGTTTTATCTCATTTCTACGTGTCATTAATGGGGGTCTCCTACAACATAGTTACCATCTTTGTTTGACCCTTATGGTTGGCTGGGGCGTTGATACCAGGAACGACAGAAGAGCTGGTTTTAACCTTGTTTTAATCGTAAATAATTGCGTGGCTTTTTTTTCTGCTAGAGCTCCCAGGTTCACCAATGGAGAGATGGTCTGTATGCGGCCATTTACCCACCGTTAAGATTGTAGGGACATTCAGACTTAGGGCATGGGTTTAATATGACATTTTAACATTTATAAGGTGATATACCTCATTAGACTTCTGTGATTGGCGCGGCTTAAAACCTTGAGATTTATCCCTAGGGGATGCGGAAGGTGGGGGTGGGGGGTGGCTGTCAGCATAAATAGCATCTCCATTTTTTTGAAATTCTGTGCTAGGAATTCCCTCTTTTCTATCCCTCTCTTTGTTTCTGTCTTGTTTCTTTTTTTTCTTGTCACCTCATTCTTGTCTTATTTTCTGCCTTCTTGGTCCATTCTCCTGCCTGTTTCCAGAAAGACTTATACAATAACAAACCTCTCCCATGCCAAAGTCGGATGCGCAGGGCCTGATTTGTCGCATTTTCGCTCATGTGAAAGACAACAGTAGTTGCTGTCTGAGCGTTCGATGACGAAGAAGAAGAAGACCTTGGGATTTGATTGAAAAAAGAGGATTTTAAGCAGCGAACTGGTGCCATATGACCTAGACAATAAAATGAAAGGTGGAGGGCTGCTTAGATTCAAACAATCCATACATTTTTATTATTGAACAGGGAAAAATCATTCTAACTAACGTATATCTGTGTTTCTCTCTCTCTCTCTCTCTCTCTCTCTCTCTCTCTCTCTCTCTCTCTCTCTCTCTCTCTCTCACCATATCTGCATGTAAACATAACGTGTCTAAATATCATATTATAAACTTGTGCGCTCTAATAAGTTCGTGTGTGAATGGATGTGCGTGTGTGTGTGTGTGTGTGTGTGTGTGTGTGTGTGTGTGTGTGTGTGTGTGTGTGTTTGTGTGTGTGTGGGTGAGAGAGAGAGAGAATTTCAATTAAAAAAACTATTTGTGATTTGGTTGTATCTATAAGAATAGGTTGGACACAAGCGCTTTCATATATTCTTACAAGATAAAGCGCCATAACATTTACATATTATTAGTATCATCATTGATATTATTATTTCATTTCGTGTTGTTTAAAGCCCTACTGACCATGAATATCATATTTTGACTGTCACCTCACTTAGTTTCAATAACTGTAACAACTTCCACTTCCAATTTAAGATGAAGACCTCCTAATCCTCATAGACTCTCTTCAAGGTGTAAGTTATTCTACGTGTGTTAAGTTATGCTGCTATATACACGTTGCTCAACTGTATTTGGCGTTTGGGACACATTCTATGTGTGTGATAATACTTTCATTGTATCTGATGGCAATATTACCTCCCATTCACAGGCTATCACAAACAGTTACATTCTTTATTATTGAGTTACATACCTTTTCATTGTTTCACATTGCTCAGAAGTCCAGATAAAAGTTTGTATCTGATGGAAATAAAGCAGCAATTTTTATACAGAATTGTAGACTCTACTGTTTACCTGTCTGAAAAGAGGACAGAGTGAAACTGAGTGTTTAGAATAAGCAGTTTTGCTATTTCCGAACTTATAGAGGAAAAGACACCTTTACATTTTGGAACTGTTAGTTTCCATAAAACGTTGTAAAACTATAAATGCAGCAAGTTAGCTGTGAGCTATAGGAATTTGTGATCTCTATGAGGATCACCCCCTAACTTCTAATCCTCTGAAGTTTGGAGGAGATGTGTTGTCTTTCTTCCCATGTTTGTGCTTTTTTTTCAATTTATTTTTGGTTAGGGGTAGATGGGGAAAGGAGGGAGGGGTAACTTTGTGGGGAGGAGAGGGAGGGAGGGGTAGTAGTGGGGAGGGAAATAGAGGAGGGAGGGGTAGTAGTGGGGGGGGGGGGGAATAGAGGAGGGGTAGTAGAGGAGGGGGGGGGGGAATAGAGGAGGGAGGGGTAGTAGTGGTGGGGGGGGGGGTAGTAGTGGGGAAGGAAATAGGAGGGGTAGTAGCGGGAGGGAAATAGAGGATGGACGGGTAGTGGGAAATAAGGGGGGGGGGGGGATAGCTTGGCAGGGTAGTCTAGTGGGGGAGGGGGTAATCCAGGGACGGAGAGGGGGTAACATGGGAGGAGGAGGAAGGGTAGCGGAAGGAGGAGTAGTAGGTCGGTGGGAAGGCACAATACATGTTCCACGCTAATATGGTCATTATAATCGAAGGTATTTGTATGCAAATGGTAGCGTCACACTGCAGTAGAATTAGTCTTGGTGGTGTGCTACCTCTTCTTTAGAAGAAAAAACTTTTGTAATGTCCGAAACATGAAAGGCAAATAAGAGGGAAAAGGCTTGTGGCGGAGAAGGCAAGAAAAAGGAGGAGGAAAGAAGACGAAGATGGAGAGAAGATGTGGAGGGAGAAGAAACGAAGATGGAGAAGAAGAAGAAAAAATATAGAGGAGGAGGAGAAGAAGAAGAAGAAGAGGAGGAGAGGAGGAAGAAGAAGAAGAAGAAGAAACGAAGAAGAGAGGAGAGGAGGAGGAGAAGAAGAAGAAGAGGAAGGAAGGAGGAGGAGGAGAAGAAGGAGGAGGAGGAGGAGAAGGAGGAGGAGGAGGAGAAGAAAAAGAAGGAGAAGAAAAAAGAAGGAGAAGAAGAAGAAGAGAGAGAAGAAGGAAAAGAAGAAGGAAAAGAAGAAGAAGAAGAAGAAGATAGAGAAGAAGAAGAAATGTAAAAAGCATGAAGAAGAAGAAGAAAAAGAAGAAGAAAGAGAAGAGGAAATGTAAAAGGCATGAAGAAGAAAAAGGAGAAGGAGAAGAAGAAATGTAAAAAGTATGAAGGAGAAGAAGAAGAAGAAGAAGAAGAAAATAGAGAAGAAGAAGAGGAAATGTAAAAAGCATGAAGAGAAGAAAATAAAAAGAAGAAGATAGAGAAGAGGAAAGGTAAAAAGCATGAAAGAAGAAAAAGAGAAGGAGAAGAAAAAGGTAAAAAGTATGAAGAAGAAGTAGGAGAAGAAAAGAAATGTAAAAAGCATGAAAAAGAAGTAGGAGAAGGAAAGAAGAGAAGAAGAAAGGTAAAGCATTGAAGAAGAAGAGCGCAGCAGCGAAACAACAAGCCATGTTTTCCTGTATCCATCATTGCCCTGCACCAGAACCCTCACACACCCTTCTTCCGCCCTCACTTGATCATGTACAGAGAGCACGTAGAGAGAGAGTTTGAACGTATTGAGATGAGAGGAGAGAGGACAGTGAGAGTTAGAGAGAGAGAACTGAGAGAGACAGACAGAGAGAGAGAGAGAGTTAGAGAGAGAGAAACAGAGAGAGATGACAGAGAGAGAGAGAGAGAGAAACAGAGAGAGAGAGACAGACAAGAGAGAGACGAGACAGAGAGAGTTAGAGAGAGAGAAACAGAGAGAGAGAGACAGACAGAGAGAGAGAGACAGAGAGAGTTAGAGAGAGAGAAACAGAGAGAGACAGACAGACAGAGACAAAGAGGCAGAGAGACACAGTGAGAGAGAGAAGAGAGAGAGACAGACGACAGACAGACAGACAGACAGACAGACAGAGACAGCGAGGCAGAGAGACACAGTGAGAGGGAGAGAGAGACAGAGACAGAGAGAGAGACAGACAGACATGACAGAGGCAGTCAGCAGATTCCACACACACACAAAGAGAGAGAAGGGGCAACGTACAAACAGACATCGAGAGAGAGAGAGAGAGAGAGAGGAGAGAGACAGAGACAGAGACAGAGAGAGAGAGAAGAGAGAGAGAGAGAGGAGCGAGCGCAAAATGCACTAATTTTTATATCAATCACACAATTAGCTTCGCGTTTCCTTTGTACTCCTAAAAGAAGGCGGAGGAGGAGGAGGATAAGAACAAAAAGAAAGAACAACAAGAGAAACAGAAGTGAAGAAGAAGAAAAAGAAAGGAGGGAGGAGAGAAGGAAAGGGGGATGAGAGAAGAGGAGAGGAGGAGGAGAGAGAGGTGGGAGGAGAGAGAGAAGAGAGAGAGAGAGAGAGGGAGAGAGAGGGAGAGAGAGAGAGAAGAGGGAGAGAGAGGAGAGAGAGAGAGAGAGAGAGAGAAGAGAGAAGAGAGAGAGAGAGGAGAAGAAGAAGAGAGAGGAGTAGGAGGGGGAGGAGAGAAGAGAGAAGAGAGAGAGGAGAGAGGAGAGAGAGAGAGAAGAGAGAGAGAGAGAGAGAGAAGAGAGAGAGAAGAGAGAGAGGGGAGAGAGAGAGAGAGGAGGGGGGGAGAGGGGAGAGAGAGAAAGAGAGAGAGGGGAGAGGAGAGAGAAAGAGAGAGAGGGGGGAGAGAGAGAAGAGAGAGAAGAGAAGAGAGAGAGGGGGGAGAGAGAGAGAAAGAGAGAGAGGGGGGGAGAGGAGAGAGAAAAGAGAGAGGGGAGAGAGAGGAGAGGGGAAGGAGAGAGAAGAAGAAGAAGAGAAGAGGAAGAGAGAGAGAGAGACAGACAAACAGACAGACAGACAGAGAAAAGATGGGAGGGATATAACAAAAAGAAAACTGCTTAAAGAAAAGACAAGAAAGAAGATTAACAGGCTGCTGTCAATAGGAAGAAAAGCATTCAGGCAGCAGGTCATCACATTTTGTAGTAAATCTATCTCTCCCTGACAGAATATTTTCCCTAGTTTTCTGCACTGCCTTGTTTGTTTGTGTGTGTGTGTGGTTGTTGTTGTGTGTTTCTGTTGTTTGCTTTTTTTGCCTACTTGTTTCCTATTTATTCCATCTTCTAAAAAAAATTCTACACACACAATTTGTTTGTGTGTGTGTGTGTATGTTTCTTTTGTTTATCTATTCCATTTCAATTTTCTGAACAAACACACACACACAACAACCACACCAAACACACACACACACACACACCACAACAAATCAGAATACACACAAAAACACTTGTAAATTGCCCTTCATGGGATGATTGAAGTGTTTTGACCTGACTAATTCACTGTACAACTCATAACATACTACCCGCGGATGACAAATGTACCAAAACTGCTACACGCGGGGACTGGATTGAAATATGCACATAAGTTATTAATTCCATTTTCCTTCTGTAATTAAGAAAAAATTAAAGAATCAAATTAATACATAATAACACCCCCTCTCACACCTCTATTTATTTTATTTATTTATTATTTTATTTATTCATACCACTTAAAGTCACGGAGATTTCTCTGCTTGAAATTCGGATGTTCTCCCCGGGGACAGCACGCGTACGCCACAAGAGCAGCGCCACCCTTTTTTGTGTGCTCTTTTTTCCTGTCTGCAAACTGTAATTGTTTCCCTTCCAAGAGTGCTTTTTTCTACAAATTTTGCCAGGATAATCTCTTGTTGCCGTGGGTTCTTACGTGCGCTAAATAAATAGTAACACACGGGACCTCGGCTATCATTCATCCGAAAGACTAGCGCCTAGACACCACTCATGGTCAAAGGATGGGGGGTTAGTCGGGTCCAACGGGATTCGAACACGACACACTTACAGACCGGACATTTATGCTTTTAAGGCGCTTACCTCTATACCACCGATCCACTCTGTCTCTGTCTTGTCTCCCTCTCTCTTTCTCCAATTTCTGGTATGATAAGATGAGAGAGGGAAGGGAGGAGAGGTAGGGAGGTAGAGGCTGAGGGGGCGGGTTGGGGGGGGGGGGGGAACATCGGAGAGAAAATTTATGGTTGTATTTTCTCTGCGTTCAGCACTTGTTCATGGAATAGAGTATCTGAACCAGCGTATTAATACTTATCACTTATTTTTATTATTCTTTTATTTATTCTTTCATTTCGAGGTACTGGAATAAGCGCTTATGTGCTTTTTACATCCGTCCCGTGTTGTATGCAGTTTGTCCAATTTTTTCACCGTTCCTACCAGCACACAATGGCCTACTCTTCGAAATGCGGAAGGGTTACAACGTGTGCGCAAAGATGTTCGCGCGCTTCGTACACGGACCTCGTTTAATGTTTCATTTGAAGGACTTTTAGGGACGTGGATCGGCACTGATGTTACTCCAGGGGAATAATCCCTTTCGACGGGAATCGAACGGGAGAAGATCACAGCGCATCACGCTAAGCCACGAGGTAGTGCCGTCCCAAACGTGTTATAAGCCTGTTCATAAAACGTGTGGTGTGTGTGTCCGTGCGTAGGTTTGTGTTGTGTGTTGCGCGCGCACGCAGTTGTCCTGGCAGGTCAGATCAGTGCGGCCGTTGTGTTGAGCGTTGTTGTTTCGCTCAGTGCGCAATCCTGCGTACGACGCACGTACGTGACTTAGCCTGCTATTGCTTTGGCTAAAGAATGACAAGGGTTGCTTGCTGTTTGTATTTTTGGCTTGTTCCTCAAGAATGTCTCTGCTGTTAAGACAACACAGCTGTTATCAATATGGTTGAACTGGGAGACGATGTTCTTAGGATAATTCATGAACATTTATTTACTATTTAAAAGATTTATACGGATGTTTAGACGTAGTTAATAATAATATAATGGTATGGATTTTATAGCGCTGAATCTTGTAACGCAACAACCAAAGCCTCGAGATTTATTTCATACACTTTAAGTCATGGCCAGTTTCTTCGTGAAATTCGGGCTGCTTCACACGGGGCGAGCGGGAGATACGCGTGCACTTAGCGCTGCGCCACCCTTACCTTTTTTTTGTTTCTGTGCAGCTGTATTTGTTTCATCAGAGTGGCTTTTTTCTAAGATTTTGCAGGGACAACTCTCGTTGCCGTGGGTTATTTTTACGTGCGCTAAAAAATTACGTGTAAAACGAGGACCTCGGTTTATTGTCTCATCCGAGCTAAGCGCCCGACCCGACTCATGGTATAATGGATGGGGGAAATTCCGGTCCAAACGGGGTACGAACCACCGCACACTTCAGACCCGGACTTTTCGCTTTCTAGACAGGCGCGTTACCTCTAGACCACCGATCCATCTCAGTACACACATCACTGTTTGTTCCCCGCTTCCGACCAAAGTCTTTCGGATGAGACTATATGTGCGAACGCACGCAGAACATCTTGCGTGTGCGTGTTAAAACCTGTTCCGCTTTTCGGAAGAGTCGGCCATTGTGTGCCGGTAGGAGACGGATGACAACAGTTACAAAACTGCATACACACGAGGGTCTGGAAGTAAAACAATAAAAGGACAGAAGTGCTTATTCTATTATCCTCGAAATAAAAGAATAAAATATAAAATGGAATTCCCTGTCTTCTCTCACAGGGAGCAAGTCACAATGGCCCCATCTCATCATTCTCCAATCTGAAATCAAGACTGTGGACATCAGACTTTGTATTCGGTTTACAGGTTTACGGGAAAGTTTGTCTTTCCCTGTAGTACATTCCCTGCTCGCTATCCCATTCCCGCCAGAAATTACACTAACTCCTTATCCCAACGCGCTGAAGAAGCCTAGAATGCATGCTGGGCATATTCGTGTTTCGCAATTCTCCCAACGCTGTTCTTAATTCTTGGGGTTCTTTAATGTGTATTATCGATTCTTTTAGCAATATTCGCGCACGGAATATGCTCTACGCACCAGCAGGGCTGCAGCTTGCCTGAACTGGAAAAAAAAATTCCAAACTGTACAAACAGGCAATGCTGAGATACGGATCGATCGGCAGAGCACTAAACTGAGCGATTTGTTTTCTTGGTTGGGAAGGTTTCTGAGTAGTTTGATTTGAGAATGTTTGTACTCTACAGAGAGCAGCTTACACAGCCGTCCTCCCCAACACACACACACACACACACACACACACACACACACACACACACACACACACACACAGACCGCTCCCATCTCCTGCTGTTTGCTGTTCAAGTGCATATTTCTTTAGTGACCAAACTGATGGACAGAGATCCCTGATTGTTTCCAGCATGGAAATTCACCACGGATTGAACTGAACAGGGATTGATACATCTCAAGCGTCTTTGTCCTTCAATGCGCTCGCTATTCCTGCACGCAAGTGTAAAATCAAGTCCTTCGGATGAGACTATAAACCGAGGCCCCGTTTGCGAATGCATGCAGAACATCTTGCGCACACGTTAAATCCTGTTCCGCTGTTCGAAAGAGTAGGCCATTGTGTGCCGGTGGGAACAGATGACACAATTTTAAAAACCGCATACACACGCATAAATCTTTAAAAAAAAAAAAGTCATCTGAGCGCTTTGATTTGTTGCTTTACAAGATTCAGCGCTAAATAAATTCCATAAATTATTACTTATTATAAAATAAAGGTAAAGGTGTCCTGTAACCTGTAAGGTCGTAGGAGAGAGCGAGGCGTCAGAGACCTCACCTTCTCTAGCGCAAATCAGAAATACATGACTCGTTCGCTCGCGTGGCGTTCAGGCCACATGAAGGTACACTTGTCTGTTGGCTTGTCTGTCTTCTCATCTCTTGCTTTGGGTCCTCATCTAACCACCACATCCTCAACACACTCCTCCCCCCACCTCTGAAATACATGGCCGTCTACCTCTCTCATGGATGCCACATCTCTTTCCTTCAAGTCCGTGATTTGACTTCTACTTTCAACTCCTTGAGGAGTCGTTGTGGAAAAATACGCCGAACTGTTCAGGCAGTGTGTCGTGAGCGTTTTGACCCTGGCGGAGCCCATCCCTCTCCAGGAGGCAGCGTGCATGCTGGGTAGGTCCAGGTCATCCATCCTACCAGTCCTAGCTAGCCTACTCTTTGATGAAAAGTGGATGAGGCTTTAAAAGTAGACACGAGCTGTTCTGAACGTGTCTGCCCCACAGAAGCTCACTTCATAGTCTGTCCTGAAAGCACTTTCGATGGAGTAAAGTCAGTCAGTGTCACTCCAGGGAAAACAGAACTCTCTGGAACAGACCAACCTCTCTTTTCTGTCTTCTGAGTTTCCTCACTGGCTGGAGGGGTGTGTAGTGCCTGGTCTTCTCCTGTGCTTGTCACTCTGCAGGAGGTCTGCTCGCTGGCCTCAGCCTAGGCATTGAGACTTCAGAGCAGCTCATGAAAAATGTATATTAAAAAAAATCAGATTTGCTTGAGAGAGAAAAAAAAAAGGGCAGAAGAATCGGCGGAGTCGGCAGAAAATCAGTGAGAGACCACCTCCCTCTCTCGCTCTCTCTTTCTCTCTCCCCTCCCATGCGTCTTCTTACCTCCCCCCCCCCCCTTTCTCTCTCTCTCTTTCTCCTCTCTCTCTTCTCTCTCTCTCTCTCTCTCTCTCTCTTCTCTCTCTTCTTCTCTTCTTCCTCTGCTTCTTCTTCTACATCTTTTTCATTTTCTTCTTCTTCTTCTACTTTTTCTTCTTCTTCTTCTTCTTCTCTTCTTCTTCTTCTTCTTTACTTCTTCTTCTTCTTCTTCTTCTACTTCTTCTTCTACTTCTTCTTCTCCTTTCTTTCTCCCGTGTGTGTGTGTGTGTGTGTGTGTGTGTGTGTGTGTGTGTGGTGTGTGTGTGTGGTGTGTGTGTGTGTGTGTGTCTGTCTGTCTGTCTGTCTGTGTCTGTGTGTTTCTCTCTGTCTCATGTATCCTCAAAACGCACTGTCTTGCCTTACATTAATCACCAGTAAATCCTAATCCACATAGATCAGTCATCATTCACATCTACTATTTGTTTCAAACAGTTTTCCTCATGTTATGCTAGGTATCTGGTTTCCAGTGTGCCTTTTCTTCACATTCTCAGAGGGGTGGCTGTAAGATAAAAGAAAATGAAGCAAGTTTCGGTTACTGTATGACCCTCTGTAGATAACGTTCTTTCCTTCCTTTCTACGTTCATCAGAGACTCGAACCCACGTCCCGAGATACTGTCAGACAGCAGCATGACGGTCACACCACTCGGCCCTTCCTACCTCTTGTTACCAGCGTGTTACAACGTTGTGTGTTACAGGCGCGTTACAGAAACCCGCAATGGCGGTTACAGTGATGTATTCATGATCTGCTGACCCGGGTTTCATTCTCGTTCAAGAGGATTTTTTCCTCTGGAGTTAACATCAGTGCTGACTCCACTCTCCCGAAAAGTCTTTCAGATGAGACTGTAAACCGAGGTCCCGTGTGCGAACGCACGCAGAACATCTTGCGCATACGTTGAAACCCGTTCCGCTTTTCGGAAGAGTAGGCCACTGTGTACCGGTGGGGACGGATGACGAAATTTGCAAAACCGCAGACACGCGGGGACTGGATGGAAAAAAGCACGTGAATGCTTACTCCATCATCCTTGAAATAAAATAAATCAATAAATAAATGGCATCTTTCCCTGTTCGGTCCCCAACCTGAAATGCTTCATTTGTTCCGCAGTGTTGCACGTGTTGTAATAGTGATGTAATGGAAAGGCGACAGCTGTGACGATTATGATGATGATCTCTCTCCATCCCTCTCTCCCCCTCCTTCTCTCCCCTCCCCCTCTCTCCCCTCTCCCCCCTCTCTCTCTACCCTGTTGTACCAGTAAGCATTGCCCAAAGCCACAGTGAAGAGGTCACATCTGTGTGTGGCAACTCTCCTTGTCACTGTCACACAACACATGCTACTTGCACGTCTCTCTTTCATGCAAACGTCAACGTTTACTCGCTTCCAACCATTGTCTACGCGCTCGATCTGACAGGAATGAGGGGAGCGATATATGTGAGGACAGTGTTGTATTGTGCTGTATTGCATTGTATTGTATTGTATTGTATTGTACTGATTGTACTGTACTGTATTGTATTGTACTATATTGTACTGTACTGTATCACATTGTATTATAATGTACTGTATTGTACTGTTCTGTATTGTACTGTATCAAATTGTATTGTACTGTATTGTACTGTACTATATTGTACTGTGTCACATTCTATTACACTGTACTGTATTGTACTGTACTATATTGTACTGTACTATATTGTACTGTACTGTATCACATTGTATTATACTGTACTGTGTTGTACTGTACTGTATTGTACTGTATCACATTGTATTGTACTGTACTATATTGTACTGTGTCACATTCTATTATACTGTACTGTATTGTACTGTACTGTATTGTACTGTGTCACATTCTATTATACTGTACTGTATTGTACTGTACTGTATTGTACTGTACTATATTGTACTGTACTGTATCACATTGTATTATACTGTACTGTGTTGTACTGTACTGTACTATAGTGTATCACATTGTATTATACTGTACTGTACTATATTGTACTGTGATGTATCACATTGTATTATACTGTACTGTGTTGTACTGTACTTTATTGTACTGTATCACATTGTATTGTACTGTACTATAGTGTATCACATTGTATTATACTGTACTGTGTTGTACTGTACTGCATTGCATTGCACTGTGCTGTACTGTATTGCATTGTACTGTACTGCATTGCATTGTATTGTACTGCATTGCATTGCATTGTGCTCTACTGTATTATACTGTATTGCATTGTACTGTAATGTACTGTATCACATTGTATTGCACTGTACTGTATTACATTGTACAGTACTGTACTGTATTGTATTGTACTGTATCGCATTGTACTGTACTGCATTGCATTACACTGTGCTGTACTGTATTGTACTGCATACCCCACACGGCAAACCTCCCTGTGTAAAATTCGGGCTGTTGTTCTTCCCAGGGTGAGGGCCTCTCCGGACCCCACTCCATCCACTGAAAGAAAAAGCTGCTGGCCACGCTCCCTAGCTAACCTTGTGTGCCGACAAGAGGATGGACAAGAGGCCTTCATCAGCAACAGATGGAAGAGAGGTTGAAGGGGGCACTCCTCTTCCTTCCATCCATCCATCCTTCCATCCCCTATGGATGATTCCACAGTTGGAAAAGTTTCAACAAGTTCCCTGCTCAAAAAACCCGACCCCTTGTGTCCACAAACAGCCTGGTCCTCTTCTCTTCTCTTCTGATATCTCCCTCATGTTCTAACCAGTTGTCAGAACTATCTTCTGCTCTGTTCGGATATATTTGGGTTGTTTCGCTGTCTCTTTGTCTCTCTACCTGTCTGTCTGTCTGCCATACACTGACGACACCAGACCCAACACCCGACATTCCCTGACACCAGACCTGACACCAGACATGACCTGGCACACCAGACATGACACTAGACATGACCTGACACCAGACATGACACCAGACACGACCTGACACCAGATATGACCTGACACCAGACATGAAATGACACCTGACATGACACCAGACATGACCTGGCACACCAGACATGACACCGGACATGACCTGACACCGGACATGACCTGACACCAGACATGACCTGACACCGGACATGACACCAGACATGACCTGACACCAGACATGACACCAGACATGACCTGACACCAGACATGACCTGACACCAGACATGACCTGACACCTGACATGACACCAGACATGACCTGACACCAGACATGACACTAGACATGACCTGACACCAGACACGACCTGACACCAGACATGACACCAGACATGACCTGACACCAGACATGACACCAGACACCAGACATGACCCGACACCAGACATGACACCAGACATGACATGACACCAGACACGACCTGACACCAGACATGACACCAGACATGACACCAGACACGACCTGACACCAGACATGACACCAGACATGACACCAGACATGACACCAGACATGACCTGACACCAGACATGACACCAGACCTGACCTGACACCAGACATGACACCAGACACCAGACATGACCCGACACCAGACATGACCTGACACCAGACATGACACCAGACCTGACCTGACACCAAACATGACAACCCACAGAGGGTGGTCGTCTCCTGAACAGACGAGCCAGCGACCTCAGATGACGCCATGAGGACACCAGATGACGGAGTCCCTGCCTGCCTTATCTGACAAAGGACACGCCAGTCACTGACTCTGCATCATTGGAACAGTCACCTCAACATCGAGAAAAAAACAATCACAATCACAGCCAGGACTGAAAAAACTGCGACACTGCAGCAGTCCTCGGTTAAAGGGGAGAGAACCGGGCTGCTTACTCTGCCTGCAAATTAGCTCCCTTACCTTCGCAAACAGACAAGGACCGCGCAGAAAAGAGTGTGGAATCATCAGTGCTCTCTCTCTAGGGTTAAGAACTAGCCTTCTTTTGATACAGCGGTGTTGTGTAGCCTTCTCTGAACAGGATACTAGGCATAAAATACCACGAGATTATCTGGTTATAAGGGTCAATTTTCTAAGGTAGATTTTTCAGAAAAAGGGTTTGACTTTGCGTTGGGGGTGGGGGGTGGGGGGGGTGGGGGAGAGGGGAGAGGGGGGGGGGGTTGTGCGCAATTTTCCTAGAGCTTAACTTTTTAACACCACCAGATTACAACAAAGTTAATAATGCCGCGTCCTTATTGCTGTTTTTTCTGCTATGGCTGTTATTGCTGCTACTACTGCTATGGCTGTTATTGCTGCTACTACTGCTATGGCTGCTATTGCTGCTACTACTGCTATGGCTGTTATTGCTGCTACTACTGCTACTACTGCTATGGCTGTTATTGCTGCTACTACTGCTATGGCTGTTATTGCTGCTACTACTGCTATTGCTGCTTCTACTGCTATGGCTGCTATTGCTGCTACTACTGCTATGGCTGTTATTGCTGCTACTACTGCTATGGCTGTTATTGCTGCTACTACTGCTATTGCTGCTACTATTGCTATTGCTGCTACTACTGCTATGGCTGTTATTGCTGCTACTACTGCTATGGCTGTTATTGCTGCTACTACTGCTATTGCTGCTACTATTGCTATTGCTGCTACTACTGCTATGGCTGTTATTGCTGCTACTACTGCTATTGCTGCTACTATTGCTATGGCTGCTACTACTGCTATGGCTGTTATTGCTGCTACTACTGTTATTGCTGCTACTACTGCTATTGCTGCTACTATTGCTATGGCTGCTACTACTGCTATGGCTGTTATTGCTGCTACTACTGCTATGGCTGTTATTGCTGCTACTACTGCTATGGCTGTTATTGCTGCTACTACTGCTATGGCTGTTATTGCTGCTACTACTGCTATGGCTGTTATTGCTGCTACTACTGCTATGGCTGCTATTGCTGCCACTAATGCTGCTATTTCGCCATAACTGCTCCACACACACACACACGCGCGCGCACACACACACACACACACCGCCATCTCCAGGCACATCAATTCCGACTGGTCACATCCAGTTAAAGAAGAAGCCCCAAGACGAGACAGACAAGACAGACAGACAGACAGCAGAGAGGAGAGCCAGAAACAGGACACTGCTGAGCTGGAGAGGAAAACTGCTGAGAGGCACCACACTACACTACAAATACAATACAATACAATACAACACAACACAATACAACACACTGTTGAGAGAGGCCCCAGACACCCACACAGAGAGCACAAGCGGCTGGTCTTGCCCTGTAGGACAACCCAGGGCGCCATTGTCCGCCTCCACATGACAGTGTGAAAGGAACCAGCTGCTTGTTTTCTGCCGAGTTGGTTTCCTCTCCACAAAGACACGTTAGTTATCCACGCTCAACCCCTCCCTCCTCTTTCCTATTCTTTTATTTCCAGGATCATGCCATAAGCATTCATTAGCTTTTTGTTTTACATCCAGTCCCCGTGTGTATGCAGTTTTGTCAATTTTGTCATCCGTTCCCACTCGCTCACAATGGCCTACTCTTCAAAAAAAGCGGAACAGGTTTTTACGTGTGCGTAAGATGTTCTGCGTGTGTTCACACGCGGGACTTCGGTTTATAGTCTCATCCGAAAGACTTTTTGGGAAGAGTGGAGTCGGCACTGATGTTAACTCCGGAGGAAAAATCCTCTTGAACGAGATTCGAACCTGGGTCAGCAGATCACGAATGCGATACGTTTGCTATCTGACTGCCCAGCTTCCAGCCCTCACAGAGACATCCTCCGTTCAATTTTCCCCTGAAGTTCACATCAGTGCTGTGTCCACTTTCCCGAATGTCCTTCGGATGAGTCTATAAACCGAGGCTCTTTGTGTGAAAGGCACGCAGAACATGTTGCGCATATGTAAAAGCCTGTTCTTGCCTTTCGGTAGAGTGGAACATGGTGTGCCGGTTGGAACGCATGACAGAATTTACAAAACCGCATGCACACACGGACTGGATTTAGAAAATTCGCACGAGTGCTTATATTCCGTTATCCTCAAAACAAATGAAAGAATGAATAAATGACACACACACACACACACACGCACACACACGTGTGTGACTGCCAGAGAGAGAGAGAGAGAGAGAGAGAGAGAGAGAGAGAGAGAGAGAGAGAGAGAGAGAGAGAGAGAGAGAGAGAGAGAGAGAGAGAGAGAGAGAGAGAGAGACAGACAGACAGACAGACAGACAGACAGACACACACACACACACACACACACAGACAGACTGAGAGAGGTGGTAGGTCTTTGTCTCCTAAAACAGATCAAAACGACATTTTGTTGCAGATCAGGAAAATCGGAACTTCTTTTCAAGAGGGAAAGCGGTGATCAGTTTTGCTTTGTCGAGTCTGACGGCACACGAGGACTGTTACACGGCACTGCGAGCTGTGGGATGTAAAACTAGCCACTGTCCTCCACTAGAAGCACCCCACAAGTGACACTGTAGCACAGGTCTTGATCAAATCCAATTTGAACACACAACACTGGCAAAAGTTCTGCTGCAAAGTTTCTCAGCAGAGAACTTCTTTGTCTCCTGAGAAACCGATATTTTATTCGGGGGAAAAAAGTTTGATTCTGAGTGGCTCTGTTGTGTGAACCATTCTCAATCACTGTCAATCATTATCGATCCTTTATATTGTCAAACAGATTTCAACCGTTCTTCAAAATAATGACTCTACCGCGAAAGTTTGAAGTATGAAGGTGTGTTTGTTTATAATGAACTTTTCCATATTTCTCCCATTCGATGTCAAATCAACAGTTGTAAAATAACTATTAACACTTGTAGAAAGGGGAATCTGAAGTGCAGTGTATTCAGAGTCGGTACTTTGTGTTACACAAGCAGTGTGCAGTATCAAAGCCGACTTGTCATTTTTCATTGTCGGACCGATATCTGTATGCCCAAGGCACATCATTTTTCGTGTCACACTGTCTCCACACTTTATTTTCAAAAATCGCAAACCATCCAGACACTTCTGTGCCACATCTTCTCTGTTATGACTGCCATAATATTCATCTCTTATAGGGTTTGGTCCCCCAGTTCACCCAGCTGTAAATGGGTACCCGCCCTCTTTAGGGTCAGGGAAGGTAAAGCAGCGAGGGAGAGGAGATGGGCGCCGCCCTCAATATGCTGGCCCCTGGAGAAGCTGAGGTCTCTGACGCCTCGCTCCCCTACGACCACGTAGGTTATGGGACATCTTTACCTTTTTTTTTTATAGAGGTTTGCGTCAAACGTAACAGTACACTTTCCGATTCGATCTTAAATCTGGATATATACATGTGTTATGATTATTACAAGTGAACTGGAATGCAAAGCAACAGAGAGAGAGAGAGAGAGAGAGAGAGAGAGAGAGAGAGAGAGAGAGAGAGAGAGAGAGAATTCTGAACTCTGAACGTGTTTGAGATGTACATTGGCCTTAGGCCACAATACACGGAGTTTGGGGGAAGGAGGAAAATCAACATTCTGGTGTGTAAAGTACCATAGTACATGGAAGAAAGAACAAACAAACCAACAACCGATTCATGTGAATAATGACCGCAGTGATCAAGTCTTGGACTATGAACTGGATACACACTGCTATTAGACTGCGTGAATATTGTTAACAGCATACATCAACATCGGTATAAATCAAAATGTAAAATTTCAATTCAGGTTGATAGAAACAATATTTGTAGAGACATATCTTATTTGGCACACGTATCAATTAATTCACGACAGTTTCTTCCTTCTATTCATGGAATGGAATATGTATCTGGATAGACAATGTCTGTGTTCTCCATTTGATGTCTTGAGTAGCTCTGATAGTGGTACATCAATACATTCAGTTAAAAACTTATCCCTTAAAGCGGAGTACATTGAGCATTCAAACAAAAAATGGGCTTCATTTTCTCATTTTGTTTGACAAAAAAGGACAACGTTTTTCTTGCTCATTAGCTTATCCCTTGGCTTTTGATACATTCAAGAAGTGTGTCACCTCTGACACTATCGAACGCTTTCTTGAAGTCAACGAAAGCAAAGTACAACGTTTTGCCTTTTTTTGGACATACATTTTTGTACAATGGCATAGAGGTTGAAAATCTGGTCAATAGTAGAATATTTTTTCGGGGAGAGAGAAAGAGAGAGAACAATGAACAAATTTTATTTATAGAGGGTTATAGAATAAGCATAACAATAGCTTTTTTACATCCAGAGAGAGAGAGAGAGAGAGAGAGAGAGAGAGGGAGGGAGAGAGAGGGAGGACCTTCATCTATCAGGGATAACACCGGCTAAACCAGTTCCCTCACAGGGCCGGATTGACAGCCAACACTGGCTGCCCTCTCTTGTAAATAGCGCCCTTAACTCCAGGCTCTCTCTCAGCCACTAAGCCGTTCTACATCAATTAGCCACCTTCCTCAGATCCCGTGTGTGTGTGTGTCGTCGGTGTGTGACTGAGGGGTGACAGCTCTGAAAGCTGGACACCGCTAACGCTGACAGAGAGAAGGAGAGCACGGGAGCACAGCCTTGACACCAGAAGGAAGAGAGGAGAGGAGAGGGGAGAGGACATTGTGGTGGATATTTTAACGAGTGTAGTACAGCTTCATTCCGCCGTTTGCTGTTTATCCTTCTTCTGTCATAGTTATCACCACAACAGCCACAGCCAAATACCTCAGCTACTATGTGTCGTGTCATCGCTGCCACTCTTCTTTACAGTGTTTCTTGGCATTTTTCTCCCTGACAAAATATCAATGCTGATAAAGTCCTGTACGTCTACTTTCTCTTCTGAACCTCTGGCTGGTTCTGTTGCTACTTTCTGACATATCATGCACAGCATGCTACTGGCATCACTGATTGTACAGGGAAAGGACTCAAAGAAGACTGAATGTGATACCAACAACCTAAATATATCCAGTATTTGGAAAGTTTCCTTTATCAACGAAACTTTCCGAAACACAAACGACTATACTCAAGTTAAAGAAAATGGACATAAGATAGGAATATATCGGGGGGGGGGGGGGGGGGGGGAGTAGGGGGTTGATCAGATTATAAAATGTTCAATTTTGGATGAAAATATGGTAGAATCAATACGTCACCGGCTCCACCAATGCTACAACTCCAACAGCCAGGTAAACCCAGCAGGCTATTCCACCATCTTCTAGCTTCATATTAAGGTAGTGGGGGGTTCATTAGAATATTTCACATGAATTGATGATAACATGAAAGAAAAAGGTAAAGGTGTAGCTTTCTCTTTCTCTCTCTCTCTCACACACATACTCTCTCTCTCTCTCTCTCTCTCTCTCTCTCTCTCTCTCTCTCTCTCTCTCTCTCTCCTCTTTCTCTAAGCCCTTTGATTTGTCTGTGCAAGATACAGCGCTATATAAATTCCATTTATTATTATTATTATTATTATCTCTCACTCACACACACACTCTCTCTCTCACTCACACACACACTCTCTCACACACACACACTCTCTCTCACACACACACACTCTCTCTCTCTCTCTCTCTCACACACACACACTTTCTCTCTCTCACACACACTCTCACTCTCAAACTTTAAGATTGTTTTTGAAAGAGATAAGTATACTAGTGAAATGGATACATATTGTTTTCGCGTTGCAGTTACTCAAGTACGATTGAATGCGCTACCACTAAACAATAATACACATCGCTATAGTAGTTCAAATGAAGATAAGCAGTGCCCTGTTTGTAAAGACCAAATAGAGAATGAAGAACACTTTGTATTTAATTGCCCTGTCTATGAAGATTTGAGACATAAGTTTCTTAAAGATGCGAAGAGACTTCCTTTGCACGTGCTACTCAAAGCTACAATATCTACTGATAGACATAATTTATCACGATTTATTTTTCATGCAACCAACAGAAGAAGTAAGATAACTTTATAGAAATGGATCCTTATATTGATGACAACTACATTCAAAACATTGTCGATTATGACCAACGTGAATTCATTTGTGATGAATATCCACGAAATAGGTGATGTGATTTCTTTATTATTGCTGATATATCATTTCATACTTATATACATTGATAGTAATGTGTTTATAACACTCATGTCATATGTCCACTCCATACGCCCATCATTCCTTTGTATTGTGGCCTAAGGCCGATGTACAGTAAAAGTCTGAAGTCTGAAGTCTCTCTCTCTCTCTCTCTCTCTCTCTCTCTCTCTCTCTCTCTCCTCTCTCTCTCTCTCTGTCTCTTCTAACAGACGCCTAATGACATCAAACTAGGGGTATGGAGGATAGCAGCGAAGCAGTTCCACATATGTCAGACAATGCCACTGACAGACAGCACTGTACCCTGTCCTCTGTCTTCTCCTCTTACACTACAGAGACAGGGAAGGGGGGGGGGGGGGGGAGGTGGGGGGCTTGTGGGGGAGGGGCGCTGGGGCGAGGGAAGGGCGTTGCGAGGGGGTGGGGGTGGGAGGGGAGTGGGCGTATAGAAACTGTTCGAAGTGTTTTTTCGAAGAAAGTGAATTAGGTGGTGGGATATTTGAGAATAAAGTTTGCGTGTATTACTTTAAATACTGACATCGTAAGTGTGTGTGTGTGTGTTGTGTGTGTGTGTGTGAGTGTGTGTGAGTGTGTGTGTCTGTTTTAGAAAGAGAGAGAGAGAGAGAGAGAGAGAGAGAGAGATGTGGTGTGTGTGTGTGTGTGTGTGTTGTGTGTGTGTGTGTGTGTGTGTGTGTGTGTGTGTGTGTGTGTGGTGTGTGTGTGTGTGTGTGTGTGTTAGAGACAGAAGAGCGCGCGCTAAATTTTACGTATGTCTGGAGTTTTTTGTCTTGAAATAAATTCTTCGTGAATTCTTTTTTTGAGAGAGAGAGAGAGAGGAGAGAGAGAGAGAGAGGAGAGAGAGAGAGAGGAGAGAGAGAGAGAGAGAGAGAGAGAGAGAGAGAGAGAGAGAAAGAAAGAACTCGAACTCGAATGTTTTAATGAGGGTAAATGGATCTGCCAGGGGCTTCTTTACACCAAGCCCTCATAAAAAACCCAAAGGGCAAACAAACATGAAATAATGTATAACATATAAACAATGAAGCTAACAATAAACTTCATCACTTAGTTATGCATGCAATCAACTACTCACATTATCATTCAATTATCTAACAAACCAACCAATCAATATAAATTGACTAATTACATATCTATACACATCAAAATTTCCTCTTTTCACACACACAGACATACACACACAAAACTCCGTGTGGAAAGTGTGTGTTAGAGAGAGGAGAGGGGAGGGGGAGAGGGGGGAGGAGAGATGAGAGGAGAGTAGAGGGAAAGCGAGAGAGAG
>CM054145.1:409868-417368 GCA_028751875.1 Rapana venosa
CAACAACACATCACCACGTATCATTTCTGACACAATACAGGGCTGCTCAGAATGCAATCACGCATAAGGACAAGAACATATCTGTGAGAATACAAAAAAACAACAACAAATACACCCAAACTTAGCTACTGTATAGAATGGTTTTAACTTTTGTCTTTGTGGGTGAAGGAGAGATTATGCCAGTAACAATAATTATGCAACAACAACAACAATATTAATAATAATGCTGCTTCTGCTGCTGCTGCTGCTGCTGCTGATGATGATGATGATTATGGTGATGATGATGGTGATGGTGATGATAGGGCTGCAACTACTACTACTATTACTACTACTACTTTCTATTATTATTATTATAATTTAAAAGATAATAATGATGATGATGATGATGATGATGATGTGATGATGAAAAAGAAGAGGAAGAGGAAGAAGGGGGAGGGGGAGAAGAAGGAGAGGAGAAAGAAGAAGGAGGAGGAGCAGGAGGAGGAGAAGGAGAAGAAGGAGGAGGAGAAGAAGAAGAAGGGGGAGCAGGGAGGAGGAGAAGGAGGAGAAGAAGGAGGAGGAGAAGGAGAAGAAGAAGAAGGAAGAATATTGATACTAATTACGTGGATTTTTTAAGCGCTGAATCTTGTAAAGAAAACAAATCAAACTGCTTGCATTCCAATCATTCACAGGCACGCGATCGCTCACGAGTAAGATTAATGATTTCAAATTCCCCACACACACACCACACACACACACACACACACACACACACACACACAACACACACAAACAACACAAACACACACACACAACACACACACACGAGTAACGCACTAAAGCAAGACGCTGGAGGAGGAGGAGGGGAGGAGGAGGAGGACTGAAGACACAGAAGGGAGAGGTGTAATGATGGAGGAAGATTCTCAGAAGGAAGTAAGTGTGGCTGGAGGCTAGATTGGAAAGTGCTAGATGAAAGCTTTTGGCGAGGGTAGAGCTTTCCAGATAAATGGATCAGAAATAGTGATATGAAAGAACAATTCAAGCCATCCAAACGAAATGTTGTTGCGAAATATTGAACAGCAGATACACACTGATGATGATGTCACCAACAAACATCATCAAACATTACAAAGGTCAGTAAGAACATTCGGATGTCAGGGTTTTTTGGGTTTTTTAAAGTTCAAAACTGATATCTATCTATTTATCTATCCATCCATCTATCTATCTATCTATACACACACACACACACACACACACGTGTGTGTATGCGTGCATGCGTGTGTATGTGTGTGTGTTCCTGCAGAGCCAGACTTTCGATAGATATATGAAGAAATCCAATAAACAACTCCTTGTGCGATGCCCCGATGAGTCTGAGGAGAAGTGGAAGAAGGTAGAGGAGGAGGAGGAGGAAGAGGGAGGAGGAGGAGGAGGAGGGGAAGAATGCAAAGAAGAAGAAGAAAAAGAAGAAGAAAGCAAACAAGAATGCAAAGAAGAATGCAAAGAATAAGAAGATGACGATGATGATGATGATGATGATGAAAGATGATGATGATAATGTGAGAAGAAGAGAAAGAAGAGAGAAGAAGAAGAAGAAGAAGAAGGAGGACAAACAGAATTCAAAGAAGAATGCAAAGAAAAAGAAGATGACGACGATAAGAAGAAGAAGAAGAAGAAGAAGAAGAAGAAGGGGAAAGAGAGAAGAAGAAAAAAAAAAAAGAGAAGAAGAAAAGGAGGAGGAGGAGGAGGGGAGGACGAGAAAAAGGGGAAGAAGAGAAAAAAAGAGGGGGAGGAGGGGGAGAAGAAGAAGAGAAGAAGAGAAGGACCCCAAAAGAATGCCAAGAGAAGATGCAAAGAAGAGAATTTCAAGAAGAAGAGAAGATGAGGATGGGAAGAAGAAATATAAAGGAAAAAAAAGAACAGGAGCAATATCAGAACTCGCACTTTTCTGCCTACATTAATTTGTGCCTGTGGATCTTTCAACCAGCCCTACACCCCCAATTATTCTGACTTGTGAACTACCGATAGAAAAATTTAAAAAATACAAACCCCCTGTATTCACACAAGTCAGAGAAAGCCATCACCTAAATAAATAAAAAAAACAACAACAACCAACTAATAAAAAGATCAGTTTCAAACTGACCACATACAAAACCCACCTCCCCCCACCCCCTCCTCCAAAGATAAAAGAGCTAATATCGCGAAGCATACAGCGACCAAGATGAAAAAAACCTGGACAACTCGATATCAGATCAATGAAGAAGCTTTCCTTCACAAAATGCGGGAAGAGAGTGGACTGGGGTGGGTTAGGGAGGAGGGTGGGGAGGGAAACTGATGAACAGTGGATGAATGTGGGGAGGGACGTTGGAACAGATCATTGCCGGGAGAGGCAGGTGGTGGTGTATGGTGGTAGTGGGGGGGGAGGGGGGTGGGGTGGGGGCGACAAGTGTGAAGGGGCTAAAATTTTGCCCTTTCCCCAGGCGTTTTCTGGGAGACAAGGGTTCGTTTCTTTCTTCCCTTTCCCTTTCTTTCTTTCTTTCTTTCTCTTTCGGCAATCGTGTTCTTGTCCTTAAAGTTGTCTTCCATTCTTTTCTATGTTTTCTTCTTCTTCTTTGCATTCTTCTGCTTCTTTGATTCTTCTTCTTCTGCTTCTTTGCATTCTTCTTCTCTTTGCATTCTTCTTCTTTTTCTTCTTTGCATTCTTTTTCCTCTGCTTCTTTGCATTCTTCTTCTTCTGCTTCTTGCATTCTTCTTCTTCTGCTTCTTTCATTTTCTTCTTCTTCTGCTTCTTTTCATTTTCTTCTTCTGCTTTCTTTGCATTCTTCTTCTTCTTCTGCTTCTTTGCATTTTTTTTTTTCTTCTTCTTCTGCTTCTTTGCATTCTTCGTCTTCTTCTTTGCATTCGTCTTCTTTTTTTGCATTCTTCTTCTTCTTTGCATTCTTCTTCTTCTTCTTTGCATTCTTCTTTCTTTGCTTGTTTGCATTCTTCTTCTGTTTCTTCTCCACTTTCTCCTTTTCCTTGTTTTGTTGTTGTTGTTCTTCTTCTTCATGACCATCATCTTCTTCTTCTTCTCCTCCTTCTCCTTTGTCAGAACTATATCTGTCTGTCTGTCTGCGTCTTTATCTTTGTCACTCTGCCTTTCCCCTCTTTATGATTGCCGGGTTCCAATGCTGACTGCTGTATCAGTGTAACAAACACACGCCCACCTCTGCTAGTTGAGCTATTGTTAACTTGCATATATCCCCAGGGAAAGTAAGGTAAAGGTGTCTCATAATCTATTATCCGTGATAAAAAAAACTTCCTAACTCTGCATGCCAGAAAAATATTCTTTTATTCTTATATTCAAACAGCAATAGATTATGCATCTACACTGTGGGATATGGCCAGCAATAATTTACTTAAATTAATAGTGAGGGTGCATGAACGCGCCCTAAAGCTTATCCTAAACAAATCATCATCTTTAACAGTTGCTGACCATTCAGATATTAATATTCTTCCCCTTAAGTCCAAGCTTCTTTTCAATAAAGGAGTTTTGATGCATAAGATCTTGCATGGAAATGCCCCATCTTTATTACAAAGCATCTTCACAGTAAATGATTTTAGACACTCTCATTTGATTAATCTACCTCTACCTAATATAACACTATTCAAATCAAGTCTAGAATATTCTGGGGGCTGGCTGTGGAATAGGCTTCCCTCCCAACTAAAAAATGAAACTAATCTGAAAAAACGTATATCAATGTATCAAGATCTTTTGATGAAACAATGTGATACAACATATCTCCTTCCCAAGATGTATTAATACAACACTTATTTCCGCTTTCCATACTTCTTGTTCCTCTCTCTGTCTCGCTATCTCTGTCTCTATCTCAGACTGTCTATCTGTCCCTCTGTTCTGTCTGTCTGTCTATCTATCTGTCTGTCTGCCTGCCTGCCTGCCTGCCTGCCTGCCTGCCTGCCTGCCTGCCTGCCTGCCTGCCTGCCTGCCTGTCTGTCTGTCTGTCTGTCTGTCTGTCCGTCTGTCTGTCTCTGTCTCTGTCTCTCTCTCTCGTGTATTTTTTGAATCAATGTGTGGTACTTTTAGTACTAATTATGTTTTTGCTTTTCTTGCAGCTTTCTTTTCTTTTCTTTTTGGGGCTGGTTTTGAAAAAAAAAGTTTTGTTACTTATCTATTACCCTCGTGAAATAAATGCGTTTTGCGTTTGGGGGTCGTAGGGGAAAGGAGCCGTCAAGACCTATTCTTGGGCCAGCATTTGGGGGCGGCGCCATCTCCTCCCCCCCCCGCTGTTTTTACCTTCCTGACCCTAAAGAGGAGGGGTCCCCATTGACAGTGGGTAAAGGGGGGGATTTTTATTGAGCCAAGGCCCGCAAAGGGTCACCCAACCAAGGGGGGGGGGGGGGGGGGGGGGAGATTTTAAAAATTTTTGGGATCTTAAATCTTGAAAGTTCATTCAGTATTTAATTTATTCTTTATTTAATTTTTTGTTATGCACACAAATACAGTGGACAGTTCTTTCCAAAGCTTTTTCCGACAGAGGAGATAATTATGCTTTCCTAACAAAAAAATCTACAAGATCACCTCTGTAGATTTCGGTTAAGAGTTGGGGCCTTAAATGGGGGGGGAAGCAGTGGTTTTCAGATGAAGATAACTCTAACGATAATAAGTATGTCCCCTTTTGTGCCGAATGCCACAAAAGATGAATTTTCCCTTTTTTTTGCGACTCGGGAAAAAGGAGAAACTGCGAGCACCAAGTGTCTTTACTGACCCCGCAAAAAAAATTTTTTTTTTTTTTTTTGGGGTTTTAAAAATTCTTTTGGGGTTTTTTAAATTTTTTTTTAAAAAAAAAAAAAAAACCTTTCCCCCTGAGAAAAAATTTGGGGGGGGGGATTTGGAGGGGTTGGTTTTTTTTTTTTTTAAAAGGAAAAGGGGGAAGGGGGGGAAAAAGGAGGGGGGGGAAAAGGGGGGGGGGGTGGGTTTTTGGGGATTAAAAGGAGAGGAAAAGAAAAAAAAGAAAAAAATAGGAGAGAGAAGGAAGGGAGAGAGCGAGAGAGGGGTTTTAAAAAAGGTTGTCTTACTGAAAATAAAAAGTGTGTGAGGGAAACTCAAAACTTAATCAACAAACCTCCTTACCCCCCCTTGTCTGCAAAAAGCTTTCAATTGAAGGGGGACTACCTGTGAGTTCGCCAGGCTGGTGTAAAAAAAACGTTTTTTCGAAAGGGAACCGGGTCGGGGTGGTTTACGGTCAAATGGGGGGCCGGGGGGGGGGGGGGGCTGGGTTTTTGTGCCTTGGGAAAAAAGACCACCCCTTTTTTCCCCATCCCCCCAGGTTACATTTTTGGGCCCTCGCAATACTCACAACCTCCGAAAAATTAAAAACCCAGTTCCAACCTACAAAACCATAAGGGCTCGGGTTTGGCAAAAAAACATATTTCTTATTTTTCCCCAAAAAACAGTTCTCTCCTTCCTTCCTTTTTCCCCTTTTTCCTCTCTCTCTTTCTTCTCTCTCCTCTTTCTTTCCCTCTCCTGTGTTGCGCAAAAGTGCAACCGCAACTTTGATCGAAGTCCTTGCATAAAATTGATGGAAGGATATATAGTTCACACACACACACTTTTTATCATTATTTGGTTATGTTGTTTACCCTTTGTTTGTCATTATGATTATTCACCAAAACCCCCAACACAACACACAAAACCCAAACCACCCCCACACAAAACAAACACAACATTTTAATTTTTTGTTTTGGTTCTTTTGGGGGGGACGTTTTAAAACTGAATTTAAATTAACTACATACTTTTAATATGCTCTACAAAACTACTACAACAATACTATAACTATAACTCTAACTATATACTATACTACCTACAACAAAATACTACTTACTCTACTGCTAATACTACTACTTAAAGTGGAAAAGGCTTTAAACAAACCCTTTACTACTCTACTATTACACCCCACTATACTATTTCCCTACTATCTCACCCCTACACTTCTAAAACTATATACATCTACTTCTATACCACTATAACTATTACATATATTTAAAAATACTACTAAAAATTACATTCTATACACCTTCTACACTACTAGTATGTACTATACTATATACTACAAAACCACCACCACACACACACAAAAACCATATGCGCTGTGTTTAACCCGGGTTCGATCCGTTCAAGGGGATTTTTCCCCTGGAGTTAACATAGTGCCGATCCCTCCCCCCAAAAATTTTTTTTGGGATGAGACTAAAAACCCCGACCCCCCCGTGCGAACGGCACGAACATCTTGCCACACGTTAAATCCTTTTCGCTTTTTCGAAAAGTGGGCCCCATTGTGTCCCGGTATGAACGGAGGCCAAATTTTAAAAACATGCATACCCGGGGACTGGATTTTTAAAAAATGCAATGATGCTTACCCCTTTACCCTCAAAAAAAAAGTAAAAAAAAAAAACTCGGGAAATTTTTGGGTGTTTTTTTTGGGTTGGTTTGGGGTTTGTGGTTTTTGGTTTTTTTTTTTTTTTTTTGGGGGGGGGCTTTCAAATTATGTAAGTTTTTTTTTTTCCATTGAAATTCATAAATGAAAATTTTTTTTATATTTTTTCATTGGAACAACCGATTTTTTTTGGAATTTTAGAACACTGTCCTTTTTGTGTATTGTAAATGTAGGTTTTGTACTGTAAAAGGGTTTGGGGTTTTTTTTTTTTTTTTTTTTTTTTTTTTTTTTTTTTTTTTTTTTTTTTTTTTTTTTTCTTTTAATTTTTGTGGAAAAAAAAAGGGGGTTTTTTTTTTTTTTTTAATAAAGTATTAACTTTTTTTTTTTTTTTTTTTTTTTTTTTTTTTTTTTTTTTTTAGAAAACCCGGGGAGAAAGTGTTTTTTTTTTTTTATAAGACTTAAAAAATTTCCCCCCCCATTCTTTGGAAACTCTTGTGCTGTTTTTTTTTTGTCCCTGGGCGTTTTCTTTTTACTACGGGGGCGCCAGCAGATTTTTGTCAATATTTTAAATTGGCCCTTTTCTATGTATATCAAAAGACCAAACCACAGCATTTTTTTTTTTCTTAACCCCTTTTTTCTCCAACATTTTTGTTTGTTTTCTACTTTGTTCTTCTTCATCAGGGGACGGGATTTGCTCAGTGGTTGGGCATTTGCTTTCCCCCCAAGTTTAAACGCCTGAGCGTTGGGGTTTCCATTGGATGGGTGACCCTTTGCGCGCCTTGGGTTCAGTACAGTTTTCCCCCCGTTCACCCCGCTGTAAAAAGGGGACCTGCCCTTTTTAGGGTCGTGGAAGGTAAACAGCGAGGGGAGGAATGGACGCCGCCCTCAAATGTTGGCCCCAGAGAAGTGGGTCCTGAGCCTCGCTCCCCCCACGCCTTTTAGGTTATGGGATCCTTTTCCTTACCTTTTTTCTCTATCCATTTGTCTTCTCATTGGATCTATCTCAAGCATTTTTTTTTTCCCCGTTTCTCATCCATTCCCTCTTTTCATGAAGATCATGTGCTTTTTTTTTCTCCTTCTCTCATCACTTTTG
>CM054145.1:427368-444868 GCA_028751875.1 Rapana venosa
ACACACAGACACCTTCACTGCTTGTAGGAAAGGTATCCTACACACAGACACCTTCCCTTCCCTGTAGGAAAGATACTCTACACACAGACACCTTCACTGCTCTGATCCTACACACAGACACCTTCACTGCTCTGATCCTACACACAGACACCTTCACTGCCCTGTAGGAAAGGTATTCTACACACAGACACCTTCACTGCTCTGATCCTACACACAGACACCTTCACTGCTATCTGGGAAAGGTATCCTACACACAGACACCTTCACTGCCCTGTAGGAAAGGTATCCTACACACAGACACCTTCACTGCCCTGTAGGAAAGGTATCCTACACACAGACACCTTCACTGCCCTGTAGGAAAGGTATCCTACACACAGACACCTTCACTGCCCTGATCCTACACACAGACACCTTCACTGCCCTGTAGGAAAGGTATCCTACACACAGACACCCTCACTGCCCTGTAGGAAAGGTATCCTACACACAGACACCTTCACTGCCCTGATCCTACACACAGACACCTTCACTGCCTTGTAGAAAAGGTATCCTATACACAGACACCTTCACTGCCCTGTAAGAAAGGTATCCTACACACAGACACCTTCACTGCCCTGATCCTACACACAGACACCTTCACTGCCTTGTAGGAAAGGTATCCTACACACAGACACCTTCACTGCCCTGTAGGAAAGGTATCCTACACACAGACACCTTCACTGCCCTGATCCTACACACAGACACCTTCACTGCCTTGTAGAAAAGGTATCCTATACACAGACACCTTCACTGCCCTGTAAGAAAGGTATCCTACACACAGACACCTTCACTGCCCTGATCCTACACACAGACACCTTCACTGCCTTGTAGGAAAGGTATCCTACACACAGACACCTTCACTGCCCTGATCCTACACACAGACACCTTCACTGCCTTGTAGGAAAGGTATCCTACACACAGACACCTTCACTGCTCTGATCCTACACACAGACACCTTCACTGCTCTGATCCTACAGACAGACACCTTCACTGCCCTGTAAGAAAGGTACCCTACACACAGACACCTTCACTGCTCTGATCCTACACACAGACACCTTCACTGCCCTGTAGGAAAGGTATCCTACACACAGACACCTTCACTGCCCTGTAGGAAAGGTATCCTACACACAGACACCTTCACTGCTCTGATCCTACACACAGACACCTTCACTGCCCTGATCCTACACACAGACACCTTCACTGCTTGTAGGAAAGGTATCCTATACACAGACACCTTCACTGCCCTGTAGGAAAGGTATCCTACACACAGACACCTTCACTGCCCTGTAGGAAAGGTATCCTACACACAGACACCTTCACTGCTCTGATCCTACACACAGACACCTTCACTGCTCTGATCCTACACACAGACACCTTCACTGCTTGTAGGAAAGGTATCCTACACACAGACACCTTCACTGCCCTGTAGGAAAGGTATCCTACACACAGACACCTTCACTGCTCTGATCCTACACACAGACACCTTCACTGCCTGTAGGAAAGGTATCCTACACACAGACACCTTCACTGCCCTGTAGGAAAGGTATCCTACACACAGACACCTTCACTGCCCTGTAGGAAAGGTATACTACACACAGACACCTTCACTGCTCTGATCCTAAACACAGACACCTTCACTGCCCTGATCCTACACACAGACACCTTCACTGCTTGTAGGAAAGGTATCCTATACACAGACACCTTCACTGCCCTGTAGGAAAGGTATCCTACACACAGACACCTTCACTGCCCTGTAGGAAAGGTATCCTACACACAGACACCTTCACTGCTCTGATCCTACACACAGACACCTTCACTGCTCTGATCCTACACACAGACACCTTCACTGCTTGTAGGAAAGGTATCCTACACACAGACACCTTCACTGCCCTGTAGGAAAGGTATCCTACACACAGACACCTTCACTGCTCTGATCCTACACACAGACACCTTCACTGCCCTGTAGGAAAGGTATCCTACACACAGACACCTTCACTGCCCTGTAGGAAAGGTACCCTACACACAGACACCTTCACTGCTATCTGGAAAAGGTATCCTATACACAGACACCTTCACTGCCCTGTAGGAAAGGTATACTACACACAGACACCTTCACTGCTCTGATCCTACACACAGACACCTTCACTGCCCTGTAGGAAAGGTACCCTACACACAGACACCTTCAGTGCCCTGTAGGAAAGGTATCCTACACACAGACACCTTCACTGCCCTGAAGGAAAGGTATCCTACACACAGACACCTTCACTGCTCTGATCCTACACACAGACACCTTCACTGCTCTGATCCTACAGACAGACACCTTCACTGCCCTGTAGGAAAGGTATCCTACACACAGACACCTTCACTGCTCTGATCCTACACACAGACACCTTCACTGCTCTGATCCTACAGACAGACACCTTCACTGCCCTGTAGGAAAGGTATCCTACACACAGACACCTTCACTGCTCTGATCCTACACACAGACACCTTCACTGCCCTGTAGGAAAGGTATCCTACACACAGACACCTTCACTGCCCTGTAGGAAAGGTATCCTACACACAGACATCTTCAGTGCCCTGTAGGAAAGGTACCCTACACACAGACACCTTCACTGCTCTGATTCTACACACAGACATCTTCACTGCTCTGATCCTATACACAGACACCTTCACTGCCCTGTAGGAAAGGTATCCTACACACAGACACCTTCACTGCTCTGATCCTACACACAGACACCTTCACTGTTCTGTAGGAAAGGTATCCTACACACAGACATCACACCACTGGCACTGATAAGCAATGAAAGCCAGCTCTAGCCAAACCATCAGTCTGTGTGCTTGCCTGTGTAGAAATGTTCTGGAATGTTAAAGGAATCAGGCACTCCACCACTCAAATGAATATGTGAGGCCACGCAGGGGTGTTATGGTCACGCTATTTTCATCTACCAAACAACACACACCTGAAACAAGGATAAAATTCAGGTCACTACTCTATCCATATTTAACCAGGTACATGAAAGGCACACAACAGCAAATAGCTACATTGTCTTCTAGCCGAATGTAAGAAAACCAAATTCTTTTCAACACTCATGCCAAGATACCATGTTAATCCTAGGGAACCAATAGAGAGTATACAGTTGTAAATCAGACAACCAAAGACTACAAATTAACTAGGAAAATCCTTTCCTCAATACTCAACTGACATTATCCTAATAATGTCAACAGAACTTAGTCTATACTAAGATCTTTCACAACATTGGTCCCTATTATATCCCATGGATATTGTAGCACGAGAGAGAGAGAGAGAGACAGACAGACAGACAGACAGAAGGAGGGGGGAGGCAGAGACAGAGCAGGCACAATCTAGTGTGTCACAAAACCACAAACGAATTAACCACTTTTGACACAAATGACTAACCATACACACAGTCACACCTACATGTCAGACTGCCTACTTTAGCAGGGCAATTACCACAGGGGCCCAGATATGCCTAGTCCTGTACTGCATTCAAGTCTAACCTTTAAGCCTTCAACTCTTTGAGCTGTCAACTCTTTATCTCAATTCAATTTTGCCATGGTAGTCTATCCCAATAGTTTTGTTACCAATCCACACTATTTTACCAGTGATCAATGCAATTTATCAACTTCATTTCAATATAACACACACATCAAATGATTACTTCCTCATGAAATCCCACTTTTAGCATGAACATCCAATTATAGAATAAATCCAAGATCACACAATAAAATAATACAAATCTCATGACTTAAGCCAACTTTCATGTGTAAAACAACTCCACACGCGTTCACTGAACCAGTCACAATAATCAATCAATAATTAAATTCAGCTAGCACACATAAATTCACTCCTAAAATCAGCTTTTACCTTTTAAAAAAATCTCTTTAAGCAACAACTCTCTCAAAAAGAGAAATTCTCACTTACAGCTCAAGCAGAAGAACAAAACTGCCGTTTCCTTCTAAGTCATTCTGTCAGGTTTTACTGCATTACAGCCTAACTCAAGAAGAAAGTTGCCTCAGACAGCCAGCAAGAGAAAGACTTTAAAATGTCATGTACACCCTGTTATGTTGGTTCAGTTGCAGGACTACCAATTCCAATTGACCAATGAATACATTTAGAAACTGAGACTAGCAAATTCTGACCACACACACACATCCAAACCAGCTGACAAACAAATTTATTTAACAAACTAAAATCAACCAATAGTCTGACTACATGACAAAATCTGCTAATTTACTAGAGAAAGGGTGAGGGGAGGGAGAGAGGGGAAAGGGTGGGGGGTGTAATTCATTAAGAAAGAGGCCCCACAGGCCTGTTTAATGAGACCAGCTGTAGCAAGCTCTGAGGTGTTTATCTCATGACTGTTCCACTGGACACTCTACAACAATGCCTCAGGACATGACTAGAGAGGACTCCACTGTAGGCTAGCCGACAAAGGGACTGTTTAAGACAAAGGCTGAGCCACCAGCTCTGGGACTGTACGTCTACATGTGAGAACACTTAGCTACAACCATGACACAGAGTCTATATGTGATAACACTTAGCTACAACCATGACACAGAGTCTATATGTGAGAACACTTAGCTACAACCATGACACAGAGTCTATATGTGAGAACACTTAGCTACAACCATGACACAGAGTCTATATGTGAGAACACTTAGCTACAACCATGACACAGAGTCTATATGTGATAACACTTAGCTACAACCATGACACAGAGTCTATATGTGATAACACTTAGCTACAACCATGACACAGAGTCTATATGTGAGAACACTTAGCTACAACCATGACACAGAGTCTATATGTGAGAACACTTAGCTACAACCATGACACAGAGTCTATATGTGAGAACACTTAGCTACAACCATGACACAGAGTCTATATGTGAGAACCCTTAGCTACAACCATGACACAGAGTCTATATGTGATAACACTTAGCTACAACCATGACACAGAGTCTACATGTGATAACACTTAGCTACAACCATGACACAGAGTTGCCAAGTCTTCTAGCTCACAAAGACATGCTGGACACCTAAGCTGAGAGGAGTGACACTACACAGACTTCAATAATGGTTTCTTTAGGGAAAGCCTCAAGTAGATTACTAGAAATTCCAAAGCCACCAGCAATGGGTATACAAACAGACTGAGAAGTTGTTTTGATTAAACAGTACACTGTAACATGTAGGCTCACAAAGAAACCCCAACTCTCTTTCAGAACTGCTAACCTCAGCAAGAAGTCTAACAAGGTTAAACACATTCTTTGTAGAAGGGGGAGGGGGGGGGGGGAGGAAAGGGGGGTTGTAGTTCAAACTTTATAGTACGCATAGTGCACGCTATAACACCTGTTTACTCTCTCTCTCTCTGTCTGTCGGTCTCTCTGTCTCTCTACTACTACTACTACTACTTCTACTACTACTAGTACTACTACTACTACTACTAATAATATATGGAATTTATACAGCGCTGAATCTTGTAAAAAAAACAAAAAACAAATCGAAGCGCTTGCACTCAAATCATTTACACGCATGCAACTCTCCTTAAACATAATGAACAACAGGTTTCTTCAAATCCATGCGCGAGTACACACGCACGCACACACACACACACACAACACACACACACACACACACACACACACAAACACACACACACTCGCGAACACTCTCTCTCTCTGTCTCTCTCTCTGTCTCTCTCTCTCTCTCTCTCCATGTAATCCCTATTTTATCACTCTTTGTCTTCAGCCGCCTTATGTGGTCCATTCCTCAGCTACAGTGGACTTTGGCTAATCCTTTTTATGTGACTGTTTTCCCACCATTAAGGTTGCCGCACTACGACTTCATGGACGATGTCTCCACACGACACCAGTATGCATGCGTTTTCTTTTTTTTTTTCCTTTTTTTATCCGTTCCTGTTGGCACGCAAGCATCCGACTCACCAAAAAGCGGAACGAGTTTGGAAGTGTGAACAAAACGTTCTGTATGCGTTCCTACACCGGCACCTCGGTTTATAGTCTCATTTAAAAGACTTTTGAGGAGAGTGGAGTCTGCACTGATGTTAACTCCAGAGGACAATATCCCCCTTGAACGGGATTCGAACCCGGGTCGTCAGATTGCGAGGCCAAGATGTGTTGTGTGCGTTGCTACATAGCAACCTCGGTGTATAGTCTCTTCCACAATACTTTTGAGGGAGTGGAGTCGGCACTGATGTTAACTGCAGGAGGAAAGATCTCTCAAACGACACACTACCTCAGTGGCAGCTCGAACCCAAGCCCACAGACCTGTAAGCTCTAACCACTGCGCTACCCTGCACCCACAGCCACCTCATGTCCTTCTTCTCTTTTTTCCCTTTCTTTTCTTCCTAGCTCATTTTCTACACATTTTCATACCACTTTAACTCACGGCAGATTTCTCTGCGTGAAATTTTGGGCTCCCCCCTTTTCCCCGAGGAAAGCGCGTCGCCACAAGAACAGCGCCACCCATTTTTTTTCCTGTTTGTAAGTAGTTTGTTCCTTCACTACGATGTATAGCAGTGCAGTAAAGAATTTGGATAAACAGTGTGTGAAGAAACAAGAAGAAGAAAGTGGATCGGTGGTCTAGAGGTAACGCGCCTGTCTAGAAAGCTAAAAGTCTGGGTCGGAAGTGTGCAGTGGTTCGTATCCCGTTTGGACCGGAAACTTTTTCCCCATCCATTAGATCATGAGTGGTGGTCTGGGCGCTAGTCTTTCGGATGAAACGATAAACCGAGGTCCCGTGTGTTACACAAAATTATTCAGCGCACGTCAAAGAACCCACGGCAACAAGAGAGTTGTCCCTGGCAAAATTCTTAGAAAAAAGCCACTCTGATAGGGAAACAAACACTGTTGCAGACAGAAAAAAAACAGAAAAAAATGGGTGGCGCTGCTCTTGTGGCGACGCGCTCTCCCCGGGGAGAGCAGCCCGAATTTCACGCAGAGAAATCTGCCGTGACTTAAAGTGGTATAAATAAATAAATAAATAAGAAACTACACTAAGGTAAGCGGGTTCCTCTACGACACAAACTCAAAGTCTCTACAGTCAGCGTGTGCAGTACAGACCACGGGGCAGCAACCATCCCCACACAAAAGCCAGACAAAGACTGAGAGAGATAAAAAAAAAACCAACAACCGCTATCATATATGCAGCAGAAGGTAGGAGGACTGGAGAAACTCCATCATATACGCAACCTGACACTCAATAGGAAAGCAGTCCTGGCGTCCATCTTGCTTCCCAAACTGGATTAACAAACAGGCTGGGATCAATCGGGGATTGTTCCTCTCTTCAGCCCTGTCTGTCTGTCTGTCTGTCTGTCTGTCCGTCTGTCTGTCCGTCTGTCTGTCTGTCTGTCTTTCTGTCTGTCTGTCTGTGTGTGTGTCTGTGTGTCTGTCTTTCTGTCTGTCTGTCATATAATCGTGTCTTAAGATCACAGATTTATGTATTGTCGTTAATATCTCATTATAATCGTTAATAACGCACGCGCGCGCGCGCGCACGCACGCACACACACACACACACACACACACACACACACACACACACACACACACAACGCAGACACACACGCACACACGAATGCTTGTCTATGATTTTCAAAATAAAGACGTCCATCCTCGTTTGCCTTCTCTCTCTCTCCCTCTCTCTCTCTCTCTCTCTCTCTCCCTCTCTCTCTCCCTCTCCCTCTCTCTCTCCCCTCTCTCTCTCTCTCCCCCTCTCTCTCTTCTTGTTCTTCTCCTTTATCAATCATTTCTGCTAAGGACAAGGGTGGGTGTACAGAGCTCTGCTATTGCTTAACTGTTGTTTTTGAAAAGACAGGTTACCACTGCGATCTCTCTCTGTCTCTGTCTCTCCATGTCTCTGTCTCTCTCTCTCTCTGACCCTCACCCCACTCCTTCTCGTTCCCTCCGCTCTGCTGCAGATACCTTGTTTCTTACGAATACCCAGATTCAACCAGTCCACTGTTGGTCGTCGCTCTTTCTCTATTTCTGGTCCATCCATCTGGAGCGACCTTCCTTTCTCTCTCTTCGACAAAAGCCTACTTATGACATGTAAATCCAGCCTCAAGACATATTCACTTCAAACCTAACTTTTCCCCTCCTCCTTCATCTCAAAACTGTCCCAGCCTTCAACAGCCAAAATCCCATTACCCTGCCAAAGCCTCAAACCTCTGTGTGTGTGTGTGTGTGTGTGTGTGTGTGTGTGTGTGTGTGTGTGTGTGTGTGTGTGTGTGTAGGTGCGTACATTTGAATTTTGTTTAAGCTATTGATAGTTATTGGCTGCATGACTCTGTAAGAATATGTGGAATGCAAGCGCTCTGATTTGTCTTTGCAAGATATAGCGCTATACAAATTCCAATCATTATTATTGGAAGCTCAAAACAGAAAGAGACGGAGAAGGATCATCAATGTCAAACCTCCCCTGGGAGAAACATGACAGAAAAGGAAGGAGAAGAAAGAAGAAGAAGAAGAAGAAGAAGAGAAGAAGAGAAGAAGAAGAAGAAGAAGAAGAAGAAGATGATGATGATGATGATGATGATGATGATGATGATGATGATGATTATTGTTATGATCCCCAGCAGAAAAACTGAGACAGTCAAACATCTGTGAGAAAATACCGTGGACGATACTGCTTTCTCAGCAGAGCAGACAGACTGGAAAAGTTGGGGGGGGGGGGAGAGAGAGAGAGAGAGAGAGGGAGAGAGAGAGAGAGAGAGAGAGAGAGAGAGAGAGAGAGAGAGAGAGAGAGAGAGAGAGAGAGAGAAAAGAGAGAGAGAGAGAGAGTTTATCCCGGACTGCTGTCAACTGCTCCCCAACAATGCACGCTGCAGGGAGACTGGAGTTGCCCCTATGACGCAAAGCGAAATTGGACAGAATCCCTGATGACGCCAGCCCCTCAGCAACCACACTGTGTCCTGTATAGCTAGCAGCTGGTCTCCCATCATCATCCATCCTCCCCCCCCCCCCTCCCTTCATCCCATACAAAAAACAACAGCTCCTCCAGTTCTCACAAAGTCTGAGCACATGACTTGTCTTTTGTGGCCTCTTCACTGGTTGCCTGTCCCGTAGAGAGTAAGGCATACAATGAGTACTCTTAGCGACTGGTATCTTCACAAAGCTGCACCTTCCTATCTCTGCGACTTCCTTCATCTGTATAGTGGATCGGTGGTCTAGAGGTAACGCGCCTGCCTAGAAAGCGAAAAGTCCGGGTCGGAAGTGTGCAGTGGTTTGAATCCCGTTTGGGCCCGAAATTTGTCCCCCATGCATTAGACCATGAGTGGTGATCTGGGCGCTAGTCTTTCGGATGAGACGATAAACCGTGGTCCCGTGTGGTACACAAAATTATTTAGCGCACGTAAAAGAACCCACGGCAACAAGAGAGTTGTCCCTGGCAAACTTCTAAGAAAAAAAGCCATTCTGATAGGTAAACAAATACAGTTGCAGACACAAAAAATAGGTGGCGCTGCTCTTGTGGCGACGCGCTCTCCCTGGGGAGAGCAGTCCGAATTTCACGCAGAGAAATCTGCCGTGAGATAAATAAGTATTCCGTCTTGTTCCTTCCGTTCTGCTGCAGATATTTTGAGCTTACCAAGGCCCAGATTCAACAATCCGCCATTGGCAGTCCATCCATCTACAATGCCCCCATCTCTCCCTTCATCAAAAGCCTGCATTAGACTCTTTCAAAGTCAGCCTCAAGACACTCATTCTCAACCTAAGATCTTTCCACCGTTGTTACATCTCATATCTGTCCATATTTTTGACAGTCACCCCATTCACACTCCTTCTCGTTCCCTCCGCTCTGCTGCAGATACCTTTGTGCTTACGAATACCTAGATTCAACCAGTCCACCAATGGCCGACGCTCTTTCTCTGTTTCTGGTCCATCGATCTGGAATGACCTCCCTCTCTCTCTTCGCCAAAAGCCTTCTTATGACGCTTTTAAATCCGGCCTCAAGACACGTTCATTTAGAACCTAAGATTCTCTCCTCTTGTTCCATTTCATTTTTGTTCCTGCCCTCAACAGCCAAAATCCCATCACC
This sequence comes from Rapana venosa, assembly GCA_028751875.1. Taxonomy (NCBI): domain Eukaryota; kingdom Metazoa; phylum Mollusca; class Gastropoda; order Neogastropoda; family Muricidae; genus Rapana; species Rapana venosa. The sequence goes on from CM054145.1 coordinate 437,481, forward strand.
CTGCCGGAGTGTACAACCTTTGTGTGTGTGTGTGTGTGTGTGTGTGTGTGTGTGTGTGTGTGTGTGTGTGTGTGTGTGTGTGTGTGTGTGTGTGTGTGTGTGTGTGTGTGTGTGTGCGCAAGTCTGTATGTTTATACATTTGAATTTGTAAAAAAACCACCAACCAACTATTAATTGTAACTGGCTGCATGTGAATGAGTAGGATGAATGAAAGCGCTTTGATTTGTTTTTTTGCAAGATATAGTGCTATATAAATTCCATTTCTTCTTCTTCTTCTTCTTCTTCTTCTTATTATTATTATTATTATTCCCGACACCTTGCAAAAGTGCGGTACTTGTGTGTGTATGTGTGTGTGTGCGTGCGTGTGTGCGCGTGTGTGCGTGCGCGTGTGTTTGTACGTGCGTGCGTGCATATATGCGTGCATGCGTGCATGCCACCCACAACGAATGCTTTTGATTGGCTGCAACCTCCCACACTACTTCCACACATCCGTCTGACTTTTCCGATCTTCCCTACCACCACCACCCCAACACTTTTACCCCCCCCCCCCACCCCTCTCCCCCCACCCCACAGACTGGCAGAAGCACCTATCCACCCCGGGTGAAGTGACTGACATCCATCAGCGCCTAGGAGCTGACAGCACAGAGAGACAGTGCAGGGGACAGTGGTGTGAGGAGGAGGAGGCAGAGGCGGCAGCAGTGATGGGCATGAGTGTCTTGACCACTACACCACTGCAGGTATGGACACACTACAGGGGACCAGACTTCTTTCTGTCTCTGCTACAGTGGAGAAGAGATGGTTACTATAGTGTGAGTGCTGTGTCTTTCTTTAAGTTAACGTCTCTTCACTCTGGAGTTCACATCAGTGCCGACTCCACTCTCCCCAAAAGTCCTTCGGACGAGATTATAAACCGAGGCCCCGTGTGCGAACGCATGCAGAACATCTTGCGCACACGTTAAATCCTGTTCCGCTTTTCGGAAGAGTAGGCCATTGTGTGCCGGTGGGAACGGATGACATAATTGACGAAACCGCATACACGCGGGGACTGGAGGTAAAAAAGTATATAAGTGCTTTCCTTTTTTAACTCTGTTTCTGAGTCTATGTCGGAATTGCGATTGCGTGGGGTGATTTATAAGTACACATACTGGCTAACTTTATAGCATGTTTTTTGGTATTCTGCTGCATAACATACCCAAGACAGACATCCCAATTCCCAACAATGAGGCAGTTTGGTCAGCTGTATTCGTGTTCCGAGTCGTGTTGAGGTTTTTTTATATATCAAACTTCTGATTTGTGCAAACAGCAGAGAACGCGCGTTTTTGTTGAAAACGATTTGATTTTATGGGATGTTTTCCTAACCTGTTTTCTTCTCATCTTTTGTTGTTGTTGTTGTTGTTATTTTCAGCTGACCTTTGTGGAGAAAGCCAAACTCGTTTATACCCCCGCGTTAATTCAGTTTCAAGTCCACTTTATTTCCGTCCAAGGAAAGTTGATATTTAATGATCTTATGCTGTTTTGTCATCTTTGGGGGGGTTTCTGAAAGACAATGTCCGGCTGATTGAATATGCTCTCTACATTTATCGCTCTGAAATCCTGAACACGACAAAAAAATCCCCTGGGAGTTTCCTTAATCTGATAATTATTCCCCAGTGCAGAAGCCAGGGGCCTGTCAGTATGAATAGCATCTCCGTTTTCTGGAAATTCTGTGCTAGGAATTCCCTCTTGTCTATCCCTCTCTTTGTTCCTTTTCTTCCGAACACCTCCTTGTTCATTTTCTACCTTTTTGGTTCAGTCTTCTGCCTCTTTTCCAGAAAGATAATTCTCTCCCACGCCGAAATCGGATGTGCTGGGCCTGGTTTGTCAGGCGCTTAACGGCAGCGCAACGCATTTTCGCTCACGAGACAGACAACAATCGTTGATGTCTGACCGTTCGACGAAGAAAAACCTGATCTGATTTGCTGTTATTCTGTCCCTACTTTTCAACAGCATCCTTCATCACCTTCATCTCCACCTACTTGTGTTTGCGCGCATGTGTGTGTGTGTGTGTGTGTGTGTGTGTGTGTGTGTGTGTGTGTGTGCATGTGTGTGTGTGCATGTGTGTGTGCATGTGTGTGTGTGTGTGTGTGCGTTGTGTGTGTGTGTGTGTGTGTGTGTGTGTGTGTGTGTGTGTGTGTGTGTGTGTGTGTGTGTGTGTGTGTGTGTGTGCGTGTGCGCGCATAAATTTTGAAGTCTGTTAATCATATTTGTGGAAAGCTGCATGCGTGTAAACGACTTGAGTGCAAGCGCTTCAGTTCGTTTGTTTTACAAGATTCAGCGCTATATAAATTCCAGATTATTATTGTTGTTGTTATTATTATTATCATTATTATTATTATCATTATTATGAGTGTTTATTAATATTGACATTGGCATTCTTGGTCGGTGGAGCTATAAACAAAATGAAATGAAATGACAGGTTGACATTCTGGAAAGATCAGATCATTCGATTGCATTTCTTTTGTAAATATTCTTTTTTAAAAAGCATTGAATATCTTGCTCCTGTCATTCTTCCAAAGAGAGAGAGAGAGAGAGAGAGAGAGAGAGAGAGAGGAGGAGAGAGAGAGAGAGAGAGAGAGAGAGAGAGAGAGAGGAGAGAGAGAGAGAGAGAGTATTTCGCAACATATGGAAAGAATGAAAAAAATATACATACAATTCTGTTTTTGGAGCTAGTTTGTCTCATGGCTGATTTGCTGGGTAGTGGAGAGTTTTATCTGCATGTTTGGTTTTTTCCTTCTCCCAATAGCAGTTTCATGCTCTCTTTCTCTCTCTCTCTCTCTCTCTCTCTCTCTCTCTCTCTCTCTCTCTCTCTCTCTCCCTCCTCTCTCTCTGTCTCTCTCTCTCGCTTGTTGCAGACAGCATTCCTACGCTTATTTCCAATCATTTATTGATTACGCCTCAACATTATATGATGGGTGCAGCGCTAACAGACTAAAGCCTCTTTCAAGAATCCATAAACGAGCTCTTAAAGTGATACTCCTTAAGCCTTCTACTTTATTACCCCAAGACTATATTAAATTGGACATTCTTCCTCTAACGTATCATCAGGAATATGATAAAGGAATCATAATGTATTGCATAATGAACGGTCTGGCTCCATCTACACTGACTAATAAGTTTCCAATTAACCAGTCAAGGTACACAAATAACATAGTAATACCAAAACCAAGACTCGATATTTTATTTTATTTTAATTTTATTTTATTGTTTTATATCGAGTATACTCTCTTTCCCCCAGCCAAGTTAAGCAGCGTCGAGCGTGGTTACCAGTTGGATGGGTGACCGTTTGCGCGCCTTGGCTTCAGTACAGTTCCCCCAGTTCACCCAGCTGTAAATGGGTACCTGCCCTCTTTAGGGTCAGGGAAGGTAAAGCAGCGAGGGAGAGGAGATGGGCTCCGCCCTCAATATGCTGGCCCTAGAGAAGTGAGGTCTCTGACGCCTCTCTCCCCTACGACCTTATAGGTTATGGGACTCCTTTACCTTTTTTTTTATAGCGGAATAAGCACTTATGTGCTTTTTTACATCCAGTCCCCGTGTGTATGCGGTTTTGTAAATTTTGTCATCTTTTCCCGCCGGCACACAATGGCCTACTCTTACGAAAAGCGGAACGGGACAAGCCTTCGTTACTCTGGAGGAACTGTTTGGAACGGAAAATAGCATGACATCTTTTAAGCATAATTATAAATCTTACTTGGTCCAGAAGAAGAGTCAAATATGCTCCTAAATTATTGTCATTATTGCGCTTGTTTAATCGAGGCAACGATTAGCACCACATTATTTTTTTTAAACCACTTAAAGCAAATTACGTGAATGTAACACTGACATACTGTACACCTGATCTTTCATATAGTGGGCATTCGGTAAGTTTTCATGTTAGTTGATTTTGTTTTAGTGGGGGGAGGGGGGGGTGTTTTGTTTATTTTTGGTGTTTTAAGGGGTGGGGAGTGTTTGCTTGTTTTGGGGGTGGCTTTTTGTTTGGGTGGGGTTTCTTTTTGGGATGGGTATGAGGTGGGGTGGGGGGGGTGTTATATTGTTTTAGGGGGTTGCTGTTTGGGTTTTTTTGGGGGGGCGTAGGGGTTTTTTGGGGCTGGGGGGGTTTTCTGTGTGTGTGTGTGTGTTTGCTTTTTTTTACCAGAGGGCTGGATGTAAATTAAAAAAAGTAACTGCTGCTTATTCTATTACCTTCTTTGAATAAAAAAAATTTTCACAGTTTTTCTCTCTCCCTTTGTGCGCGCACGTGTGTGTATGTGTTTGTGTGTGTGCGTGTACAAGGTGTGTATGTATGTGTGTGTCTGTCAGTGTGTCTGTGTGTGTGTGTGTGTGTACAAGTGTGTATGTGTGTGTGTGCGTGTGTGTGCATGAGGGTACATGTGTGTGTGTGCGTGCGTGTATGCGCGCGTGTACACGTGTGTGTGGTGTGTCCCTATACATGTATAAGAACATTCTACAAGACGAAGAGAGATGTTTTACAGATTGAAATTGTTCCCCAGGATGTGCCTCCAACAAAGAGAATACTCCATAACCGCCACCCCCATCACATTAAACAGCAACTGCACAAAGCACAAGCTTACAGAAGCGACACGTGCAGTGTGTGTGCGTGCGTGCGTGCGTGTGTGCGTGTTTGCGTGTGTGTGTTTGTGTATGTGTGTGTGCGTGCGTGCGTGCGTGCGTGTGTGTGTGTGTGTCTTCAATTTTACGTCTGTTCACTTAAAGTGATATTAGTGTGTGTGTGCGTGCGTGTGTGTGTGTGTGTGTGTGTGTGTGTGTGTGTGTGTGCGTGCGTGCGCGCGTGTGCGCGTTCTCCGAAGGACTGTTCGGGAGAGTGGAGTCAGCACTGATGTGATCTCCAGTGGGGAAAAAAAATCCCCTTGAACGGGATTTGAACCCGAATGAGCAAATCACGAGCGCAATGCGCAAAGCTCTAACCGCTAGGCTATCCTGTCCCCCATCCCCCCATCCATAAGATAACATAAGACATCTGGGGTAGATATGCGCGTTTAACTTCCCAACAATGACCCACTGTTATCAGCTAGGTTTGATGAACTCCTGTCGCTGATTTGGGTTTTATTATAAAACGCACATTAATGCAATTTCGCTTCAACATGTTTATTAACTGGATGTTGTCTCCTGATCTTCTTCCTATCTTGTTTCTTCTGTATTTAAATGACCTTTCTCTCTCTCTTCCTCTCTCTCTCTCTCTCTCTCTCTCTCTCTCTCTCTCTCTCTCTCTCTCTCTCTCTCTCTCTATATATATATATATATAATATCTCCTCTCTCTCTCTCTCTCTCTCTCTCTCGTTCTCTCTCATCTCACGCCAACGCACGCAGAACACCTTGCGCACATGTTAAAACCCGTTCCGCTTTTATTTTATTTATTTTTTTATTTTATTTTTTCTTGTATATCGAGGATATTGGAATAAGCACTCATGTGCTTTTTTACATCCAGTCCCCGTGTGTATGCGGTTTTGTAAATTTTGTCACCTGTTCCCACCGGCACACAATGGCCTACTCTTTCGAAAAGCGGAACAGGATTTAACGTGTGCGCAAGATGTTCTGCATGCGTTCGCACACGGGGCCTCGGTTTATAGTCTCATCCAAAGGACTTTCGGAAGGGTAGGCTATTGCGTGCCTGCGGGAGCGGACGACAAAATTTACAAAACTGCATACACACGGGGACTGGCTGAAAAACACATAGTGTTTATTCCATTATCCGCGAAAAGAATAAAATAAATATAAAATAAACATATACACACACAGCTCTTAAACCCCAAGTTCGATTTCTGTTCATGTTCTCCATTTTACCAGACATAAATTTGATAGGAAATCATTCAGCGCTGAATTCTTTCATTTTTTGACAATTTTGGTTTTCGAAAGAGGAACCGGTTTGTACACACACCTGAATATCCACTCCGCACTTCATACTCTATAGTTATAAACCACTGTATGCACAAAAGATTCCTTGAGTTGCTGCTCTTCTGATCGCTTCCTTATCTTTCTTTAATCCTATTCTGTCCTCCTTCAAGTTCATTTTAGGTGGAGGTGATTGTCATGGACACTGAAATTGAAGAAAGTGCACACGTAAATCTAATTATACTGTTTTTCAACATGTCTCGGTGTCCACAAAAAGACGGAATATTATCTGGCCGTGGCAGATTTTCTGTCAGGAACTCAAGCTTTCAGAGAGAGCCTTTCGCAAGATTGTGGTGCCTTGCACAGAAAAATTAATTAAGTTATTTATATTCCAGGGTTTGGAGTGGTTTTCTTGAGGAGGTGGGTGGAGTGGGCTTTTTGTCTCGATGTTGATTTGTTGCGTGCTGAAATGTTTTCATCTGCATGTTAGCGTTCGGTTCTCTCTCTGTGTTCTCTTCTCTCCCTGTCTGTCTGTCTGTCTGTCTCTCTCTCTCTGTACTCTCTCTCTGTCTCTCTCTCTCTGTCTCTCTCTCGCAACCCCCTTCATGTATGGGCCAATGGCCTTTCTGTGAATAAATCTTTCAAGTTCGAGTTTGAGTTCTCTCTCTCTCTCTCTCTCTCTCTCTCTCTCTCTCTCTCTCTCTCTCTCTCTCTCCCACCTCTCTGTATCTGTCTCTCTCTCTCTCTCTCTCTCTCTCTCTCTCTCTCTCTCTCTCTCTCTCTCGCACACACACACACTCACACACACACACACACACACACACACACACACACACCTACACACACACACATCTCCCACTTTGTTTTGAATTGTGGTCCAAGGCTGATGTTCATATATTTTAAAAAATTTAAAAGATTTTCATTTCATCTCTCTCTGTGACATGCACACACACACATGCACATGGAGAGAGGAAGAGAGAGACAGAGATAGAGACAGACAGAGAGAGAGGGGGAGGGAGTTTGGGAGAGGGAGGAGAGAGAGAGAGAAAGGGACAGTCGGAAAAACGGACAGATAAACTGACGCAGATAGACAGACAGATAAACAGACGGACAGACAGACATTCAGACACGGTATTTCAAAGAGCTCTCACGCCTTCAGATCTGTCCAACAGGAAAGAAGTTTGATATTTCATGACAAAATACTGACTTCTGTCATTTCTGTTAGTTTTGGGTTTTACCAAGATCCAGTATATAATAATAATAATAAGAAGAAGAAGAAGAAGAAGAAGAATGTATTAAATTTATATAGCGCTGAAACTTGTAAAGCAACAAATCAAAGCGCTCGATGACTGAATAATGCTGTACTCCATATATTCCATATTTTCAAACCATAAACACAGCAAAGTGAACCTTTCAGTATTGTTTCTCTGGTAGTTGTTCTTATCCCTCTTTAATTCTACTTTATTTACGGAGGTTTGGCATTCTCAAGAGAGCAGATGTGA
>CM054145.1:449868-464868 GCA_028751875.1 Rapana venosa
AACATGGTCGTTTGTTTCTGGTCCATGCCTCGGGTTTTCATACCGGCCAACAAGCCATGACTGCCTTCCATTAAAGTGCCAGGTCACAGAAGCCGTGTTGACAGGGGTCTTCCCCATGTGTCGTAACTTACCATTGGTCAGGTCGCTCGTACTGTCCTATTTGCCTGGTAAGAAGGTGTAAGGGCATACAAAGGCTGGGAGCTAGTCAGAGTCCCTAGGGCCGCATATGGGCGAGCCCAGTTTTTGTGCTGATTACCCTGACCACAAGAGGCACGCCCATTTCAGTGTGACGGTGATACTGTCTGACATAGGTACTAAACGGTACCATCGTACACGCTGACGCTTTAGACTCTTGGGGACGTCGATAGTGCACTAACTTTACCATGGTACACTGTCTTTTTTGGCAGAGTGTTGTTATTTCTTCTGTTCACTGTAATGTAGTTACTAAGATACGTGCATCTTTTATAACAAACTGGCTTTGGTCAAGTCGGTTCCTTTTTTTTCTGAAGCGAAGGTTGTATGATATATTTCTCACAGGAATAAACTTCATGTGTAACGGTGTTTAGTCTGTTAGAAAAAGACCACGTTACTTCATCATCTCATAGCTTTTCCCTGCCTTCAACAGCCGAGAGTCTATCGCCCTGCCAGGGTGTGTACCTGTGTGTGTGTGTGTGTGTGTGTGTGTGTGTGTGTGTGTGTGGTGTGTGTGTGTGTGTGTGTGTGTGTGTGTGTGTGTGTGTGTGTGTGTGGTGTGTGTGTGTGTGTTATGTGTGTGTGTTGTGTGGTGCGTGCGTGCGTGCGTGCGTGCGTGCACATTTGGACTTGTTGGAACTATTACTTGTTACTGGTTGTGTGACTGTGTGAGAATGAGTTGAGTGCAAGCGCTTTGATTTGTCTGTGCAAGAATTGGCGCAATACAAATTCCATTTTTTAATTATTTTTATTATTATTATTATGATTATTATTCTTATCATTATGGCCATGCAACATGGGTGTCTTGTATATACTATCCTGACAGACAAGGAGCAACACAAACACTCCTACTTCCCTCTGACCCTTCAGTCTACCTTTCACACTCCCTGGGGAGTCACTGGAGCACCTCACTCAGCCTGTATGTAGGCACTTTAGCGTGTCTTGGGCAAGAACAACCTGCAGTCCATCCCTGTCCCTGGGGGATGCCTGCATGCTGGGCATGTTCGTTTGACACATACCACAGGCCATAGCTGCCCCACTCCTCTGCGAAAACAGCGGATGAGATTTTTATGTGTGCGCCAGACATGTGTGTGTTTGTAACTGGGATTCTGCGTTCAGTTCATTCCAAAGAACTTGAAGGGAACGGAAGACTGAACCAGCCATCTGTGCTTTTCAGCGATTCGGGAAAATCTGTATAACCACTCCATGCTCATGGAAGGCAAAAAAATGAATTAAAAACAGATAAAATATCGAAAAGAATGTTTGAATAGACTGATTCTGTGTTGCAATTAGAGAAAATAAAAGAGTAGCTATTGAAGATCGGAAAGAATGTTTGAATATACTGATTCTGTGTTGTAATTAGACAGAATAAAAGAGTAGCTATTGAAGATCGGAAAGAATGTTTAAATATACTGATTCTGTGTTGTAATTAGAGAGAGAAAAAGAGTAGCTGTTGATAATACTTTTTATTTTGTTACCAAGTCTACCTTAACAAGTGAAATAAAGAGAACACTGTTCTTGGGATGTATAGATCAGTGATGGAGGACTTCTGCTGTTACTGCTGCTGTTACTGCTACTACTACTATTGTTACTGCTGCTGCTGTTACCACTGCTGCTAACTAAACCTATCTAAAGTGTCTTTCTTCTAACAGAAATATAATCCTGTACCTACGCTATACCCACAAGGATAAAGCTGGATTTCTATTAATTTCTTCACGTTGGTTTTATATGCACACCATCCATGCTCCTCATTAAGAAAAAGAACCCAGCACGCGATGTGAGGAAAACCTGCACATTTTGCTTTGTTCAGCAAAACAAACATGTCCATCAAGGAGACAGAGTAATGGCCACCAGCATTCACCACCATCCTCACTCTCTTCTCCACCGCCCTCCCTCCCCCCTAATCTCCACCTTCCCTCAGGTTCCACCTGTGATGCGGCGTTGTCATGTCTCGATGTGAGGTGAGGTGAGGTGAGGTGAGGTGAGGTGAGGGGAGGGGAGGGGAGGGAAGGGGAGGTGAGGGAAGGGCTGTTTTATGTGCGGATTTACTTACTCCTCCTCAATAAATTCTGCACTGACAGACAGAGAAGACAGAGAGAAGACAGAGGACAGAGAGACAGGACGACCAGCCCCAGAGAGTCAAGAGAGACAGAGGAGACAAGACACAGAGAGAGAGAGCAGAGAGAAAAGCGCAACAGAGGACACACTCAGAGAGTATACAGAGAGAGAGACAGAGTTAGAGAGGCAGAGAGACAGAGAGAGAGACAGAGAGAGAGACACCAGCAGAGAGAGACAGACAGACAGAGAGAGGCAGACACCAGAGAGAGAAACAGAGAGAGAGACAAGAGAGAGAGCAGAGAGACAGAGAGGACACAGAAAAGAGAGAGAGACACACCACAACAACAGAGAGCAGAGAGACAGAAGAGACAGGAGAAGACAAGAGAGACAGACAGAGAGACAGAGGAGAAGAGAGAGAAGACACGAACAGCACAGAGTAGAGGGCGACAGGAGAAAGAGACAGACAAAGGACAGAGAAAATATAGCAAGAGAGACAGAGAGAAAAGAAAGACTCAGGACAGAAGATAGAACAAAGAAAAGAGACAGAGACAGGAGAGAAAGATCAGAACATCTTGCGCACACGTAAAATCTGTTCCGCTTTCGAAGAGTAGGCCATTCTTGCCGTGTGGATCAGAGTGACAACATTACAAACTGCAAAAAAACATGAACTATGATTAAATGATTGGACACTGTTTATCCATTGCCAAATATGATATAAGAAGATGAAGAAGTAAGCAGAGACTGAGAGACAGGAGACCAAAGAAACGCGACGATGCATCAAAGAGACAAAGGATTGTCAGATTTTGAGTGGTGTCTCGTTAGCACGTGTCTGGATGCCAGCTGGTAGAAGGAGATGGTTTCTTGCAGTAACTGGCTTCAGACGTACAAATGCTCGAACACCCTCAAAAAGAACATTGAAATCTATCTTTTAAACTGATTGGCACACTGTTTTTTATCAACACATTGGCACTAAACCATATATATTATTATATAATAAACACTAAGTCGAGACTGTTTACGGGAAAGGAGTATTCTCTAACTTTTTCCCATAGACAACTGGTCGTTTTGTCGATTTGCACGCTCAAAGAGACAACAGGACTTGTCAGATTTGGAATGGTTTGTCTTGCAGCTTGCAGTCTGTGTACTGGCAGCCAGCTTGGTGAAGGAAAGGAGAAGTGTGTTGTTCTTCTGCAGGAAGATTCCAGACAGAGAGCGAGAGAGAAGGTCTGATCTCCGTTGAGCCTGTCCACTTTACGACAATGACCACTTTAGGACACAAGATGTGTGTGTGGTGGGGGGGGGGGGGGGGGGAGGGGGGGTGTAGGTGGGGGGGGGGGGGTGGGTGTGGTGGGTGGGTGGGTGGGGGTGGGGTGTGTCCTTAATTTAACGTCTTTGCACATGAAGTGATGTCAGACAAAATAAGTGTGTGTGTGTGTGTGTGTGTGTGTGTGTGTGTGTGTGCGCGCACGTGCGTGCGTGCGTGCGTGCGTAAGTACACACAGGCTGGTGGGAGCAAGTATGCGCGCATTTTGTTGCATTAAATCAGATCTGTTATTCCTGGCCAAAGCCTGTCAATCGCCAAGTCTAGCTCCACATTAATTTTCTTTCTCTGTTTGTGTGCATACTTGTTAGTCTCTGAGAGTGGTTTTTACCACAGACATTGCCCAGACTCAGGGAATAGATGACAATTTACAAAACCACATACACACGGGGACTGGATGTAAAAAAAAAAAGCACATAAGTGCTTATTCCATTATCCTCGATATAAAAAAATAAAGAAGAAGACATAACTCGCTCGTAGCCCTGGGCTCTTTCTTTAATTCAATGCGAAAAAATGCGTCTAGCACTCAGACATGAATCAATCATGTAGGGGGCGGGATAGCTTAGTGGTTAGAGCGTTGAGCTTGTGATCTCACGGCCCGGGTTCGAGCCATTCGAGGGGATTCTGTCCTTGCACTTAACATCACTCCACTCCCAAGAAAGCCCTTCGGATGAGGCTATAAACCCAGGTCTCAAGTACAGACGCACGGAGGAGTCGCGCGCCCATTAAAGCCCGTTCTGCGTTTCGGAAGAGTAGGCCATTGCGTGCCGGTAAGAACGGATGACAACAGGTAAGAAACACACGCACACTGGGGTCGTGTTTAGACCCCACCCCCAGAAGTGAGACAGCGGCTATGTTAATGGTGGGTAACATAAAAGAAAAAGAAAATTGCTGGCAAACGCAAACATGTCATCATTGGGGCTGTTGTAGGCTGGGGATGGGGAGAGGACTGGTTGTGTCCATGACACAGAGGTGTGATCATCCCCGTCACCGTTCTTTGGCCGTGAGGATGCCGGCAAAAAGGGGGTTTAGGATGAGATCCTCCGCCTCCTCCACCTCTTCATCCCTCATCCCTTCTCATCCCTCTTCTTCTTCTTCTTCTTCTTCTTCTTTTTCTCGATCTTCTTTCTTTCTTTCTTTCTTCTTCTTCTTCTCCATCTTCTTCTTTCTCTTCCTCCTCCTCCTCCTTCTTCTTCTTCTTCTTCTTCTTCATCTTCTTTTTCCTCCTCTTCTTCTTCTTCTCCTCCTCCCCTTCTTCTTTTTCCCTTCTCCTCTCCTCTTCTCTCTCTTCTCCTCCTTCCTTTCTCCTTCTCTCCTCCTCCTTCTTCTTCTCCCTCCTTCTCCTCCCCCTTCTCTCCCCTCTCCTCCTTCTCCTCTCCTTCTCTCCTCCCTCTCCTCCTCTTCTCTCCTCCCTCTCTCCTCTTCTTCCTCTCTCTCCTTTCCCCCTCCTCTCTCCTCCTCCCCTCCCTCCTCCTCCTCCTCCTTCTTCCTTCTCCTCCTCCACTCTCTCTCCTCCACCTCTTCTCCTTCTCCTCCCTCCTCTTTCTCCTTCCTCCTCCTCCTCTTCTTCTTCTCTCTTCCTCCTCCTTTCTCTTCTTCTCTCCTCCACCTCCCCCTTCTCTCCCTCCTCCTCCCCTCTCCCTCCTCCTCCTACCTTCATCTCCTCTCTCCTCTTCTTTCCTCTCTCCTCCCATCCCACCGTTCTGCTCTCTTCCTTCCTGCTTCCACCTCACTCCTTGCCTCCACTCCTTCTCTCTCTCACACGCTCCTGATCCATGACCTACCGGGTCCGTGGCGGATCTAGTGGTCTGAGTAACTGCTGCACTTAAAGCAAAACTCTGGTGCTGCTTGTCCCTGCTCCCCGTGGCCCCGAAAATCTTCTTCCACACCGCTTAGACCAGTGGCTGCAGCGGTGGTCTGGCGAGATCGGTTTCGGTCTAGACGTAACGCGCCTGTCTTAGAATTTGCGAAAAGTCCGGGTCGGGTGTGTCGCTGGTTCGTACCCCTTTGGGCCCGAAATTTTTCCCCCATCCATTAGACCATGAGTGGTGGTCTGGGCGCTAGTCTTTCGGATGAGACGATAAACCGAGGTCCCGTGTGTTACACAAAATTTTCAGCGCACGTAAAAGAACCCACGGTAACAAGGGAGTTGTCCCTGGCAAAATTCTTAGAAAAAAGCCACTCTGATAGGGAAACAAATGCAGTTGCAGACCAAAAGAAAAAAAAAAGGAAAAAAAAAGGGTGGCGCTGCTCTTGTGGCGACGCGCTCTCCCCGGGGAGAGCAGCCCGAATTTCACGCAGAGAAATCTCGTGACTTAAAGTGGTATAAAATAAAATATAAAATAAAACCCTTACACCGCAAACCTTACAACTTCACTTCTCCTGTCTCTCCTCACCTCGGCACTTGGCGGGTTGCCTCCCCTGGGTTCGAGGAAGACTGCGCGGAGCGTCCCTCTTCGGCCATTACTTCCGGTTTCTACGTCATTTCCTGTTGTAATGAGTAACTCTGGCAGGGGTGAGACACGGTGGTGTCCCTTGATGCTTTGTCAGATTTCATAACCGCGGTACGGATTCTAAGTCTGGTTTTCTGTGGTGTTTTTTTTAAACAGCCATGTTCTTAGTTCCTGACCGTATGAGTTTTGCTGGGGCGGGGGCGGGGGGGGGGGGGGGGGGGGGGATTCTGGTTAAATTACATCATTGCTATAGGCTCTCATTTTCGGGGTTTGCTGTTGTTGTTTCTGTTTGTTTTCAGTTTGAAAGTTGTTTATATTTCGTTAAGAAAATAAGTACCTGTAGTCGTTACTTCGTTTGTGTAATATATCAAAAAGAGACATGAGGCAAAGGCGATGAGAGAGAGACAGACAGACACAGAGACTGACAGAGACTGACAGACAGAGAGACAGTGATAGAGAAATGGGGATTGAATGATGAGGATGTAGGAACATAGGGAAGGGGGTGGAGATGGAAAAGAGCTGGGGAGGGGGAAACCTCTGAGAGAGAAAGAGACAGACACAGACAGTGACTGACAGAAACTGAAAGACAGACACAGACACACACACACAGACATACATACAGACGGAAGAGAGACAGAGAGACAGATATTCACAGAGACAGAGGGGTTCAAAAGGAGGCATGGAAAGGATGAATTAGTTCTGCTGCTCTCCTCACTGTTCATATTCCGTCGTCTGCTTCACTACACTGCGATGACAGTGATAGAAGACAGAAACAGGAAAGACAGACAGAAAGACAGAAAGACGGAGAAGAAAGACAGAAAGACAGACAGACAGACAGACAGAAAGAAAGAAAGAAAGAATACGGAGAAGACAGAAAGAAAGGAAGAAAGAAAGAAAAACAGACAGAGAGACAGACAGAGAGAAAGAAAGAAAGAAAGACAGACAGAAAGAAAGAAAGAAAGAAAGTAACAAAGAAAGAAAAAAAGAAAATATAATAGAAGAAAGAACATTTTAAAACAACACAAACTTCCAAAGAGTTGAAAGAGAGAGAGAGAGAGAGAGAGAGAGAGAGAGAGAGAGAGAGAGAGAGAGAGAGAGAGAGAGAGAGAGAGAGAGAGAGAGAGAGAGAGAGAGAGAGAGAGAGAGAGAGAGAAGAGAGAGAGAGAGAGAGAGAGAGAGAGAGAGAGAGCGAGGTAGAAAGAGAGGCTTTAATGCTTTAACCATTTATTGTCATTGCCCAACTAGGCTTTTTGACAAGGGAGGTAACACACACACACATCTTTTGTCAACCTCAAGCTTGCATCGCGAAAGATCGAACCAAACACGACGTGAAAGGTTTGACATGGAAACCATAACCAACAGGTTTCTTCTTTTCTTCTATTTCATATATCACAGAACTGACCCTGTTTGTCAGTGACTGTCAGTGGACATGCACACAGCCAGCAGCCCACTGTGCTGTACACAGGGGCATCAGCCCAGGCATACACACAGGAGGTCAGGGGACACCCGCAGTTTGGGCACAGCACGGGCTTGTGTGTGTCGGGGTATGCAGTGTTGCCAGCACGCTTTCCACGCCGTACATTGGCCAGTTTCGTCATCTTCTTCTTCAGAGAGAGAGAGAGAGAGAGAGAGGGAGAGAGAGAGAGAGAGAGGGAGGGAGGGGGGAGGGGAGGAGAGAGAGAGAGAGGGAGGGAGGAGAGAGAGAGAGAGAGAGAGAGAGAGAGAGAGAGAGAAAGAGAGACAGACGACAGACAGACAGATAGATGAGACTATAAACCGAGGCCCCGTGTTCGAACGCATGCAGAACATCTTGCGCACACGTTAAATCCTGTTCCGCTTCTCAGAAGAGTAGGCCATTGTGTGCCGGTGGAAACAGATGACAAAATTTACAAAACCGCATACACACGGGGACTGGATGTAAAAAAGCACTTGAGTGCTTATTCCATTATCCTCGATATAAAAGAATAAATAACAAATAAACTAAAATAACAGACAGACAGACTGTAAGAGTCTAAAACCATGCTTACCTTCCTTTTGTGAAAAATCCTTGGATACGATTTTTAAAAAAAATATTAATTTGACGTTTCGTATAACAAAATCTTTACTGAACAGTCCTATAGGACATTTGTTACAGTTATAAGTCGTATTAGCATTTCTTATGTATTTATTTGTTGTTATCATTGCTTAGCCTTTTTCTGTATGCTGCCTACGATATTTAGCAACAGATACCAATTTCACAGCACACAACCATCAACATCAATGTCCCCTCTCCTCCCCTTCCCATCGTCTAATATCACTTTGAGTGAACAGACGTGAAATTGAAACAACAACGACAGAGAGACAAAGAGAATATCTTTATTTCCAAAGGTAGTAGATGCGAATGGCATGATTTTATTCATTTGACCATTTCCTTAAAGCATGCACGCGCACACGCACATGCACACGCACAGAGTAACACACAAATAATCTATGTACGCACACACAAATGTAAATACTCCCGCGACACGTACATACCACGTGGGCAGCTACATACAGTCGAAGTGGACAGTGTTTTTAGCTGTGTTGAAATGCTCTGGGATAGCCTCTGTGTTTTACAGCACTAGTTTGGAAAAGTCTTGCATGAAATAGACAGGCCAGCAATGAGGAGACTCTTTTGAATCATGTCTGTGTTATTTCTGCCTGTTGACATCATGTCTGTCTTCTTTGTCTGTTGACATCATGTCTGTCTTCTTTGTCTGTTGACATCATGTCTGTCTTCTTTGTCTGTTGACATCATGTCTGTCTTCTTTGTTTTTGTTGACATCATGTCTGTCTTCTTTGTTGACATCATGTCTGTCTTCTTTGTAATAATAATAATAATAATAAAAATAATAATAAGTGGAACTTATATAGCGCTATATCTTGCAAAGACAAATCAAAGCGCATGCATTCAACCTAATCTTACACAGTCATGCAATCAATGATGAATAATCAATAATTTGAACAAACAGATATTACAAACATGGTACGCTGCAGACAAAATCTATGAAATAAAATTTCAAAAGTCAAATGTTTTTCGAAAGCACACACACACACACACACACACACACACACACACACACACACACACACACACACACACACACACACACACACACACTCACACAGGTCGTATACTTTAGCAGGGTGATAGGACATGGGCTTAGGTAAGATGGGATAGCTCTGATATGAAACAGGAGGGGGGGGGGGGAATCTTAGGTTTGAAATAAATATGTCTTGATTTATAATAATAATAATAATAATGTATGGAATTTATATAGCGCTGAATCTTGTAAAGCAACAAATCAAAGCGCTCAGATTTTATTTCATACCACTTTAAGTCATGGCAGATTTCTCTCTGTGAAATTCGGGCTGCTCTCCCCGGGGAGAGCGGGAGAACGCGTCGCCACTTAGCGCTGCGCCACCCTTTCACCCTTTTTTTTTTCTTTTTTTTTCTGCAGCTGTATTTGTTTCCCTATCAGAGTGGCTTTTTTCTAAGAATTTTGCCAGGGACAACTCTCTTGTTGCCGTGGGGTTTTTTACGTGCGCTAAATAATTACGTGTAACACACGGGACCTCGGTTTATCGTCTCATCCGAAA
This sequence comes from Rapana venosa, assembly GCA_028751875.1. NCBI lineage: Eukaryota > Metazoa > Mollusca > Gastropoda > Neogastropoda > Muricidae > Rapana > Rapana venosa. Next base: position 459,511 of record CM054145.1, read on the forward strand.
GACTAGCGCCCAGACCACCACTCATGGTCTAATGGATGGGGGGAAAATTTCCGGTCCAAACGGGGTACGAACCGCCGCACACTTCAGACCCGGACTTTTCGCTTTCTAGACAGGCGCGTTACCTCTAGACCACCGATCCACCATTTATTTGATTTATGAAATATGGCTTGATTTAAAAGTGTCATAACTAGGTTTCTCCCTTTCTTCTCCTTTGTCTGTTGACATTACAAGTGCTTCTGCAAATTTGGCATGCATGAAAAAGATAACTAAAACTTCCATCAACTTTAAATCAGGACTATATTTTTAACTGCTTCGTTAGGTTAGAAAATCAGGATACATACAAGAATCCATGGTAATTAAGAGAGGTGTCCATACAAGCCATACAATCACAGCGAAAAGCCTGGTCTCACACAGAAACAACGGTACCCGCAGAAACAATACATGGGTGCTGCAGTGAGGGGAAACACATGATTTCCCACGGGAAAGTGGCCAGAATTCCATGCAGCAGACTACAGTACAGAGCAGCGTAGTACCACACAAAACAATACCATGCAGTATTGTGCGGTATGATACAAAACGTCACTGTGCTTTAGAAGCAAAACAACAACCCACAAATCTGGCATGAACGTGGACTGATTAATCAGAGTGCACACACTTTGGTGATTGGTCTCTGTGTACCACGTTCTCTTCATTCCTGCATACTCTGTGTTTGAGGAAGTAAACACGTCCCGTATGGGCTCATCTGTAAGCATTTGGACAGTCCCTACTTTGAAAACTTCCATTCCTCACACTAGAAATCAGTCTGTCTTCTGTTTCCAACATATAATATTTCTGCCGACAACACAGTCATGGTGGCTATGTGGATTACAAATCGCTGTTGTTGCCGTGGGCTTCTTTGGGCAGTGGGATGAAAGAGGTTCTGGTTTTCATACACACACGGGAGTTTGGCCTGTAAAGGTTTTCTTTTCGTGATTGTTCATGCATATTGCGAAAACAACCGAACGAAAAAAGCAAAGAAAATAATGCTGGATAATGTGAACGAACGGAAAATGCATCGGTATTAAGAGAGAGAGAGAGAGAGAGAGAGAGAGAGAGAGAGACGAGAGAGAGACAGAGGAGAGAGAGAGAGAGAGGGAGGGAGAGATACAAAGAGAGAGTGCAAAAAAGCGTTTCACAAACAACCAGTAAAAAAAGAGGTTATTAAAAGCCCCACACTGTTTATTTTTCAGCAGAGAAGATCAAAGCTGAGAGACGAGACGAGATAGTTTATTGCTCTCTCCTACCTTCTACGCTCACGACTACATTATGGCTGAAACCAGAATAGCTTTGCCATGAGAAGAAGAAGAAGAAGAAGAAGAAGAAGAAGAAAGAAGAAGAAGAAGAAAGAAGAAGAAGAAGAAGAAGAAGAAGAAGAAGAAAAGAAAAAAAAAAAAGAAGAAGAAGAAGAAGAAGATTGACAACATATATACAAATATATTATAACATTATTATTAATATTATTAGAAGAAGAAGAAGAAGAAGAAGAAGAAGAAGAAGAAGAAAGAAGAAGAGAAGAAGAAGAAGAAGAAGAAGAAGAAGGGAGGAGGAAAGGGGGAGGAGGAGGAGGATGAGGATGAGGAGGAGGAGGAGGGGAAGGAGAAGAAGAAGAAGAAGAAGAAGAAGAATTGACAACATATATACTAAAATATACTATAACATTATTAATATTATATTATATATTATTGTTATCATTATTATTATTATTATTATCATTATTATTAGAAGAAGAAGAAGAAGAAGAAGAAGAAGAATTGCGAAGAAGAAGAAGAGGAGGAGGAGGAAGAGGGGGAGGAGGAGGAAAGAGGAGGAGAAGAAGAAGAAGAAAATGAAAAGAAGAAAAGAAGAAGAAGAAGAAGAGAAGAGAAGGGAAAAAGAAAGAAGAAGAAGAAGAAGGAGGAGGAGGAGGAGGTGGAGGAGGAGAGGAGGAGGAAGAGGGGGAAGGAGGAGGAGGAGGAGGAGTAGAAGAAGAAGAAGAAGAAAGAAAAGAGAAGAAGAAGAAGGAGGAGGAGGGGAGGAGGAGTAGAAGAAGAAGGAACAACACAAGCACAAGAACAGAACAAAAGAGAGAAGAAGAACAAAACAACAACAACAACAACAACAACAAGAACAAGAAGAACAAGAAGAAGACAAGAACAAGAACAAGAACAAGATGGCTCTTCCCTGACAGGCAAAGTAAGCAGCTAAACTGTGCTAACAACAGCAGACAGTATGACATGGTGTCATCTTTCCTCTCCACAAACACACAGGCAACACAGACAAACATCCTCATAATAATAATAATAATGATAACACGTCCTTTTCTGCGCAGCAGTGCAGAAAAACAGTCACACCCATTGCCTTGTGCTTTCAGCAGCGATACAGGAAAACAGAAGTCACACCTCATGTTCCGTTGTTTCATTTGCAATGCAGAAACACACTCATACCTAATGTTCCGTTGTTTCATTTGCAATGCAGAAACACACTCATAGCCACTGTTTCGCTACTTTGTTTGCAGTGCAAAGACACATTCACACCCATTGTTTTAACAGCAATGCAGAACCACACATTCACACCCACTGCCCTAAACATCACACCCCCTGCCCTAAACCCTCACACCCCCTGCCCTAAACCCTCACACCCACTGCCCCTAAACACTCACACCCCCTGCCCCTAAACACCCACTGCCCCTAAACCCTCACACACCCTGCCCCGTAATTTCAACAGCAGTGCCCCTCTCCTACTTCAGGCCTGACAATCCCGTCAGCATCGAGCAGCAGCGGGGCCTGCACCACCGATGACGCCTGAGTGCCCTGACGTCAGGATGCCCGGCGTGATGCCATCAGCCCCTTCACCAGAAAGATGGCCTGTGAAATCAGGCGGCCGTGTTACAGTGAAAACCTGCCTGCGGTGAAGAGGGCCCATCCCATTCACAGCGCCCTTTCTGCTGCCGCTGTAACAGCAAGGCCACGGCCCCAGGCTAAACCCAGCGTGAACTGCAACAATACCTCGTTCTGCCACGCTTCAAATCCCCCGCTAAAGGAACGGTGACCCCCTCCTTAAGCTCTTTTCCTTAAAGCCACTGTCACACAGTACGGCGTTGACTTTTCCAAAAGACTGATGGCAGGATGGAGAGTGTGTTTTGAATACCACGTCCAGCTCATCATGTTATCAGAATTTGGTTTCGAAGACGTGGCAACATATACATCAAAGGGTGAAACTGTGTCTGTGGTGAACAGAAAGTTTGTTTGCAGGTGAAATGGTAAGCAGAATGCCAGGTTTCTGACCTGGCAGAAACGTCTTCGATATTCTGACTGAAACTCTCTGTCAGGGTTAAAGTCGATCAGAAGTATGAGAAATTTGTGGTTTCCCAAGAGACAGTGAGCAGATGGGAACACTTCAGCGTATGTCATCTCAAGCAGAGCCTGTGAAATCTGCAAGTGTTGTGCTTTTATATTTTACACGCCTTTATTGACAGCAGTAAGAACAGTCAAGCTATCCATGTACTGTGTGCCTCTTCACCTCAACATATCCACGGCGTCAGATCTGGCATCAAGGCTGACTAGTTGATTTGAATGCACACCTTTCACAGCTTTTGTTACTGTTCTCCATATTCTCTTCAAAACTCAAGGGGCGGCTACGTATCTCTGTCTGCATGTCGTTAAATTACGAAGCGGTCAACTCTTTTGGGGTGATGTAGATCTAGTATCTTTCTGGCTGTCCGCTGTATAACACCAAGTCTGCAGAGAGTAAAATCAGTCCTTCGCTTCAGTGTCAAAACAGTTCATATATTTTCATTCCAAACACAGACTGGTATAGCTGCATCAGGCAGAGCCTTTAGATCCTCTGTCTGTCTCTCTCTCTCTCTCTCTCTCTCTCTCCTCTCTCTCTCTCTCTCTCTCTCTCTCTCTCTCTCTCTCTTTCAATGAAAGAAGGGATTCTTGATTTTCGTACGCTCATGGGAACTTTGCCCACAAAGCGCCGCGTTTTATGCCTGCTAGTCATATGAATGATTTATATGTAACTTACTTTTTACACGTTTCGAGACAGGAGAAAAAAAGGTTAAAAAAAACAATTATTTGAATATTGTGAACGAATGGCAATTGTATGGGCATTGCTAACGAGAGAGACAGACAGACAGACTGACAGACCGATGGAAAGAGACAGATCGAGGGAGAGAAAAAGAGAGGAGAGGGGAGAGAGAGAGAGAGAGAGAGAGAGAGAGAGAGAGAGAGAGAGAGAGAGAGAGAGAGAGAGAGAGAGAGAGAGAGAGAGAGAGAGAGAGAGACTTCAGACTTTAACTGTACGTCGGCCTTAGGCTACAATACAAAAGAATTATGGGCATACTGAGTGGGCATATCATATGACATGAGTGTTATAAACACATTACTATCAACGTGTATATATATGAAATAATATATCAGCAATAACAACACACGAAAAGGACATCAGCCATTTCTTGAATATTCAGCACAAAGCAATTCACGTGCGTCATAATCGACAATGTTTTGAATGCAGTATTTATCAATGTAAGGTATCGATTTCTAGAAAGTTATCTTATTTCTTCTATCGGTTGCATGAAAAATAAATCGTGATAAATTGTATCTATCAGTAGCTATTGCAGCTTCGAGTAGCACGTGTAAAGGGAAGTCTTTTCGAATATTTAAGAAACTTTTTTCTGTCAAATCTGAGAGAGAGAGAGAGAGAGAGAGAGAGAGAGAGAGAGAGAGAGAGAGAGAGAGAGAGAGAGAGAGAGAGAGAGAGAGAGCCACACAGACAGATAGAAAGACACACAGAAGATAGAAGCAGAGTGATGGAAAAGTGAAGAGGAAAATGAAGGAGAAAGACAGAAAATGACTCAGGAGAGTGATACGGGTAACTTGCCAACGAACGCAAAACACACAAAAAAACTGCAGTGTGAATTTCTAGAGCTAGAAAATCAATGTAAGCAGAAGAGATGTTCCATTACCATACTCCTTACTGTATAAACTCATGTCAACATTTATATACCCCCCAAAACCAACAAGACAGCCTTGCCATGCTAAAACAGACACCTGTTATCGACGTTTCAGACCTTGCAGAACTGCACTTCACCAGTCTGTTGTCCTCTGCACTGTCTGTGCGGGCACTCCTCTGCCTAGGTGCATGCCCTGGGTTCTCTACGTGCTGTCAGTGCCTGCTACACACAAGGTCTTGGGGGGGGGGGGTGTTGGAGAGGACAAGCACCCAGACCACCACCCATACTGTACAGGAGGAGTGAAGGGGGTTGAGAAGGGAAGAGGAGGGTTTTCTAACAAAAGGGAGATTTTTCTTCCAATTGCTGAAAGAGTACGTTTTCTCTGT
>CM054145.1:472368-474868 GCA_028751875.1 Rapana venosa
GTATGTATGTATGTATGTATGTATGTATGTGTGTGTGTATGTATGTATGTATGTGTATGTACGTGTGTTTTATTTATATTCATTTTATTTATTTCTTCTTTTATATCGAGGATAATGGAATAAGCACTTCTGTTCTTTTTTACATCCAGTCCCCGTGTGTATGCGGTTTGTAAATTCTGTCATATGTTCCCACCGGCACACAATGACCTACTCTTACGGAAAGCGGAAGAGGATTTAACATGTGCGCAAGATATTCTGCGTGCGTTCGCACACAGGGCCTCGGTTTATAGTCTCATCCGAAAGACTTTTGGGGAGAGTGGAGTCTGCACTGATGTTAACTCCAGAGGAAAATATCTCCTTGAAAATATCCCCTTGTGTGTGTAGGTGTGTGTGTAGGGGGGGGTTGTAGGGGGGGTTTGTAGGGAGGGTGTAGGGGGGTGTAGGTGTGTGTGTAGGGGGGGTGTAGGGGGGTTGTAGGGGGAGTGTAGGGGGGATGTAGGTGTGTGTGTAGGGGGGGTGTAGGGGGGGTTTGTAGGGGGTGTAGGGTGTGTGTTAGAGGGGGTGTAGGGGGGTTGTAGGGGGGGTGTAAGGGGGTGTAGGGGGTGTAGGTGTGTGTGTAGAGGGGGTGTAGGGGGGTGTAGGGGGAGTGTAGGGGGTGTAGTGTGTGGTAGAGGGGGTGTAGGGGGGGTGTAGGGGGGGTAGGGGGGTGTAGGGGTGTAGGGTGTTGTGTAGGGGGGGTGTAGGGGGGGTTGTAGGGAGGGTGTAGGGGGTGTAGGTGTGTGTGTGTAGGGGGGGTGTAGGGGGGTTGTAGGGTGTGTGTAGGGGGGTGTAGGGGGTTGTAGGGGGGTGTAGGGGGGTGTAGGTGTGTGTAGAGGGGGTGTAGGGGGGGTTGTAGGGGGGGTGTAGGGGGGTGTAGGGTGTAGTGTGTGTAGAGGGGTGTAGGGGGGTTTTTGTAGGGGGGGTGTAGGGGGGTGTAGGGGTGTGTAGTGTGGTGGTGTAGGGGGGGGTGTAGGGGGGTGTAGGGGGGGTTAGGGGTGTAGGGGTGTGGGTGTAGGGGGGTGTAGGTAGTGTTGCGTGGGTTGTAGGGGGGTGTAGGGGTTGGGGGTTTGTAGGGGGGGTGTAGGGGGTGAGGGGGTGTTGCGAGGGTTAGAGGGGGGGTTACGGGGGGGTGTAGGGGGTGTTGGGGTGGTGTGTGGGGCTTTTGGGTTTGGGGGTTTGGGGGGTTGTAGGGGGGTGATTGGGTTTGGGTGGTATACGAGGGGGTGTAGTGGGGGGTTGTAGGGGGGTGTAGGGATGATAGTGATAGGGGGTTTGTGGGGGTTGTGGGGGGTGTACGTGCGTGCGTGGGTGTGGTTGTGTTTTCTTGTCACAGATCATTGTTGCTGCTGACCCCGTCTACCCGCTTCAAGTTAACAACAGTAATAAATCCTGTGAGGGCGGGTGCTGATCAGAGAGTGCTGACACAACAGGCCTCTGACAAGGGCTGCTTTTGTGGGCTGTTTGCTGAGGTCTGCTAGTTCTGACCACCGTCTGTCTGTCTTGTCTGAGGTTTTAGCCAGATGTCTGCTGGTGACTGTCTGTCTGTCTGTATGTCTGTCTGTCTGTCTGTCTAATGCCATTGCCCTTCTCTCTTCAACTCTCTCTTCTCTTTTCTCTTCTCTTCTCTCTTCTTCTCTTCTCTTCTCTCCATCTCTCCCTCTTCTCTCCTTCTTCTCTTCTCTCCTCTCTCTCTTCTCTCTCTCTTACTTCTGCTTCTCTCCTACTCTTTCCTCTCTCCTCCTCCCCACTCTCTTCTCTTCTCCTCTCATCTCTTCTCTTCTCTCCTCCTCTCCTTCTCTCTCTCCCTCTCCTATTTTTCATTCTCCCTCTCTCTCTCTCTTCTCTTCTCTCTCTCTCCTCCCCTCTCTCTCTCTCCCTCTCTTCTTCTCTCTCTTATCTCTCTCTTCCTTCCTCTTCCCCTCTTCCTTCTCTCTCCCTCCCCTCCCCTTCTCTCCTCTCTCCTCCTCCTTCTCTTCTCTCCCTTCTCTTCTCTCTTCCTCTTCTCTTCTCTTCCCCCTTCTCTTCTCTCTTCTCTTCTCTCTTCCCCTTCCTCTCCCTCTCTCTCTCCTCTTCTCTCCTCCTCTCTCCCTCCTCTTCTCCCTCCTTCTCTTCCTCTCTCTTCTCTCTTCTCCCTCTCCCTTCTCTCCCTCCCTCTCTTCTCTTCTCCCCCCCCTTTCCATTTTCTTCTCTTTCTTCTTTCCCCTTCTTTCTCTCTCTTCTCTTCTCTTCCTTCTCTCTCTCTTCTCTTCTCTCCTCTTCCTCTCTTTCTCTCTCTCTCTTCCCCCCTCTCTTTCTCTCCTCTCTCTCCCTCACCTTCTCTCTCTCTCCTCCCTTTTTTTTTTTTTTTTGGGGGGATTTTTTTTCCCCCAAAACCCCGCCCCCCCCCCCCCCCCCAAAAAAATTTTTTTTTTGGGGGGGGGGCCCCCCCTTCCCCCCCCCCCCCCTTTCCCCCCTTTTTCCC
>CM054145.1:482368-504868 GCA_028751875.1 Rapana venosa
TTTCCCCATTGTATGCGGTTTTGAAAATTTTTCCCATCCGTTCCCCCCGGCACACAATGGCATCTTTCGAAAGCGGAAGGGGTTTTAAGTTGCAAAAAAAGGGTTTTGCATGCGTTCAACGGGGCTCGGTTTTAGTTCATCGAAAGGGTTTTTACATTCAGTTCGTTTTTTTGGTCAAACTGGGGAAAAAAGGCGAGGCGGGAGAACCCCGAAATCACGGTTTACTTGTTGGGAGGCAAACGTCTTAACCATCCTGCCCCCCTTTCCCCTTTTTAATGGTGTTGACATACTTTTTTTCATCCGGCCTTGCCTGGAAGGGACGAAGGCAGCACACACAACACACCCCACAAACAAAACACCCCAAAAAAACACCACACCACAAAAACCCAAAAAAACAAAACCCCCGAAGAGAGGGTGTTGGTAAGAGGGGAAGGGAAAAAGGCAAAAGGGGCGTGTTGGGGGAGGAGACAAGGGGGCACACATCGGCGACAGGAAAGGCCGGGAACAAGCTAAAGGGAGCGGAGAGAGAGAGAGAGGGAGAGCGAGAGAAAAAAGAGGAGAGAGAGAGAGAGAGGAAGAGAGAGGGGGAGAATCGAATTTTTACTCTAAAAGAGTTCAGAGAGAGAGAGAGAGGGGAGAGAGAGAGAGGAGAGAGAGAGGGGGGAGAGAGAGAAGAGAGAGAGAGAGATGAAGAGAGAGAGGAGTAGAGAGAGAGGGAGAGAGAGAGGTGAGTACAGGGGGGCGATGGGGATAAGAGGGGGGCGTGAGAGAAAAAGAGGGGAGGGAGAGAGGGGGTGCAAAAAAGAGGAGGGGGGGGGGGGGGGGAGAGTCCCCTCTGTCAAAAAACTACAGATGGATGATATCATTTTTTGCACTGATAAACCCGTGTGCTGGTAGAAAGAAAACCTTAGCTGCCCGTTTAGGTAAATTTCTGTTTTCCAAAAATTGTTTCTGTGTTTTCAGGACAGGGCCTTTTTCCAAAGTGCCCGTATTCAGCTATAAAACCACTAAAAGCTGAAAGTTGCATCGTCTGACCTGGCAGAGTAAAAAAATCTCTTTACCCCAGGGGGTTGCTGAGGTTGAAAGGTCATTTAGGCGTTTTAAAAAACAAGTTTTTATGTCTACTTACATATGGAAGAAATGTCTGAAATGCTATGTATCCATTCCCCCTGCACTGTACCGTATCTCCAAATTAGAGAGGCCTGACCAAAGGAGTCTCCCGACAATCCGTTTTAAAAAGAGGGGGCCACAGGCTGATGGCAACGAGGGGACGCTGGTTGCTAGCAAAGATCGCATGGACATTGGGGAAAGGGTAGCGAGAGAACCCAGGGGCATTTGTGAAAAAGCTTGTGACGAGAAAGTAGCACCCCACTGTTTTTTTCTGCATGGTGGAATTTTTTAGCAAACAGGTTTGAAAAAAAAAGCGGGGTGTTTTGGGGGGCAGAAACATCCAAATTTGGGGGGGTGGTCTGCCCGTATCCTTATCTTCAAGTGTACAAAACTCTACAGCTCCACTAGTCCTTAGAAAGAAAAAAATCTGAGCACATCTCTCCTCTCTTGCGATCTCTCCACTGGCTGCCTGTGCCAAAGATAATAAACTATAAGATCAGTACCTTCTGTTACAAGTGTTTCCGCAAAACAGCTCCCGCCTAGTTTTGTGAATGTCTTCACCTGTACTCTCCTTCCCGTTCCCTCCGTTCTGCTGCAGATACCCTGTGCTTACGAATACCGAGATTCAACAAATCCACCGTTGGCCGTCGCTCTTTCTGTGTTTCTGGTCCGAAGATCTGGAATGACCTCCCTCTCTCCCTTCGGCAAAAGCCTACTTGTGACACTTTTAAATCCAGCCTCAAGACATATTGATTCCAAACCTAATCTGTTCTCCTGTTTTATCTCATTTCTGTCCCTGCCTTCAAGAGCCGAAATCCCTATCACCCTGCCAAAGTGTATAACTTCTGTGTGTGTGTGTGTGTGTGTGTGTGTGTGTGTGTGTGTGTGTGTGTGTGTGTGTGTGTGTGTGTGTGTGTGTTGTGTGTGTGTGTGGGTGTGTGTGTGTGTGAGTGTGTGTGTGCGTGTATGTAATTTGAATCATTGTTACTGGTTCCACGTGTAAGAATAGGTTGAATGCAAGTGCTTTGATTTGTTTTACAAGACATAGCGCCATACAAACTGTATTTCTTATTATCAAATAATGACAGCCATTGAAAGAGGGTACCAGGTCACATGTACATTCCTAATACAAAGAAAGCGTTAACAACAAAGATGACGGTGTATAAATGCATCTACAAGCTTGTCGTGTCATAAAGTTAAACACTTCAATGATAGACATTAGAACAAACTGTTGATTCAACACTTAAAACTGCACATCTTTTTCATCAACAACAGAAGTTAATGGTCTTACAGCAATCTATCAGAATGCATGGGATCTCTGGTAATGACTTTTGGAAAACAGTCAAAAATAACTCAAAGAAAAATACTCACTTACAATTATTTCTCTGAAGAGAAAAACAATCTGACAGGCGATGTGTACAGAAAGAAGGACAGATGCTTTGGCCATGACAGACAGACAGACAGACCCAAAAGGCCGATCAAGGAGATGGTGGTCAGCAGACGGCTTTAAGCTTTTTGTCCTGATGTCAATGCTGCACAGATGCGGGTTGGGATCCGGGGACTGGAAGACAAACAGAATGATTTGTGATGTCTGCACACAGCAGCAGTCTGCTGGTCACAGACCTTTTTGACTGTGCAGCTGACAGAAAGAAGGGAAAGAGGGAAGGGGTGGGAGGGGGGGGGGGGGAAATCTGGACATCAATAATGGCGTTTAGGGCTCAATGGCTGTGGTTGTTATTCCAGAGATTGGAAAGCCAGAGAGATATCTGACCACACAATTATCAGCATTAGGCATTCTGAGGCTGCGTCTTTAAACACTGGGTTTGATGAAACTGAATATAACCGATTTAAAAACAGTCTCTCTTTCTCTCTGTCTCTGTCTCTCTCTCTCTCTCGATCTCTCTCCTGTCTGTTCTCTGTCTCTCTCACTCATTCACACACACACACACACATACAAACACACGCACGTCCACACACACACACACACACACGCGCGCGTATTAGCACACACACAAATACACACACATACACACACACACACCACACACACACACACAACACACACACATGTAGGTTCTTATACCAAGAGATCTTTCTGAGGACTTCTATCCCCTGACTTACTGAAAAGACAATGTCAAATGCCATGACGAAATATCTAGACAGTGAGACACTAACCAGAACAACAGACACAACAGACACTACCAGAAAAACCAGACACTAACCAGAACACCAGACACTAACAAACACCAGACACAACAGACACTAACCAGAACACCAGACACTAACCAGAACACCAGACACAACAGACACTAACCAGAACAACAGACACTAACCAGAACAACAGACACTAACCAGAACAACAGACACTAACCAGAACACCAGACACTAACCAGAACAACAGACACTAACCAGAACACTAGACACTAACCAGAACAACAGACACTAACCAGAACAACAGACACAACAGACACTAACCAGAACATAGACACTAACCAGAACAATAGACACTAACCAGAACAACAGACACTAACCAGAACAACAGACACAACAACACTAACCAGAACAACTAGACACTAACAGACAACAGACACTAACCAGAACACCAGACATAACAGACACAGACATTAACCAGAACACCAGACACTAACCAGAACAACAGACACTAACCAGAACAACAGACACTAACCAGAACAAACAGACACTAACCAGACAACGACGACCAACCATACAACAGACACTAACCAGAACAACAGACACTAACCAGAACAACAGACACTAACCAGAACAACAGACAATAACCAGAACAACAGACACTAACCAGAACAACAGAACTAACCAGTACAACAGACACGAACCAGAACAACAGACACTAACCAGAACAACAGACACTAACCAGAACAACAGACAGAACAACAGACACAACAGACACTAACCAGAACAACAGACACTAACCAGAACAACAGACAGAACAACAGACACAACAGACACTAACCAGAACAACAGACACTAACCAGAACAACAGACACTAACCAGAACAACAGACACTAACCAGAACACAGACACTAACCAGACACCAGACACTAACCAGAACAACAGACACTAACCAGAACAACAGACACTAACCAGAACAACAGACACAACAGATACTAACCAGAACAATAGACACTAACCAGAACAACAGACACTAACCAGAACAACAGACACTAACCAGAACAACGACACAACAGAACTAACAGAACAACAGACACTAACCAAACAACAGACACAACAAACTAACCAGAACAACAGAAACAACAAAAGACACTAACCAGAACAACAGACAAACAGACACGAACCAGAAACAAACAGACACTAACCAGAACAACAGACACTAACCAGAAACAACAGACACAACCAGAACAACAGACCAAACAGACACTAACCAGAACAACAGACACTAACCAGAAACAACAGACACAACAGACACAAACCAGAACACCAGACAAAAAACAGACACTAACCAGAACAATAGACAGAAAAACAGACACTAACCAGAACAATAGACACTAACCAGAACAACAGACAGAAAAACAGACACTAACCAGAACAACAGACACTAACCAGAACAACAGACACTAACCAGAACAACAGACACAACAGACACTAACCAGAACAACAGACACTAACCAGAACAATAGACACTAACCAAACAACAGACACTAACCAGAACAACAGACACTAACCAGAACAACAGACACTAACCAGAACAACAGACACTAACCAGAACAACAGACACTAACCAGAACAACAGACACTAACCAGAACAACAGACAGAACAACAGACACTAACCAGAACAACAGACACAACAGACACTAACAGAACAACAGACACTAACCAGAACAACAGACACTAACCAGAACAACAGACACTAACCAGAACAACAGAACAACAGACCACTAACCAGAACAAACAACACTAAACCAGAACAATAGACACAACAGACACTAACCAGAACAACAGACACTAACCAGAACAATAGACACTAACCAGAACAACAGACACTAACCAGAACAACAGACACTAACAGAACAACAGACACTAACCAGAACAACAGACACTAACCAGAACAATAGACACTAACCAGAACAACAGACACTAACCAGAACAACAGACACAACAGACACTAACCAGTACAACAGACAACTAACCAGAACAACAGACACTAACCAGAACAATAGACACTAACCAGAACAACAGACACAACAGACACTAACCAGAACAACAGACACTAACCAGAACAATAGACATAACCAGAACAACAGACACTAACCAGAACAACAGACACAACAGACACTAACCAGAACAACAGACACTAACCAGAACAACAGACACTCAAACCAGAACAATAGACACTAACCAGAACACAGACACTAACCAGAACAACAGACACTAACCAGAACAACAGACACTAACCAGAACAACAGACACTAACCAGTACAACAGACACTAACCAGAACAACAGACACTAACCAGAACAACAGACACATAGACACTAACCAGAACAACAGACACTAACCAGAACAACAGACACAATAGACACTAACCAGAACAACAGACACTAACCAGAACAACAGACACTAACCAGAACACAGACACTAACCAGAACAACAGACACTAACCAGAACAACAGACACAATAGACACTAACCAGAACAACAGACACTAACCAGACAACAGACACTAACCAGAACAACAGACACTAACCAGTACAACAGACACTAACCAGAACAACAGACACTAACCAGAACAACAACAGACACTAACCAGAACAACAGACACTAACCAGAACAACAGACAAACTAACCAGAACAACAGACACTAACCAGAACAACAGACACTAACCAGAACAACAGACACTAACCAGAACAAAACAGACCACAACACAGACACTAACCAGAACAACAGACACTAACCAGAACAATAGACACAATAGACACTAACCAGAACAACAGACACTAACCAGAACAACAGAACACTAACCAGAACAACAGACACACAAACACAGACACTAACCAGAACAACAGACACTAACCAGAAACAACAGACACACTAACCAGAACAACAGACACTAACCAGAACAACAGACACTAACCAGAACAACAGACACTAACCAGAACAACAGACACAACAGACACTAACCAGAACAACAGACACTAACCAGAACAACAGACACTAACCAGAACAAAGACAACAAACACCAAAAGCAACCAAACAGACACTAACCAGAAACAACAGACACTAACCAGAACAAAACAGACAACTAACCAGAAACCAAACAGACACAACAGACACTAACCAGAACAACAGACACAACAGACACTAACCAGAACAACAGAACAAACCATAACCAGACAACAACAGACACTAACCAGAACAACAGACACTAACCAGAACAACAGACACTAACCAGAACAACAGACACTAACCAGAACAACAGACACTAACCAGAACAACCACCAGACACACAAACCATGAACAAACAAGACACTAACCAAACAACAGACACTAACCAGACACAACTAACACAGATAAGACACTAACCAGAACAACAGACACTAACCAGAACAACAGACACTAACCAGAACAACAGACACTAAACCAGAAACACAAAACAACAGACACTAACCAGAACAACAGACACTAACCAGAAACCAACAGACAACCTAACCAGAACAACAATACAGAACACAACAGACAACAGACTAACCAGAACAATAGACACACCAAAACCAGAACAACAGACACTAACCAGAACAACAGACACTAACCAGAAACAGAACAACGACACTAACCAGAACAACAGACACTAACCAGAACAACAGACACTAACCAGAACAACAGACACTAACCAGAACAACAGACACTAACCAGAAACAACAGACACTAACCAGAACAACAACACTCAGACACAACAGAACAAAGACACTAACCAGAACAATAGACACTAACCAGAACAACAGACACTAACCAGAACAACAGACACTAACCAGAACAACAGACACTAACCAGAACAACAGACACTAACCAGAACAATAGACACTAACCAGAACAACAGAACACAAACCAGACACACCAAACAAGACACTAACCAGAACAACAGACACTAACCAGAACAACAGACACTCAACCAGAACAACAGACACTAACCAGAACAAAGACAACAGAACAACAGACACTAACCAGAACAAAACAAACCAACAATAGACACTAACCAGAACAACAGACACTAACCAGAACAACAATAGACACAACAGACACTAACCAGAACAACAGACACTAACCAGACACAAATAACAGACAACAGACACTACAACCAGAACAACAGACACTAACCAGAACAACAGACAAACAACTAGACACACTAACACCAGACACAATAGACACTAACCAGAACAATAGAAACACTAACCAGAACAACAGAACACAACAAACAACGAACACCTAACCAGAACCAACAGACACTAACCAGAACAACAGACACTAACCAGAACAACAGACACTAACCAGAACAACAGACTACAGAACAAAGACAACAGACACAACAGACACTAACCATAACAACCAGACACTAACCAGAACAATAGACACAACCAGAAAAAGACACTAACCAGACAACAGACACTAACCAGAACAATCAGACACTAACCAGAACAACAGACACTAACCAGAACAACAAACACTAACCAGAACAATAGACACTAACCAGAACAACAATAGACACTAACCAGAACAAACAGACACTAACCAGAACAAAGACACAACAAACAACAAACAAACCAGAACATACAGAACACAGACACACAGAACAATAGACACACTAACCAGAACAATAGACACTAACCAGAACAACAGACACAACAGACCACTAACACCAAAGAAAGACACAACAGACACTAACCAGAACAACAGACACTAACCAGAACAATAGACACTAACCAGAACAACAGACCACCAACAAGACACTAACCAGAACACAACACAGAAGACACTAACCAGAACAAAGACACTAACCAGAAACCAACAGACACAACCAGACAGACATCAAACAGCAACAACAACAGAACAAACTAACCAGAACAATCAGACACTAACCAGAACAATAGACACAACAGACACTAACCAGAACAACAGACACTAACCAGAACAATAGACACTAACCAGAACAACCAGACACTAACCACAAACAAACTAACAGAAAAAGACACTAACCAGAACAAAAACACAGAAACAGCACTAACCAGAACAACAGACACACAACAAACACTAACCAGAACAAACAAGACCAAACAACAGAACACTAACCAGAACACAACAACGACACTAACCAGAACAATAGAACACCTAACAACAGACACTAACCAGAACAACAGACACTAACCAGAACACAATAGACACTAACACAAAACACTAACCAAAACATCCAACAACAAACAACGACACTAACCAGAACAATAGACACTAACCAGAACAACAGACAACACTAACCAGAACAAAGACACAACAGACACTAACCAGACAACAGACACTAACCAGAACAACAGACACTAACCAGAACAACAGACACTAACCAGAACAACAAACCTAACCAGAACACAAGACACTAACCAGAACAAAGACACAACCAGACAACAACACTAACCAGAACAACAGACACATAACCAGAACAACATAGACACTAACCAGAACAACAGACACTAACACAGAACAACCAGAACAACTAGAACAACCAGAACAATATAACCAGAACAACAGACACTAACCAGAACAATAGACACTAACCAGAACAACAGACACTAACAGAACAACAGACACTAACAGCAGATAACAAACACAGACACTAACCAGAACAATAGACACTAACCAGAACAACAGACATAACCAGAAACAGACACTAACCAGAACAAGACACACACTAACCAGTAACAACAGACACTAACCAGAACAAAGACACTAACCAGAACAACAGACACTAAACCAGAACAAAGACACACAACAGACACTAACCAGAACAACAGACACTAACCAGAACAACAGACACTAACCAGAACAACAGACACTAACCCAGAACAACAGCAGACACACTAACCAGACACACAACAAGACACTAACCAGAAACGACACAACAGACACTAACAACACAGACACTAACCAGAACACACACAGAAACACTAAACCAGAACAACAGACACTAACCAGAACAACAGAC
The DNA here is from genome assembly GCA_028751875.1 of Rapana venosa. Classification (NCBI taxonomy): domain Eukaryota; kingdom Metazoa; phylum Mollusca; class Gastropoda; order Neogastropoda; family Muricidae; genus Rapana; species Rapana venosa. Next base: position 491,724 of record CM054145.1, read on the forward strand.
ACAACGACACTAACCAGAACAACAGACACTAACCAGAACAATCAGACACTAACCAGAACAACAGACACAACAACAGACACTAACCAGAACAACAGACACTAACCAGAACAACAGACACTAACCAGAACACACACAAGACACTAACCAGAACAACAGACACTAACCAGAACAACAGACAACCGACACTAACCAGAACAACAGACACTAACCAAACAGAACAAACCAGACACAACAACAGACACTAACCAGAACAACAGACACTAACCAGAACAACAGACACAACAGAACACAGACCAGAACCAAACAAAGACACTAACCAGAACAACAGACACAACCAGAACAACTACAACCAGAACAACAAACAGACACTAACCAGAACAACTAGACACTAACCAGAACAACAGACACAACAGACACTAACCAGAACAACAGACACTAACCAGAACAAAGACACAACATACACTAACCAGAACAACAGACACTAACCAGAACAATAGACACTACAACCAGAACAAACAGACACTAACCAGAACAACAGACACTAACCAGAACAAACAAGAACACACAGCACAGACACTAACCAGAACAACAGACACTAACCAGAACAACAGACACTAACCAGAACACACAGACACTAACCAGAACAACCAGACAACACACAACCAGAACAACAGACACTAACCAGAACAACAGACACTAACCAGAACAACAGACACTAACCAGAACACAAACAACAGACAAACTAACCAGAACAACAGACACAACCAGAACAACAGACACTAACCAGAACAACAGACACAACCAGACAACAACACAACAAACAACAGACACTAACCAGAACAACAGAACACAGACACTAACCAGAACACAGACACTAACCAGAACAAAGACACTAACCAGAACACAGACACTAACCAGAACAACAGACACTACAACCAGAACAACAGACACTAACCAGAACAACAGACACTAACCAACAACAGAACACAACCAGACACTAACACAGAACAACAGACACTAACCAGAACAATAGACACTAACCAGAACAATAGACACTAGCCAGAACAATAGACACACACAGACACTAACCAGAACAACAGACAGAACAACAGACACTAACCAGAAACAATAGACACTAACCAGAACAACAGACACAATAGACACTAACCAGAACAACAGACACTAACCAGAACTATAGACACTAACCAGAACAACAGACACTAACCAGAACAACAGACACTAACCAGACACAACAGACACTAACCAGACACAACAGACACTAACCAGAACAACAGACACTAACCAGAACAATAGACACTAACCAGAACAACAGACACTAACCAGAACAACAGACACTAACCAGAACAACAGACACTAACCAGAACAACAGACACTAACCAGAACAACAGACACTAACCAGAACACAGACACTAACCAGAACACCAGACACTAACCAGAACAACAGACACTAACCAGAACAACAGACACTAACCAGAACAACAGACACAACAGACACTAACCAGAACAACAGACACTAACCAGAACAACAGACACTAACCAGAACAACAGACACAATAGACACTAACCAGAACAACAGACACTAACCAGAACAATAGACACAACAGACACTAACCAGAACAACAGACACAATAGACACTAACCAGAACAACAGACACTAACCAGAACAACAGACACTAACCAGAACAACAGACAGTAATGAAGACAATTTTATTTCCACTGAGTGCTCCCTTCATGAAAGATGATTGTTGAAGGACGACGTACACTCAAGCTTGTGCTGACACACTTTGTAGCCTTCAATGTCCTACATTATCTGGACTTTAAACGTCAGGTTCTGTATCTTGTATTGATTTCTAGGGTGGAAGTGTTCATCTGACGACTGTGTCAATGACAGATGGCTGGGTCACCCAGTGCAGTATTTAGGGTCACTGGCAGGAGCTCGCAAGAAACATCCAGGAATAATTCACAGAAAATGTACATGACATTATTTCAGATATAAAAACAAAGAAGAAGAAGAAGAAGAAAAGGAGGAAAGAACATACAGATGTGGTTAGTGGAGGAGTAACAACCAAACATAACTCCAAAGATATCCACCGCAATGCTTCTGTTTTAAAAAGAAATGACAACAAGCTGACCAACACTGTGTAAGGGAGGAAGAAGACAGAGGCTGTGAACATGACAGACAGGCTGACAGACAGACAGACAGACTGACAGAAGACAGACAGACAGACAGACAGACAGACAGACAGACAGACAGACAGACAGACAGACAGCCCAAAAGGCCGATTAGGGAGGCGGTGGTCAGCAGACAGTTTTTGTCCTGTGATGACAATGCTGTACAGAGGAGGGACTGGAAGACAAACAGGAGTGATTTGTGATGTCTGTCTGCACACCGCACCAGTCTGCTGGTCACAGACCGTATTGTTGGCTTAGGGGAGGGAGAAAGACAGAGAGACAGAGAGAGAGAGAGAGAGAGAGAGAGGAAGGGCGGATAATCAGTAAATCAATGGCCTTGTTTTGGGCCTGTAGACTGTGGTGGTTGTTCTGGAGGGTTCGAAATTGAGCAAGAGAATTGTGAGGGCACAGAGACGTCAGTGTGGGGGCGTTCTGAATACCTCGGTGAATGCTTGTCTTGATGACACTGTGTGTGGCCAATCTGGGAATTCTCTCTCTCTCTCTCTCTCTCTCTCTCTCTCTCTTCTCTCTCTCTCTCTCTCTCTCTCTCTCTCTCTCTCTCTCTCTCTCTCTTCTATCTATCTATCTATCTTATCTATTATCTTTCTTCTTTCTGTCTTCTTTCTTCCCTAGACGTCTATTGGAAGCGACAATTAGATTGTGCTGATTCATTTCAGCAACTCGTTTCTAACCGACTTGTAAAAAAGAAACTTGTTAACACATCTACCTCATTTTTTGAAGACAAAAGGATTCTTTCCTTGTTTTACAAGTCTTACTTAGAGAGTGTTCTAAGTTTTGCTTTCATTTGTTGGTACAATAACCTTAGTGTTAAAAACAAGAATGGCCTGCAGAGAATTGTAAGAATCTGCTGAAAAATAATTGGAAAAAACAAAGAGATCTCATGTCGTTCTGCAATCAGCAGCTTGTACGCAAAGCCACAGCCATTTTGGCTGATCCTTCCCATGCTTTGTTTCCAGAATTTCAAATGTTGCCTTCGGAACGCCGTTTTCAGTGTCCCATCAGCTAAACAAACAGAAAAGAAATTCTTTTGTGCCAGTAAGCATCCCAATTCTGAATTCACAATGATGTTGACTACCTAGTTTTTACATTTCTCTCAATTACTTGCCTGATTGTCATTGTTATGAGTGCAGTCAATACATATGTGTGTGTGTGTGTGTGTGCGCGCGCGCGCGCTGTGTGTGTGTGTGTGTGTGTGTGTGTGTGTGTGTGTGTGTGTGTGTGTGTGGTGTGTGTGTGTGTGAATGTCTTCTAGTCAATGGTCTTTAAAACATTGAATTCATACATTGGTGTATGTGTGTGTGTGGGTGTGTTCGCACATGCACGCACGTGCGTGTGTACGTGTTGCATATGTGCGTGCGTAAATAATAAGCATTTATGTCTTCTAGTCAATATTTTTTTTATAACATTGTGTTCTCAATTGGTGTGTGTGTGTGCGCGCGCGCGCGCGCGCGCGTGTGTGTGTGTGTGTGTGCATGCGCACGCGCGCGTGTGTGTATGTTCGTGACATTTTTATTTGAAGTCATTTTGGAATGTTTTAACTAATATGAAATGTAGCTTTTTGTGTCTTTTGAGATTTTGATGCGTATCAATCTGCCTGTCAGTATTGTAATTGCCCTTCATGGGATGATTAAAGTGTTTTTGACTTGACTTGACTTGACTTGACTTGACTACCTCATGTCCACCTAGTATGTTTGTATTGGGTTTGCATTATTACAAAATGATAATGTATTTCGTGATTCATTCTCTCTCTTCTCTCTCTCTCTCTCTCTCTCTCTCTCTCTCTCTCTCTCTCTCTCTCCTTTTCTCTCACACACACACACACACACTGACTCTCTCTCTCTCTCTCTCTCTCTCTCTCTCTCTCTCTCTCTCTAGTTGCTATGCCATTATGTAGCAAACAGTGGAAGATGAAGTGCATTTTGTGCTGTGCTGTCCAGTATTAGAAGATGTCAGACAGAATTACATTCAGGTAAAGTATAGTAGACAGCCTAATTTATTTAGATTCTGTCTACTCATGGCATCTAGTCACCCTGAGATTGTGCGCAGCCTTGCTTAATATTTGTGTAAAGCCTTTAGATAGAGATATCTTGGTTTCTTAAGTCATATTTTTTGTAACTAATTTTTATTGTGGTGGTTGTGGTTATATAACATTTTGGGGTTTTGTGCTTTCCTTATTTTTCTCACTAAAATACTCAGCAGTTCGGCAACCCCGCTTTATGTATGGGCCAATGGCCTTTTTGTGAATAAACCTTTCGAGTTCTAGTTCGAGTTCTCTCTCTCTCTCTCTCTCTCTCTCTCCTCTCTCTCCTCTACTCTCACACACACCACTCACACACACACACATCACACACACAACACACACACACACACAACACACACACACACACACACACACAACACTACACGACAAAGCACACACACACCACACCACATCAACTGACAAAACACGGAACCATAATGACTAAACGACGTCTTTATCACCTAGCGCCAGCACCCACACAGCCATGACCGTCAGAATACACTGTGAAGCGACAGAAGTGAATTGGACAGACGACAGTCCTTTCACCTGGGCAGACGAGTCTATAAGCCAAGGTCCCGCTTTCGGAACATCTTGCAGACAGGTATATTTATTTATTTATTTATTCTTTTATTCTTTTATATCGACGATAATGGAATAAGCACTCAGTGCTTTTTTTCATCCAGTCCCCGTGTGTATGCGGTTTTGTAAATTTTGTCCTCTGTTCCCACCGGCACACAATGGCCTACTCTTACGAAAGGCGGAACAGGATTTAACGTGCGCGCAAGATGTTCTGCGTGCGTTCGCACACGGGGCCTCGGTTTATAGTCTCATTTGAAGAACTTTTCGTTAGGTTAGCATTTCGTGCACTTTTCTTAGTAGAGTAGGCCACTTGTGGCCATCAGCATGAGTGACACGAACATGCCCAGCATGCACTCAGCAACCCCGGACAAGGATAGGCTTGCCAGGTTTTGCTTGCTCCCGAAAGATTGTACGGGTTGTAACGAGTGTGCATGTGTTTGTACACGGGATCTCGGTTAACAATCCCATCCGAAAGACTTTCAGGGGAGTGAAGACGACACTCACGTTAACTCCGGGGGGATAATCCCCACGAGGGTGACTTGAACCCGGGGTCGTCAGGTTACGAGCTCAACGCTCTAACCACCAAGCCACACCCCACCCACTACAGTACAGTGTGTCAGCGACTCCTCAGGGAATTAAAACGGAGAGGACGGTATCACCACAGTCCTCAACTGCCATCTTTCTTCCCGCGGATACGATTAGCAATTCCACAAGAGGAAGGAGAGTGTGAGCTACAGCAACACGAAATGAAACGGCTTGTGTTTATCCAGAGGGACTACAGACTGGACCAGCGTGGACCGATGTTTTGCTTGGTCCCTAGCTGCTGCGCAAGCGATAGATATTGTACAGTCCCCGGGGAAAGCCACGGAGTACAAACCCCTTCGTGTATGTCTCACAATGCTGCTCAGTGAGGAGGACACAATGCAGGATCTGAACCACTAGAGCAAGGAGAAGATACCGACACACTGGCCGAGATTGGGTCAAGTACGTGACGACCTATGTTCAGCAACCTGTGGCAGTTCATTCCTGTGTCTGGAGTTGTTCCCGACAAGAGGCAGATTCAGAACTGACAGGTGCACCAGATGACTCGTAGCCGAGTGGTTCGGACTTCAATTCCCTGGGTCCATAGTAGTCCTAGGCTGGAGTCTCGTCGGCGTCTGGTGAATTAACTTGACTTATGCCTCTTGGTTCCTTGGCGAACATAGGGCTGCAACAACACCCCTCCAACGAACTCGGTTTGGGGAGATCCTCTTCAGCTCGGCCCGTGTCATTCCGGCTGCCTTCGTTTCTTCGTCAACACTGGTGAATTAAGGGTGGGGATTTTTACCATCTCCCAGCTGCAGACCTGCCAGTGCTTTAAATCCCTTCGTCACCGTCACCGTCACCGATCCCTCAGATTCCGAATCCTTTGAGGCACCTTCGAAGCTTTGTCAACCACCTTTCTCCAGTCCTCTCGTCTCTCGGCCACCCTCAGGGTGTCTCTCAGCGCGCAGAGGATCAAATAAGCAAGTTGAAAATACCGCGATTTATAGCAGGGTTACAGAAACACAATCATACCCAGCATGCAACCTGTACAATGAAATGACCTGCTCTGAAGTGGGAATGTGTCGGCTGAGGCCAGTGGGCAGACCTCCTGTAAAGGATTCAAGCACAGGAGAAGACCAGGCACTACACACGTTACCAGGTAAAGGAAGGCAGAGAAGAAAAGAGAGAAGAGCGCAGAAGACAACACAGACGATCCTGAAGTCACGAGTTCTAAACACCGCAACAACTGGCGGATCAAGGCAAGAATATCCACGATCCCTAGATATCGTTTTGTCTTGTACACACGCAGAACATCAAGTAAGAACACTGATATTCCTGTAATTAAATATCAACATGTTTGGAATCGTGGAAACAAGAAAACCCAGCCTGTCTAAAAGGCTTTACAAGCATAATGTACATGAAACAGGATAAACGTCTTTTTAAAGGATTTCTTGGTAGAAGTAATTACGCGCGTATGGAATATCCTGCACACGGTAGCACTGTCTTGGGAAATATGGAAAAGATGGAGAGAAAAAAACTGCTGAATGCAGCCCAGAAAACTTACTATTATAGTCTGTTATGAGATCTGACTGTTTGGGGATTCCTCGTGAAATGCTGGTGTCTGCTCTCAGGGGGGTTTCACAGAACTCCATAATCATGCATATCGATAAGCCATAGTGAAAGTTAGATCACACACACACATACATACATACACACCACGCACGCACTCACACTCATACACTCAAACACACACTACTCTCTACACACTACAAACACACACATACACACACTACACACACACTTCTCCCCAGTGTTCCCTCTGTCAGTGTAATACTATGATCTAAGTGTACACAGCACAACAGAGAGAGAGAAGACACAGACCAGACCACAGACCAGACCACAGACCAGACCACACCACAGACCAGACCACAGACCAGACCACAGACCAGACCACAGACCAGAGCACAGAGCAGCTGACAGTGAAGGAACACTATGTCAGCACTGCCCCCCCCCCCCCCCCCCACACACACACACTCCCTCCCTCCCTCCCTCCCTTCTTTCGCTGCACTTCGTATAAATACCATCCCCAATAGCATCCCCTCCTTCTGGAAATTCTGTGCTAGAAATTCCCTCTTCTCTATCCCTCTCCTTGTTTCTGCCTTGTTCTTTTTCTTCCTGTCACCTCCTTCTTGTCTTTCTTGGTCCATTCTCCTGCCTTTTTTTTAAAAACAAAAAATACTTAGAAGATGATTCTCTCCCATGCTGACATTGGGTGTGCTAGGCCTGACTTGTCAGAGATATATAATTAGAACAACACTTAGATAGGAAACAGATCAAACCCACCCCACATTAAAATCAATAGATGACATAATAACCTGCTGTCCAACACATTTCATTCCAAAATAACTCAACACCGTGAAAACACGAGACAGCCCTCTCAAATCCTACTGCAAACCAACTGAACCTTCATTTTAAAATGACGGCGAAATCACAGCTTTGCAGAAAACTGGATACAATGATTAAATCAATACTACAAAAAGTTTAAAAAATAAAAATAAAACAAACATTCATATCATCTCACAGAATCAATCCACTTCACTCCCCCAACAAAACGTGGCTTTATGACAATCATAACCCTGCATCGCTGACCAGCATCAAACCAGCCGTCTCAGCCAGTATAATGACCAGAGCCCAGCTGACCAAAAACAAGCAGAAAATACTCTTTGAACTACGTCACCATAGTGACGACAATAATCTCGTCATACACTTCAGTCACCCGAACGTCATAGCTATCTCCTTTTTTTTTTTCCCCTCCCTCTCCGAGATGACGTCAGAAATCTTGTAATGATGATCCGATTTATTGCCAATAACGGGATGGCATCGTCGGAAAAATGGTCTGAGAATCTATGTGATCTCCTTATTTATAAGCCACTGCGATGTCGCTGGCAGCTTCGTGGGGTTCTGTGGTGATGAGAGAAGCCTTTTGATGAATAAAGAAGTGGTCTGAGCAGAAATGGTTCACAGAGTTTCAAAAGCACTTGCTAGGATGATGCGCTGTATGCGTTACAATGAGATAGGATAAATGAGTCAATTGTCAGCAGTATTAATGTACAGTACACAATTCTACAGCATCAACAAACCGAAGCTGGCTCTGCCAGGTTGACCCTGCATGCCGAAGACGCTCTCCCTCCAAGTCTCCATGAAAAAGCTTCATGACTCTTCACAGAGGACAAGTCCAGTCAGTTTGATGAACCCCGGTCCTTTCTCCTGGTCATGTCCACCCTTTCCTCTTCCATGAGTTTCACTTTCAATTCTCCACTTTTCCATTCTCCACTTTTCCATTCTCTCTGATAATCAGCAGAGGACAACTGATAATGCTTTTCTCTGATAATCAGCAGAGGTTAGATCAGAGACAACTGACCGATGATGCCCTTCTCTCTGATAATCAGCATAAGTGACAGGACAACTGACAGGTTGATGCCCTTCTCTCTGATAATCAGCAGAGGTCAGAGGACAACTGATAATGCTTTTTTCTCTGATAATCAGCAGAGGTGACAGGACAACTGACCGATGATGCCCTTCTCTCTGATAATCAGCAGAGGTCAGATCAGAGGCAACTGACCGATGATGCTCTTCTCTCTGATAATCAGCAGAAGTGACAGAACAACTGACCGATGATGCCCTTCTCTCTGATAATCAGCAGAGGTCAGAGAACAACTGACCGATGATGCTCTTCTCTCTGATAATCAGCAGAGGTCAGAGAACAACTGACCGATGATGCTCTTCTCTCTGATAATCAGCAGAGGTCAGAGGACAACTGACCGATGATGCTCTTCTCTCTGATAATCAGCAGAAGTGACAGGACAACTGACCGATGATGCTCTTCTCTCTGATAATCAGCAGAGGTCAGATCAGAGACAACTGACCGATGATGCTCTTCTCTCTGATAATCAGCAGAGGTGACAGGACAACTGACCGATGATGCTCTTCTCTCTGATAATCAGCAGAAGTGACAGAACAACTGACCGATGATGCTCTTCTCTCTGATAATCAGCAGAAGTGACAGAACAACTGACCGATGATGCTAGTCTTTCGGATGAGACGATAAACCGAGGTCCCGTGTGTTACACGTAATTATTTAGCGCACGTAAAAAAACCCACGGCAACAAGAGAGTTGTCCCTGGCAAAATTCTTAGAAAAAAGCCACTCTGATAGGGAAACAAATACAGCTGCAGAAAAAAAAAAAAAAAAAAAAAGGGTGAAAGGGTGGCGCAGCGCTAAGTGGCGACGCGTTCTCCCGCTCTCCCCGGGGAGAGCAGCCCGAATTTCACGGAGAGAAATCTGCCGTGACTTAAAGTGGTATGAAATAAAATCTGAGCGCTTTGATTTGTTGCTTTACAAGATTCAGCGCTATATAAATTCCATACATTATTATTATTATTCTTCTCTCTGATAATCAGCAGAAGTGACAGAACAACTGACCGATGATGCTCTTCTCTCTGATAATCAGCAGAGGTCAGATCAGAGGCAACTGACCGATGATGCCCTTCTGCCCTGCCTCCCGTGTGATACCCAGATGTTGCAGCCTCACACGCTCTACAAGACAACTGCTACCTCCACCTCTCCCCCATCAAGGTCCTCACACCGTCTGCCTCTGTCCTTTCTGTAGTGTGCCTGCAAACTTGGCAGTGAACTTTGGGGTTTCCTGGTTCGGAAAGACATAGACAGAGAGACAGAGAATGTGAATGAGAGACAGACAGAAAAACAGACAGAGAAACAGACTGAGAGATGGAGACAGAGACAGAGACAGGCAGACAGAAACAAGGAGACAGAAAGACAGACACAGACAGAGCAAGATACAGAGATAGAGACAGTGAGAGATCGGTTGAAATGGTTTGAATGTAAAAAAAAAAATCACTTTAAAGAGAGAAAGAGGGGAGGTAGGAAGGCAGTGAGGGAGAGAGAGGGAGGGAGTAAAGATGAAAAAAGAAAGAGAGAGAGAGAGAGCGAGAGAGAGAGAGAGAAAGAGAGAGAGAGAGAGAGAGAGAGAGAGAGAGAGAGCGAGAGAGAGAGAGAGAGAAAGAGAGAGAGAGAGAGCGCTACCACAGAGACAATGCTGTCAAACATAACAGATTTTCAGCCAACCAAGAAATAAAAATTTTTAAAATCGATTGATCAGACGAAATTGAAGTGCCAAGCGGAATGACTTCAAAAGAACAGAACACAAAGCCACCTCCAGACAGAGAGAATCAGATTTAAAACAAAGTAAATTTCCGATTTGAGATCACGACAGCAGGACAGACGTTTACTGAATACTTCACGAAACAAACTGCTGTCCAGTGTAATATGATACCACAGCCATTTCAAAGAGCATGACTATTCTCTGAAACGATCACGCCATGGCAATCCCCACAAACGTGGCTTTTTTTTATTTATTTATTCATTTTATTCTTTTATATCGAGGATAATGGAATAAGCACGTAAGTGCTTTATTACATCCAGTCCCCGTGTGTATGCGGATTTGTGAAGTCTGTCATCTGTTCCCACCAGCACACAATGGCCTACTCTTACGAAAAGCGGAACCGGATTTAACGTGTGCACAAGATGTTCTGCGTGCGTTCGCACACGGGACCTCGGTTTATAGTCTCATCCGAAGGACTTTTGGGGAGAGTGGAGTCTGCACTGATGTTAACTCCAGAGGAAAATATCCCCTTGAACGGGAATCGAACCTGGGTCGTCAGATTGCGAGCGCAATGTTCTGACCACTAGGCTATCCCGTCCCTTTATGATATAACCCTGGCTTACAGACCAGCATCAAACCAGCCATCACACCCAGTATGGTGATCTGAGGCCAGTGTCTTTCTGACCGAAACTATGCAGAAAGTGTTCTTTAAACTACGTCACCATAGTGACGACAATGATCTCGTCATCCACTCTCGGCTACTGAAGCGTGGTATGTCTCTCCTCCTCTTTCTTTGCAAGCTGACGTCAGATATATCGTAATGATGATCCGCTTTATGGGGAAGGAATAGCATCACTGGAAAGTGGTGGGCGGGCCACATTAGATGGTTGATTGACTGACTGATTGACTGACTGGCTGATTGATGGATGGATGGATGGAGTGCTTGCTTGACTGACTGGTATGATTTCCTCTATGAATGTAAGTGATTTTGCTGGCAACAATACGGCGTTACTCTACGAAGTAAGAAATACTTTATTGAATCTTTTTACAACTGTAACGTTATGAGGGAGAAGGGAGGGGGGGGGGGGGGTATCCCACACAATATAGCAAACACATGGTCCCACAAACTATATGATAATATGTGTTACTAAAACCCACCAACAGAAGACTGGATAATCACCGGTGAAATATCAACAGTACTGATGATTGCGTTTGGTACAGAAAAAGACATGTCCACCATAACATCAATGGACTGACACTGAGCTCTACTAGGGTCCTCTTGTTAAAGAACACAGTTATCCTTGTTAAAGAACACAGTTATCCTTGGAGTTTAAAATAAAAGCCATGCTCTAATGACTACTCGCGGATTAAAGGGAGAAGCAGCCTGAAATTATGTCGTCACTGTTCTACACCCTAACTTCCCTCTAAAGCTTAACTCTCTGTCTGTCTGTCTGTCTGTCTCTCTCTCTCTCTCTCTCTCTCTCTCTCTCTGTCTCTCTCTCTGTGTCTGTCTCTCTCTCCCTCTCTCTCTCTCTCTCTCTCTCTCTGTCTGCCTCTTTCTGTCTGTCTGTCTTTCTGCCTCTCTCTGTCTGTCTTTCTGTCTGTCTGCCTCTCTCTCTCTCTGTCTCTCTCTCTCTGCCTGCCTCTCTCTGTCTGCCTGCCTGCCTATCTCTCTGTCTCTCTGCCTCTCCCCTCTCTCTCTCTCTCTCTCTCTCTCTCTCTCTCTCTCTCTCTCTGGAGAAAAGAAAACTGCAGCTAACTGATATACCGTTGCAATGTAACACTATTTTGGTTTTCCATATTTGTGGAATACGAACTCCATTGGCTAAATTGCCTTATTTGAATGTGAGGGTCGGGTGGTCGATTTGTCCTACACTGTTGTTGATTTGTATGTAATATGACACTGGTGTGTGTGTGTGTGTGTGTGTGTGTGTGTGTGTGTGTGTGTGTGTGTGTGTGTGTGTATGTGTGTGTGTGTGTGTGTGTGGGTGTGGGTGTGTAGGGGGGGGGGGGGGGGAGTGCAAGCTTGTGATAACAATGAATGTATGATAACAATCAATGCATTCGGTTGAATGTAGTTATTGGAGATTCCTTTTCCTCTTTCGGTTTTCATTATTTCCTTGCTGCCAAACAAACATATTGTTTAAATTGTGTTCATACTGTGCTCCTTGCCAAAAAGACTGTATTGTTAATGGCAATAAATGACTTTCAGTTTCAGTTTTCTCTCTCTCTCTCTCTCTCTCTCTCTCTCTCTCTCCTCTCTCTCTCTCTCTCTCTCTCTCTCTCTCTCTCTCTCTCTCTCTCCTTTGTCAACAAAGTTCATCAGGTCTGAGTTGCCTGTCCTCAACCATCCTCAAGGCGGATCCCTCAGCAATAACGTTCTATGAACCAGACTCTCCACCATTCCATCCATAATTATATGTGTGGATTGATTTTTCAGGAAAAAAAATTGCACTGCCAACACTCGTAAGAATATATAAATAATCCGTCTACGTCAATATTTGCATTCGTAAAAAAAACAGGAGAAAATATTACGTTAAGTTTGATTTCAGATCAGTTTTCACCTTCCGTAAAAATACTGTTTTTCATTATTCTTTTATATCGAGGATAATGAAATAAGCACTT
>CM054145.1:514868-517368 GCA_028751875.1 Rapana venosa
ACCACAGTGTGAGAAAGAACTGGTGCTGGAATTACCAAATCATTTCTCAGTGTAGTACCTTTGTGTAAAGACAATGAAATTACATTGCAGCCCAAGGTTGAACCAACAGGTTTGGCTGCAAGCACGCAATACTGTAACATAAGAATTCTTTTTCTTTATAAGATTAAACCAGAAGAGAGAAACCATCCCGCACACAGTTAAACACGGAGTCAGCTTACAGCAGAGGGGTAAATGGATGAAGCTTGTAGCACATTGTTCAAACAATAAAAAATACTTCAGTCAAAAATCGATCACCGGAATAAACTTTCAGCAAAGAATTCAGAATTGAAATTCTCTTGCAACATGACGTTCAGGTTATAAAAGCAAGGACGAAACATGAGGAAAAGACAAAGAAATGGGTCATCAGCACATTCAAAGTCCACTACCATCATTTACAGGGAACCCCAGTCAGTGCCAGAAGTCTGAAACGAGCTTGAAGCTGCTGGATTCTGACCAGACAGCCATGGAAACAGCCTGCAGTGCAGGGCTGACGAAGTGCCAAGCCAGAGAACAGGCTCTCAGTACCTAGAACACTCACAGACCCTCACCTGCCCTCTCCTCACCTACCCCACAAACAGCCAACACCACACACTCCTCTGGTCCTGCCCAGAAACACTGCACTGGAAAAGAGACAGTGGCATGGCACTGAATTAAGTCCCCTGCAGATCTTCTCGATAAAAAAACAAGGAGAGGGGGGGAGGGGGGTTGGAGGGGGGAGACAAAAGCCTGTCTTCTCAGATCTCTTTGTCCCGGGCTGCAGTAAACTCCGTGGGGAGATTGTCAGCCATTATCTCCCAGATTACTTGCTTCGGGATGTTTAAGTACACATAAGTACGCTCACACACCAGCATGCACAATGACACGTATGCGTGCATGCTTGCATGCGTGCGTGAGAGCACATACACAAGCTGCAATTATTCTTATATAAAGATCTTGATGAAAAAAGCAAATGCATTCCTTATTCGATGTATCATCTGGAAATAAAAATTTGACCTCACCTTTACATTACACACACACATACAGATAGATAGATAGATAGATAGATAGATAGATAGATAGATAGATAGATAGATAGATAGATAGATAGATAGACAGACAGACAGACAAACATAGATAGATAGACAGACAGACAGACAGACAGATAGATAGATAGATAGATAGATAGATAGATAGATAGATAGATAGATAGATAGATAGATAGATAGATAGATAGATAGATTTATTCAAAAGGCCTTGGCCACATTTGAAGAGAGAGAGAGGAGAGAGAGGGGGGGCACCACACACACACACACACACACACACACACACACACACACACACACACCACACACACACACACACACACCACACACACACACACACAATCGTCTAATATCACTAGAAGTGAACAGACGTAAAATTGAAGTCAACAACAACAACAACAACACACACACACATACACACACACACACACAACACACACACACACACACACACACACACACACACAGTCTCTCTCTCTCTTCTCCCTCCCAGTCTGATACTATGACTAGTTACAGGAAAGGAAAGATAACGATTCACTTAAAGAGCTACAGAGTCAAGCGGCAGACAGCGGGGTCGATACACCCCTGGGAAAAAAGACAGGGGAACCAGCGAAGGCCAATAATTATCAAAGACAGCACAGGCATCGTCCTTTAAGTGTAAGACAGCTGACCTCATGTCTATACGGCGCAAAGCCGAGATACCAGCGGGGTCTTCTCTGGTCAGTAGCTTACAAGACAACGATACTGTGTTGTTGTTAGCAATACGTTGATGTTGATGTTTCGGTTTTCGTTCCTCAGGTTAGAGTTCTGAGATTTTTCCCTAAAGGTGAGATGTTGGCGTATGCGACCGTTTTTGCCAACCGTGAAGACAGCTGTATCCTGGCTTCGGGGATTTGTTATTCTTTGTATGAAAGTGATGATGGTAGAGAGGGAGAGAGATATATACAAAAGAGTTTAAAAAAAACAAAACAAAAATAACCACAAAACACACATAAAATCGAAATAAAAAAATAAATAAAAACCAAACACACACACACACATGCACACACACAAAATCGAAATAAAAGAATAAATACAAATAAAAAGCAAACACACACACACACAAAATCGAAATAAAAGATTAAACAAAAAATAAAAAGCAAACACACACTCACACAAACACAGACAGACAGACAAATAGACACACAAAATCGAAATAAAAGAATAGATAAAAAATAAAAAGCAAACACACACACACACAAACACAGACACACACATACACACACAAAATTGAAATAAAACAATAAATAAAAAGCAAACACACACACACACACACACACACACACACACACACAACACACAGACACACAGACACACACTCGAAATAAAAGAATTTTTAAAAAATCATACACACAGAAACAGAAACACACACACAAACACACACACACACACACACACAC
>CM054145.1:522368-529868 GCA_028751875.1 Rapana venosa
TGGTCCTGGTGCTAGCTTTTTTGGATGAGTCTATAAACCGATCTCCTGTGTGCAATACACATTCAGCGCACGTAAAAGAACCCGCAGCAACAAGAGGGTTGTCCCTGGAAAACTTCTTTCCAAAACAGTCAATCTGATAGAGAAACAAATACACATGCAGACAGAAAAAGAAAATTGAATAATGTGTGGCGCTGCCCTTGTGGTGACGCGCTCTCCCTGGAGAGAACAGCCCGAATTTCACGTAGGGAAATATGTAGTGACTGAGAGTGGTATACGAGTCAATTCCAGTCTCAAGCTCACAGAAAGAACAAGGCATACACAACACACACACACACACACACACACACACACACACACACACACACAACACACACACAACACACACACAACACACACACACACACACACACACACACACACACACACACACACACACACACACACACACACACACACAGGCAGAGACTGGAAGCAGCAATAACAGAGACTTGGTCAAAAGCCAAAAGAAAAGCCACGAGAGACATGATAATACCACAGATAAGCAAAGATGTAACCGCACAACAACAAAAAGCGAACTCATAACGAAGATAGATATTTTCACAGCCAAGACAAGTGGCAGACTATCAACCACAGTCATTGGAAAAGCATTCCAAACAGGTTGGGCGTTTAAAGGCAAACATCGTTCTTCGTATGGTTTGGCTGTGGCTTAAGCGCTACTACAAAGCAGTCGACACACATTTAAGGACACACATCCGATTTGATGACAGGAAAGCATGAACATACAAATGCCTTGCCGGATAGCAGACACACGCAAGCAAACAGCGAACAATTTCCTAGCCAAACACAACAGAATCCTCTCTTCCACTCCACCTCGCCATTATCTTTCCCCGCAAGTGTGTGTGTGTGTGTGTGTGTGTGGGAGGAGGAAGGGGGAAGAAGCTGTCAACACGATCTCCTGGACACTTCGATCATCGATAAATCGATAGTGCAATTTAACGTGTCCTCACCCTGTCTTTCCTTCTCTACCTCGTTGACTCACAAGTGTTTGCGCTTTTAGCGAGTAACTCTTTTCTTTTCTTCTCTCTCTCCTGTTCTTTTCCTGGCTGACTGTGTCGTGGCTGATCACATCATCGCCACGTCCTGTCAACGTCCGTTTCCATTTTCCAACGTCATGAAAACCAAAAACCGCACAAGACACGACAAGACAGGCATTTTTCCTCGATGACGGATGTCATTATGAACAGGACAGCCATTCTGATTATTTCCCTGCAACGACGTGAAGAAATCTACACCATCAGCATTCATTTGGTTTTTTTCTCCGAATGAGCCATGGTTAGCTTTAATAGGACAAGGGCTGAAAAAGCATGACAGAGGTTATTACATTGTGCGTGGCGATGTCTGGAATATTTTCTGGAATATTAGAAATCGCGATTTCTTTCAAAGAGAAGGCGTCATCGCCATAGAATGATGTCTGTGACTTTACAGGTGGAGCATACATAAATATTTTAAAGTGCTGAGCTGTGTTTTCTTGGAAAATACTTTCTGAAAGAAGTTTCAAAATGTGTTTATTTATAATTTGTAAATATTATGTTGATATATTTATCAAACTGTTATGACGATTTGCTCAATATAAAACCGAATAAAAATCCTACTAAGACATTTTTTTTCAATTTTGCATCCTCTTACTCTCTAGTCTCTCTAGAAAATTCAGTGAAAGATCTCTCTCCCCCCCCCCCCTTCTCTCTCTCTCTCTCTCTCTCTCTCTCTCTCTCTCTCTCTCTCTCCTTCCTCTACCCACACGCAGAGAGAGAGACAGAGACAGGGAAAGACAGAGAGAATTTTTAGTTTTTTGCCATGACATTTTAGACTGCACTTTATGATATATACCCCTCAGTAAGTTTGCGTCATATTTGGATGAATTGCATAACTCTGTCTTTTTTCACTTTTTTTTAAAGTTCTGACGGCACTTTGAATAATGGTTGCTACGGATGGCAAAGCAAACAGGATGAAAAAGAAACAAACGGAACTGAAGCAAGCAAAATAGATCATGTTCACTTCTTTTATTTTTCTTTTAATTTGTCAGTCTTCTCATTTGGCCGTCTGTCTTTCCGTAGCACGAGCTTCTATCAGAGTAATAATAATAATAATAATAATAATAATATATGGAATTTATAGAGCGCTATATCTTGCAATTACAAACCAGAGCGCTTCCATTCAATCTGCTCCCACACAAACAACCAACAATGATTAACAATATTCTAACAAATTCAAATGTACACACACACACACACACACACACACACACACACACACACACACACACACACACACACACACACACAGGTTGTACATTTCAGCAGGGTGTTGGAATTTTGGCTTTCACAGGTAGGGACAGACATGAGATGAAACAAGAGGGAAAAATCTTAGGTTTGAAATAGGTATGTTTTGAGGCTGGATTTAAAGCTGTCGTAAGTAGGCTTTTCACGAAGGGAGAGAGGGAGGTCATTCCAGATTGATGGACCAGAAATAGAGAAAGAGCGACGGGCAACAGTGGATTGGTTGAATCTAGGTATTCGTAAGCACAAGGTATCTGCAGCAGATTGTATCTGTATGCTAAAAACTTCACAAAGACATATTTTTAAAAATCTAAATCAATATTGCAGCACAGCTCATCGATGTAAATTTTTTTTCTTCAAACGTAAACTTGAACATTACTGGAATGCAGTCATAAAAATGCCCCTGTCTCTCTGCTCCCCTCTCTCTCTCTCCCTCTCATCTCATCTGTCTCCTCCCCTCATCTCTCTCTTCTCCCATCTCTCTTACTCTCTCTGTCCTCTCTCCCCCCCTCTCTCTTTCCCTCTCTCTTTCTCTCTCTCCCTCTCTCTCTGTTCTTCTCTCCCTCTACTCTCTCTCTCTCTCTCTCCTCTCTTTCTCTCTCACTCTCTACTCTCTCTTTCTCACCTCTCTCTCTCCTCCCTCCCTCTCTCCTCTCTCTCTCCATCTCTCTTACACTCTCTCTCTCCTTTCTCCCCCTCCCTCTCTCTCTCTCTCTGTCCTCTCTCTCACCTCCTCCTCTCTCTGTCATCTCTCTCTCTCCCCCCTCTCCTCCCCCCCCCCCCCCCTCTCCTCCCCCCCCTCCTCCTCTCCTCTCCTCTCCTTTCTCTGTCTGTCTCTCTCTGTTTGCTCAGCAAATTATAAGAGGTTGGGAAGAACAGGCATCTAACGGACAAAGCTTCCAAGCCTGGAGGCCAGACTGCACTGCAATTGTCCGCTGAAACAAAAATGAAGAAAAAAACCTAGGGAGAGGGAGGGGGTTAAAGAGGTGGGGGTTAAAGGGGAAGAAAAGAAGTGAGGAAGGAGAAGAGAGGAGAGTGGCGTGTTTCCAGCATGGACGTGTCCTACAGCAAGACCCGTCAAACCCATCACACAGGCTCTGTCCCTGTGCGGCTTGTGCAAAATCATCAGAAAACAGATCTTTTGACAGACGACAGACAGAAAAAAACTAAACAGGAGAAAAAAAAGAGCGAGGGAAGGAACGTAAAAAGAACGCGAGACGAATAAATTAAAAAAAATAATAAAGAAAGAAAAAAAGAAAACGCCACAAGTGAGTCTCCATGATATTTCGTTTATTTACTTTCAATATAAACGGCAAACAAATTAAATGCACTTTTATCATTCTTCACTTTTTGTGGGTTGTTTGCTTAATATACTCTCTCTCTCTCTCTCTCTCTCTCTCTCTCTCTCTCTCTCTCTCTCTCTCTCTCCTCTCTCTCCCTCCAAAAGTCCTTCGGATGAGACTATAAACCGAAGACCCGTGTGCGAACGCACGCAAAACATCTTGCGCACACATTAAATCCTGTTCCGCTTTTCGTAAGAGTAGGCCATTGTGTGCCGGTGGGAACAGATGACAGAATTTACAAAACTGCATACACACGGGGACTGCATGCAAAAAAGCACATGAGTGCTTATTCCATTATCCTCGATATAAAAGAATAAAAATGTTTTTTTAATATCTATCTGTCTGTCTCTCTCTCTCTCTCTGTCTCTCTCTCTCTGTCTCTCTGTCTCTCTGTCTCTCTCTCTCTCTCTCATCTCTCTCTCTCTCTCTCTCTCTCTCTCTGTGTGTTTTAGAAGAAGAAGGAGGACTACATGGATGGTTGGGTTTGAGAGTCCACACATTCGTATGCCTACTTGTGTGTGTGTCTGTTTTCTTCATGAAAAACCTTCACTATAAAATACACAAAATTCCAATCCCCTCAACACCACTTCAGGGAAAGGGAAAGAGAGAAAGAAAGGGAGGAAGAGAAGAAAGTTGGAAACAATTAAAGAAGGGGGGGGGAGATCGAGAAGGAAGAAGGGAAGGGAGAGCAATTAGAAGGTGGGAAAGAAATGGATGGAAGGAAAGAAAAATGGAGGAAAGCAGAAAATAAAAGTGAGGCAGAAAGAGAGGAAGGAAGGAAAGCCAAGAAGCAAAGAAAAATAAAAGAAAGAAAAAAAAGGAAACAAGGATAGAAAAGTAAAGGATTAAAGGAAAGAATTATGCTATGATTTTAGATCATACCACTTTACACAAATTCCTTTGTCTCAGCTTCACAAGCTATCACTACATGGTGGTTTTTTATATTAAAAAAGGTGTCCTCTATATTACGTTACTTTTGCCAAAAGACAACATAACTGCGTTTGTCACCGATCAACAGTTACCAACAAGCATGGCATTTTTTGTCAACATCAACAACTACAAAACACACCTACACTTTCCATCAACGTTCACATGGCCAGCACAACACACTTGCCCACTGTCTGCTGTAAAGAGAGGCAACGTGAACACGATCTTCCGCACAACGAAAACACTTGAGCCACTGTGGCGACAAGGGATGACTAGGACAAGTGAACATGCCCTGTGATGCAGCCTCCTCCCATGTCTCTGTCCCCTCACCTAGCCAGCTGTCATCTTCAGCTATGTAAAAGTGTTGGTGTTGTTGTGGTGCTATCTTTATTGGCTATGCCCAGGTGGTGGTGGTGGTGTGGTGCTATCTTTATTGGCTATGCATTCTCTCTGGCGTGACTAGCCAGCATCGCATCCTGTCACTGTTCCTTCTACCTTTTTAAGGCTATTGATATAGCTGGGTTCAGGGCAGGCAGGAGCACAATCGAACAGATTTTAACTGCCACATCCTGATGGAAAAACATCTCCAACATCAGAGAGACCTGTTCCACAACTTCATCGACTTCAAGAAGGCTTTCGACAGAGTATGGCACGAAGGCCTGTGGCAGGTCCTCAGAATGTTTGGCATTGAAGAAGGACTAGTGCAAACCATTCAAGCACTATACAACACCGCAAGCAGTGCAGTCCTTCTGAACAATCAGGTCGGAGACTACTTCAAAACCACAGTTGGGGTCCGACAAGGATGCCTGTTATCTCCAGTCCTGTTTAATCTGTTCTTGGAAAACATTATGAGAGAGACCCTCCATGACTTCCACTCTACCATCTCCATTGGCGGCAGACCCCTCAACAACTTGCGGTTTGCCGATGACATTGACCTCATGGGCGGAAGTAACACAGAGCTGCAAGATCTTACGACCAGACTTGAGAACAGAGCTGGAGCATATGGGATGGAGGTGAGCTCGGAGAAAAGTAAAGTACTTGTGAACAGCACGAGCAACGCCACTGCTAAAATTTACATGAACGGCCAACAACTGGAGGAGGTAGACGCTTTTAAATACCTTGGCGCTACACTCACAAAGGACGGGCGATCGACGACAGAAATCAAAGTCATAATAGTCATGGCAACATCTTCCATGACAAAACTCACCACCATATGGAAAAGTAAAGAGATCAGTTTCCCAATCAAACTAAAGCTCTACAAAGCCCTAATTAAGACGATCCTGCTGTACGGAAGTGAAACCTGGACATTGACTGCTGAAACAGCAAAGCGAATCCAGTCATTTGAAACAAAATGCCATAGAAAACTACTGGGCATATCCTGGAGAGAACGAAAGACCAATGAATTTGTCAAGAGTCAAATAACACGGCTGGCAGGTCCACAGGAACCCCTTTTCACCATCGTCAAGAAGAAAAAGCTGACATGGTTCGGCCACGTCACCCGCCACAACACTTTGCCAAAAACAGTACTGCAGGGAACACTCGAAGGTGGCAGAAGGAGGGGAAGACAGAACAAGTCATGGATGGAAAACATCAGAGAATAGACCAGGATGAATGACTCGGCACTACTGCGCAGAGCCGAGGACCGGGTGGATGGAGGAGGCTTACCACGGCATCGTCTTTCGTGTCTCCCCCACGACCGCCAAGGTCACGGGTCTGATGATGATGATGGATGATGATATATAAATATATATATATATATATATATATATAATATTATATATATAATATATATATATAATACAGAAAGAGACAGACCTACAGACAGAGACAGGGGCAGACAGAGAAAGAGAAAAACATGGGACAGACAGATAGACAGACAGAGGCAGAAACAGAGAGAAACACAGAAAAAAGGCATGGAGAGAGAGAGAGATGAAGACCAGCAGACAGAAAAACAAAATAGAAACACAGAAAAAGAGAAAAACATGGAGAGAGACAGACAGACACAGAGACAGCAGAGACAGATAGAGACAGACAGAAACAGAAAGAGAAAAGGAAAAAAGAAAGATAGGGGAGAAGCAGACAGACAGACAGACAGACCAGCAGACAGAAAAACAAATAGAAACACAGGAAAGAGAAAAACAGGAAGAGTTTAGACAACGGACAGAGACATGGACCCCAGAGACAGAGACAGACAGAAACACAGAAAGAGACAAGGAGAGAAGAAGAGAGAAGCAGACAGACTACTGACAGATTGACCACAAGAGAAAAACAAATAGATACAAAGGAAAGAGAAAAAACGTGGAAGAGAGAGAATGGAGAGAGAGAAGACACACACACACACACAGACAGAGAGACATGGAGAGAGATAGAAAAATGGAGAAGAGACGACAGACACACACAGACAGAGAGACATGGAGAGAGATAAAGAGATGGAGAGAGAGACAACAGACACAACACAGACAAGAGACATGGAGAGAGATAGAGAGATGGAGAGAGAGAGACAGACAGACACACACAGACAGAGAGACATGGAGAGAGATAGAGAGAATGGAGAGAGAGACAGACACACAAAACACAGACAGAGAGACAGGGAAGAGAGATGGAGAGAGACAGACAGACACACACACAGACATGAAGGGAGAGAGAGAGAGAAAGAGAGATGGAGAGAGACAGACGACACACACACAGACAGACCACACACACACACACACACACAGAAAGACAGACGGACAGACAGGGAAATAAGTGGGGATTGTGAGTGGGGACCATGGCCTCAGCTCAGGAAGCCTACACTCTCAGAGGCATGACTGCCTCACACAGGACGAATGAAGTCTATAACAATAACAATAACAATAATTTTAATTCAGTTTTTGCAGGCCATATGGCCCATAGGA
>CM054145.1:534868-539868 GCA_028751875.1 Rapana venosa
GAGAGAAATAGAGAGAAAGAGATTTTGTAAAAAATAAAATCTCTTTCCGTCTGCAACTGTGTAACTGAGAGGGAGAGGGAGAGAGAGAGAGAGAGAGAGATAGAGAGAGAGAGAGAGAGAGAGAGAAGAGAGAGAGAGAGAAAAGAGAGAGAGAGAAAGAGATTGTATTTTCTTTTTTTATAAAACAAAATCTCTTTCCTGTCTACAACTGTATGACTGGAGAGAGAGAGAGAGAGATACAGAGACACAGAGAGAGAGACAGAGACACAGAAAGATAGACAGAGAGAGAGAGACAGAGACAAATACACAGAGAGAGGACTGGAGATAGAGAGAGAGGACTAGAAGAAAATCAGACAAACCAAAAGGAACTAAAAGACGGATGGGAGGGAGAGGGTTGTGGATGGACTGAGTGACGTGTCATTTCAGAACTTCCATCTTTCCTAACTCCCTGTGTTAACAAACATATTGAGACAAGCCCTCCACGGCCCCTAACTTGCGCTCTCAAACACGGTATAACCACACAGCACATCGAGGCAAGCAGACGACAAGGACAGAAGACAAACAAACCCAGCAACAAGAATGAAAAGAAACAGGCGAACGAGAAGGAATCCTCTGAAAACAGAACAGATTCTAACAGCCATGTTGATTGGTTTTCAATCAAAATGTAAAACGAATCAGATATTTCCCCACCTCTCCTCAAGTCAAATTTGTGGACACACATGTACATGCACGCGCGAGTTTGTGCACATACACACACACACACACACACACACACACACAACACACACAGACGCACGGACACAGACACACACGCGCGCGCACACGCACACACACATTTATTTATCTATTTATTTATTGTTTTATATCGAGGATAATGGAATAAGCACTTGATATGTGCTTTTTAACATCTAGTCCCCTTGTGTATGCGGTTTTGTAAATTATGTCATCTGTTCCCACCGGCACATAATGGCCTACTCTTTCGAAAAGCGGAACAGGATTTAACGTGTGCGCAAGATGTTCTGCATGTGTTCGTACACGGGGCCTCGGTTTATAGTCTCATCCAAAGGACACATTCACAGAGAGAGGCAAAGAGACAGACAGATAGACAAACAAAACGACAGACAGATTAATAGACAGACAGAGAGAGACAGGAACAGACAGGCAGATAGACAGAGAGACTAACAGATAGAGACAGACAGAGACACAAAGAGAGAGAGAGAGAGAGAGAAGAGAGAGAGAGACAGACAGACAGACAGACAGACAGACAGACAGACAGAAACAGACAGACAGAGAAAGAAAAAGACGAGAGAGAAAGAGAACCCCCCAAAAAATCAAAACAAAACAGGAAAAAAAAAACCAAACAAAACTCCTTGCTATATTGACAGTGGATGAAAACGAGGAAGAAAACACACAAGGAGAAGAAAAAAAAAAGGAAGACAGAAGGAATCCGTGAAAAGTGCTGTCGGAACGAGGGAGGGAGGGGGGGGGGGGAGGGGAGGGAGGGGGTGGGGGGTGGGGGGTGGGGGTAAATGACATCAGCTGAAAAGTGCTTGAACTCCCAGCCACCAGTTATTTCTCATCTTTTCTTTCTTTCTGTCTTTTCATTTTAACGAGCGGTTTTCTTCACGAGATGCAGAATGGAAATGTGGCCATTGCTTACACGCAACTATCAGCATGCGCGGAGACAATTGTAGCATCAATTTCGAGATGAAGGGGGGGGGGGGTGAGATATCCCAGTGGGTAGAGCGCTATGCTCGAAATTGGACAGCCCAGGTTTGAGGCACATCCAGACGTTTGTTCAAGAGAATTTTTCCTCTGGAGTTGACATCAGTACTGAAAGACAGTCTTTCGGATGAGACTATAATCCAAGTGTGAAAAACGGGGCGCAGAACATCTTGCGCAATGTTAAAACCCGCTCTGCCTTTTGAAAGATTAGTCTATTCGTGTTGGTGAGAATGAATGACAAAAATATAATGTTTTAACAATCGCATGCACTCTGGTGTCGTGTTTAGACCCTACACCCAAAGCCAGAATGCGGCTGAACAGTGTACGACCACAAGTAGAATTCGTGCCGAAACATGGCGTCAACCCTTGTGAATAAGTGCCTATGTGCGAATGATTCGGTTTTGAGGTAATTTGGTGCAAATTGGAGCTTGAAAAATATCAGCTCAGTTCTATTTTGTATGCGATATTTAAATATTGACGCATTTGTCGTACGCCCATGGTTAACTTGCATTAAAAGCATACTTGAAGAAGCCTGTTTTGATTACGTGTGGAGGAATATTTTACAGATATCATTTCGTTGTGTTGCAATGTCAAAAATGGTAAAACTCTTCGTCAAAAATGGCAGTGTGACATTGAAACCAGTGGTAAATGTTTGGAGGTTTTTTCTACCAATATTTCAAAACTGATTTTGGAGAGGAGAAGAACACTTCTTCTTTACCAGATATTTATA
Organism: Rapana venosa; assembly: GCA_028751875.1. NCBI lineage: Eukaryota > Metazoa > Mollusca > Gastropoda > Neogastropoda > Muricidae > Rapana > Rapana venosa. The sequence continues at coordinate 537,324 of CM054145.1, forward strand.
TGTATCCTCTCATCAACTTTAGATGCTCTAATTATAAACTACAAGTTGAAGTGGATCGCTGTTTTGCCATTGTCATGAAAGACAGATGTTTATAACAGAAGATATTTTGTCAAAACAATGTCTTACTCCAGTCAGTTTATCATTTTTGTCGAATGATGTTTTTGTGTTAATCGGAAAGAAAGGCTTCAGTTATCAAAATCTCTTCGGTTGTCTAAAGTTGTGTAATCAACTGATTGATATACGGCACTGAATTCTTGTATGTAATAGTTCTGCTTCTTCCTTCCATTACCCGATGTTCACCTCTTCCTCCATACCCAAAAGCGGCAAGAGGAAATAATGTTGTGAAAATAGTGTGCATGCTTATAATTACACTAAATTACATTGATATATAATTGTGTGTGTGAGTATGTGTGTGTGTGTGTGTCTGTGAGGGGGTGTGTGGGGGTGGGTGGGTGTTATTTCTTCACTTTAATGCTTTTTCCCCACTATAAAATAATGAGGTTAGACGATGCGAAAAAAGAGAAAGGGAGAGTCGGCGAGCTTGGAGAATAACAACAGGGAAGAAACGAGTGGGAATGAAAGAAAAACAAGAGCGGCCAGAAACCTTCACTTTGAAACCACAAACTGACGAGAGAGAGAGAGAGAGAGAGGAGAGAGAGAGAGAGAGAGAGAAGAGAGAAGAAGAAGAGAGAAGAGAGAGACAGACTGAAGACAGACAGACAGAAGACGACAGGCAAGACAGACAGAGAGAGGAGGAGAGGAGGAGGAGAAGAAGAAGAAGAAGAAGAAGAAGAAGAAGAAGAAGAAGAAAGAGAAAAGAAGAAAAGAAGAAGAGAAAAGAAGAAGAGGAGGAGGAGAAGGAGGAGGATAAGGAAGGAGAGAGGAGGAGGAGGAGAATGAGGAGGAGAAGGAAGAGGAAAGAGAAGAAGGAGGAGGAGGAGAAGAAGAAGAGAGGAAGGAGGAGAGAGAGAAGTAAAAAAGAGGAGGAGAAGAGAGGAGGAGGAGAGAGAGAGAGAAAAGAAGAAAAAAGAAAAAAAGAAGAGAAAAGAAGAGAGATGATGATGATGATGGATGATGATGATGATGATGAAGAGATGATGATGAATGATGAGATGAATGAAAACAAGCAACAACAAAGATTAACAACAACGACGACGACGAAAAAGAAGAGGAAGAGGAGGATGAGGAAGGAGAAGAAGAACAACAACAACACGAACAAGAAGAAAGAGATTTAGCAGGCTATCAGGAATTGCACACTCAAAGATGTCTATCTCTCAGAAAAGGTTTCTCTTTGCGTCTGTCCGTCTGTCTGTCTGCCTGTCTGTCTGTCTGACTGTGGCTTTGAAACAACAGAACGCATCTCCTGGGGTTCTTTTGTGATCCGTGGCCATTTGTTGACGCATCGCTTGAAGAATGCTCTTTGCTGATTTTAACGGCGCTTTACACGCCTGCTCTCCACATCAAAACAAACACCAGATAAAAAAGAAAGACAAACACACCAAGCAAAATACCAGCAAAGAATGGTTGTTATTTCTGCTACATTTTTATGGATTTTTTTTTCATACTGTTTTCATATCTTCTCATTTCTGCGCCTTTTCTTGTGTGTGTCAGGATTTGTGGAAGCGTTTTTCATCCCCTATTTTTCAGGTACGACCTTGGGAGAGTATATATATTTATTTATATTTATATTTATACCACTTTAAGTCACGAGATTTCTCTGCGTGAAATTCGGGCTGCTCTCCCCGGGGAGAGCACGTCGCCACAAGAGCAGCGCCAGCTTTTTCTTTTTTTCTGTATATTTTTTTTTTTTTGGTCTGCAACTGTATTTCTTTCCTATCAGAGTGGCTTTTTTCTTAAGAATTTTGCCAGGGACAACTCTCTTGTTGCCAGTGGGTTCTTTTTCGTCGCTGCATAATTATTCTGTAAACACGGGACCTCGGTTATCGTCTCATGCCGAAAGACTAGCGCCCGTACCACATCATGGTCTAATGGAGGGGGGAAATTTTTCGGGCCCGAACTGGGGTGAGGTGCGAGCTGGGGTGGGGAGGAGGGTTGGGTGGGGTGAGGAGGGTGGTATGGGTTGGATTTTTTTCGTTCCTCGGCTAGAGCTCCGAGGTTCATCAATAGTGAGACTTCGCGTATGCGAGCGTTTTTGCCGGCAGTGAAGGTAACCGCATTCCGACTTTCGGAATGATGTCTACAATGACGCCTGTGTGCGTTTATTTATCTCGCTTCGCCATCCGTTCTTACCGGCACGAATGGCCTACTCTTCCAAAAAGGAAGAGCGGGTCTTAACGTGTGATGTTCTGCGTGCGTTTGGAACACGCGGTCTGGGTTTGTAGTCTGGAGGATTTTCAGGGGGGGTAGAGTTGGTGCCGATGTCAGCTTCAGGGGGACAATCCCCATTGAGCGGGTGTGTCGGCGGTGGTTCGATTCTGAGCCGTTCTCTGACCATGTTTGAAATGGAATATTTGTCATGGTGCTGTTATTACTTCACGGGGGGGAAAAAGCAAACATTCGAGTGTTTGTTCCAAATTGGAGTGGT
>CM054145.1:544868-549868 GCA_028751875.1 Rapana venosa
GCCTACTCTTCCGAAAAGCGGAACGGGTTTTAACGTGTGTGGGAGAGAGAGAGAGAGTGGAGAGAGAGAGGGGGGGGGGGGAGAGAGACGAGACAACAGACAGACAGAGAAGCACAGCGAGACAGACAGACAGACAGAGACAGAGAGAGACACGGAGTGAGACAGAGAAGACACAGAAACATGACAGAAAGTTACACGGGTCTACTCCAATACCCAATTTTCACACTGAGAGGCAGATCAGAGAAACGAAAGCGCGGAACACTGGAACATGTCTTCAGACTCTGGATGACCTCCATACCAAGCAGATATGGTCTAAGTGTTCTTTTTGTTTGGAAAACAAGGTGGCGTGGCGAAAAATCGATTGATAATGTGGGGTTTTCTAAACGAGCAAAAACAAGGGGGGAAATGAGTCGGTAAAAATGGGGTTAATGAGCGATAGATACAACCCTGTTATTGTGGCAAAGTAAGCACTGTATTGCGGTACAGCCATTTCAGCTCAACGTTGGGAAATATAACTTGCTGCTACATGTTTGTATTTCCGCAATATGGAAAAGAATGAGGGATATGGCGTACTGCTCCTAAGTGTAGTGTAGGTGTGTAGTGTGTTGTGTGTGTGGTGTGGTGGTGTGGTGTGTGGGTGTTGGTGTGTGTGGTGTGTGTAGTGTAGTGTGTGTGTAGTGTAGTGTGGTGTGGTGTGGTGTGTGTCGTGTAGTGTAGGTAGTGCAGTGTAGTGTGTGTAGTGTATGCAGTGTGTGTGTGTAGTGCAGTGCAGTGTAGTGTAGTGCAGTGCAGTGTAGTGTAGTGTAGTGTAGGTAGTGCAGTTAGTGCTGTGTGCATGTCGTGTCGTATCGTGTCGTGCCGTGTCGTGTAGTGTAGTGTAGTGTAGTGTAGTGAGTGTAGTGTAGTGTAGTGTAGTGTAGTGTAGTGTAGTGCAGTGCAGTGCAGTGCAATGCAGTGAAGTGCAATATACAGTATACTGCAGTTCAATGCAGTACAGTACAGTGCAGTGTAGTGCAGTGTAGCACATTTCATTCAATGCGGTACAGTACATTGCTAATGAAGTACATTGCAGTTCAATGCAATACAGTGCAGTGCAGTATCCAGTCACAGTTCAGTGCAATACAGTGTAGTGCAGTACAATGCACTACAGTGCATACAGTGTAGAGCCGTACACTGCAATGAAGTGCAGTGCAATGCAGAGAAGTGCAATGAAGTGCAGTACAGTGCAGTTCCTTGAAGTACAGAGCAGTGCAGTACCCCAAAAAAGTATAGAGAAGAATATTGAACATTCAAAGCTTTTCCGCAAGTCTGGAACAGACCATGTACCACGAAAGGTGAAAGAATAAAAGGAAGACACGATTAAAGTATAAGGAGAGACAGACAGAAAGACAGGCAGGAGGACAGACAGGCAGGCAGGCAGACAGGGGCGGGGAAAAGTAAGAAAAAGACAGACAGCGAGTGTTTCTAATACCTGCCGCACCAAAATGTAACGTAATACAACTCATTTGTGACGGCGAATGACGTTTCTTCAAAACCGGATTACATAAACGCTGAAAACGATGATTGTAACCGTCTGTTCTTCGGTGAAATCTTCGGTTACTTTCTAACGACATTTTCAGTACAACACCTTCTTTTTGATTTGTAGAGACTGTCTGGACATAGTTTCATGGTGTGTTTTTTCTATTTCTGGTTAGTCCATATGGTGTGTTGCGCTTCATTGTTTATGTCTGTCAGGTGTGGGGGGTTTTTTAAAAGCCAATCTTCAGTATGAAAACCTGTTTTGTAACTGAAACAGTGCCATTTTCTTCTCCTCATCTGCTGTATCTCATGAAAAATGAAGACACTGGGAGTCAAGAAAGTGGGTTTCATTCCATCCATCCTTCACTGTCACCGTCACCGTCACCGATCCCTCAGATCCCGAATCCTTTGGGGCGCCTTCGAAGCTTTGTCAACCACCTTTCTCCAGTCCTCTCGTCTCTCAGCCGCCCTCAGGGTGTCTCTCAGCTCCATCCATCCTTCATCATTTTTTAATTCTTCTGTTTGGAAGGCACCAGGGGCCAGTGTGTTTCCATTCCGTCTGATATTAATACTAGTCAAGGTATCCTTGTTGGAAGACATCAAAAGTCTATCTCAGTTCACTCCATAGTCACCTATCCCGCAATTCCTTGGCCGCAGTCCATTTTACCACAGTGCAAACATGTTCTTCTTCTGAAAGGCGATCTGTCAGAACTGGAGGAAATCAGATGCGCTGGGCCTGACTTGCCAGGCGCTTAACGGCAGTGCAACGCATTGAACAGTTGCTGTCCAAGCATGCGATGATGAAGATGACCGAGTGGTCTTGCGGCTTCGTTTCTTGGTGTAGGTGTCAGTGGTGTAACGCAGCTGTTGTGACCAGCCAGGTTAGGCCTCCGTGAGGATGCAGAACGATACTGACATGGGCACTTTGGACGTCACCAGCTTCTAGACCTTGCAGTCCTCTGTGGCTGTTGAGGACAGCTGTCTCTGCACTAGAACACTGGCTTACCCCATAACTGCTTCAGTGTGCGCAAACTGCCCGTTTCTGTGCAAGCTGGATTCCTCCACAGCTATTTTCCCCGCGACGATTTCGTTCCAGAAATGCCCCTTCCTCCCTGGCAAGGTTTCGTCCCTGGTCTGGTTGTATCTAGGTATTCTTAAGCACAAGGTATCTGCAGCAGAGCGGAGGGAACGAGGAGAGTACAGGTGAAGACATTCACAGAGGTAGGAAGGTGCTGACATCAAACTAACGATTCCTCACTGTCCAATCTTTGTCCATTTACTCCACGGCATTGGCAATGGGTGTCGTGCAACTTCTAACACTTTCATTCGAATTTGTGCTTTTATGACTGACAGATTCTCTTGTATTTCTATTTCCACATATGTCTGCAAAAGAACTGACGGACAAAATACGAGTATTTTCTGTCAGTTCCTGCTGCAGATAATTACAGACTTTCTGTTCGGTAGCACTGCTGTTGAACGTTATTTACATATTATCTTAACTGTATCTTCATTACAATGTCAGGCGACAGTGACATGCTTTGCTTCCCCCAAAACTAAATAGCCATGAATTCCCTGTCTTTTTAAGAAAACACTGTAGAAAATGAGCACTGGCTTAGTTTCTGGCTGGAGATGGCCAATGCAGGACAGGCACACAGACTGAACTACGCTACATCACTCTCCCCACGATTTCATGTTCGCTTCTTCAGCTGTGCTAAGCGCTGAGATTTTCAAAGAGCCAAGGAGAGACAGCAGTACGAATCCGCTAAGGCCACTCAAATCAGTCCTCTCTCTCTCTCTCCCATCTCTCTCTCTGTCTGTCTCTCTGTCTCTGTCTCTCTCTATTTCTCTGTCTCTGTCTCTGTCTTACTCTCTCTCTCCTCTGTCTGTGTCTGTCTGTCTCTCTATCTCTGTCTCTCTCCTCTGTGTCTGTCTCTCTATCTCTGTCTCTCTCCTCTGTGTCTGTCTCTCTATCTCTGTCTCTCTCCTCTGTGTCTGTCTCTATCTCTGTCTCTCTCCTCTGTCTGTCTGTCTCTCTATCTCTGTCTCTCTCCTCTGTCTGTCTGTCTGTCTCTCTATGTCTCTCTCCTCTGTGTCTGTCTGTCTCTCTATCTCTGTCTCTCTCCTCTGTCTGTGTCTGTCTGTCTGTCTGTCTCTCTATCTCTGTCTCTCTCCTCTGTGTCTGTCTGTCTCTCTATGTCTCTCTCCACTGTCTGTGTCTGTCTGTCTCTCTATCTCTGTCTCTCTCCTCTGTCTGTGCCTGTCTGTCTCTCTATCTCTGTCTCTCTCCTCTGTGTCTGTCTGTCTATCTCTGTCTCTCTCCTCTGTCTGTGTCTGTCTCTATCTCTCTCCACTGGTGTGTCTGTCTCTCTATCTCTGTCTCTCTCTGTCTGTGTCTGTCTCTCTATCTCTGTCTCTCCTCTGTCTGTGTCTGTCTCTCTCTATCTCTGTCTCTCTCCTCTGTCTGTGTCTGTCTTTCTCTCTATCTCTGTCTCTCTATCCCTGCCTCTCTCTCTATCTCTCTCTCTGTCTCTCTCTCCCTCTCTATCTCTCTGTCTCCCTCTCTCTCCCTCTCTCTTCTATCTCTCTCTCTCTCTCTCTCTCTCTCTCTCTCTCTCTCTGTCTCTCTCTGTCTCTCTCTCCAAGGCTCGTCAGACGGGTCTGCTTGGTAGGAACCTGCTTGGGAGGGCCGGGGTTGGATTCTACATCCCCACACTGCATCAGAAGATCACTGGGGGGAAAATGACAGTGAGGGCCCATCCTACCACTGCACCGTCCAACCCAGTGTTTGGCTTCAAGTTGGAAGTTACCGTAGTTGAGCCCTTCTTCCAGCTGGATGTGGCCTGAAGAAGGTGACAGTGGCCAGCCACAAAGCAGCCACAGTGGTCACCAAAGTCCAGCGGTATGTACAGCTGGCATGGTACTAAAGCTACCTGCTGCCTAACTTTCAAGTTGACTGCTAGCTTCTGGGACATGTAAAGTTTCAGAGTAAGTGGATAGCACGTCTTACTCTCTCGAGTGCACGTGAGCTCCCCGCAAAGTAATGTTATAGTATTTCGTACGGGTGGGTATCTGGATGCTCGTGAAGGATGGTTTTGTGAAAAATGTCCAGTAAACGGTTATAGGTATCTTAGTATATATTTTCCCACTAAGCTTAGATTTACGTTTGCCTGTCCAGACCTTGTGAGCAGAGGTAAACGAGCATCCATGAATATATGTTTTTGAACAAATTTGTTAATATCTCTCTCTATCTCCCTCTCTCTCCTCTCTCTCTCTCTCTCTCATCTCTCCTCTCTCCTCTCTCTCTCTCTCTCTCTCTGTGTCTCTCTCTCCCTCTCTCTCTCTTTCTCAGTGCTGTGGTACAGATGGAATAGTCCTCACACACTGACGGTTCTTTGACAAACTGTAACTGACTCAGACTGCAGACTTTTTTTCTTATTTTCCCTTATCTGACGTTCTGCCCAAAGCTGACACAACCCGATGCA
>CM054145.1:557368-564868 GCA_028751875.1 Rapana venosa
TGAAACGTGTTAGTCTAGTATACGTGTTCTATTGTACAAATGAAAAGTTTGTAACACTGAACAAATATCATTGTTAAAGTTGAAAACTAGGTCTACCTCTAGAGCTGGAGATATGAGTACACCAAAATGTTCCAGTCTTGTTTGACATAATGATGTATGCTTTGTCAAAATGTCTACCTACATCTACTAACATTTTTCCAGGATACTGATGACATGACTGTCTGGATCAATATTTCCCTTACAAAGCAAAGAGGCATGCAGTATTAGAAATCGCAGACATCGTCTTTCTGGAACAGAACTTGACAAGTCACCTTATTCATGTAAGATGATACCTTTGAATTGCACGCGTAACTTTTGTTTAATAGCTCTACTTGATAAAGGAACCAGGGGATGCCTTCAACTGCACACATTTACCTTGAAGACAACGACAATTCTTACACATCAGCAGCTAGACTTTTAGGTAGCATCATGTTTGCAAGCTTAACTGGGAAAAAAGTTCTATTCAAAGCTAAAAAATGTCTTGTCTGTCAAATGTCTGTGAGATTCTGGAGATTACATTTCTGCAACGATCGTTTAGCTTGCCACAGCATGAGTGTAAATCAGACTGACATACAGGCAGGGATGAATCACAGTCTCCTCTACACGCTTATCCAACATCACTGAATTACACAGCATTTACACCCAGGCTGTTATACTCTGCTGTGTGATCCAGTTCCTACACATACAGACTAACTGCTGTTGTGCTTTGAAATAGATAAGACATCCAACACTCACAAGGCATTTCATCTACACAAGTGTTGAAGTGTTATTTCCAGATGGTACATTGAATAAGCAATGCAACCTTTTTTTTTTCATCAAGCCATCTGGGGTGTGAGTGTGTGTGTGTGTGTGTGTGTGTGTGTTTGTGTGTGTGTGTGTGTGGTGTGTGTGTGTGTGTGCGTGCGTGTGTGTGTGTGTGTGTGTGTGTGTGTGTGTGTGTGTGTGTGTGTGTGTGTGTGTGTTTGTGTGTGTGTGTGTGTGTGTCTGTGTCTGTTTGTGTGTGTGTGTGTGTGTGTGTGTGTGTGTGTGTGTGTGTGTGTGTGTGTGTGTGTGTGTGTGTGTGTGTGTGTGTGTGTGTGCAGCAGAGAGTTTACTTACTTTTTGCAACGTATATGTTCAGTCTGCAATTACACAGAAACCTTTCATCCTTTATCACATTAAGCACCTAGGAGCGTGAGAAATACAAGGCACGTACAAGTTTATCTCAGCAGTTTCTGAGAGAACAGGCCAACTGTAATGATGCATAGGAGAGATGGCAGGCAGAGATGGAAAGGGTGAAAAAATGAATGAATGATGAAATGAATTAGCAAGCGAATAAGGTCACCAAACAATGTATGAATGAACGAATTAATTTCTTTTCAAAAAGACCAGTACAGTGCAGACCTTCAGTCACAAATCCATTCTCCAGCCTCCTCATGAGAACGACGTAATTATGCACAATATCCCTTACCCCTGAACTGTGAAATCTGAACACTGGCAGAGGAAGGACAGACAGTGGAGGAGAACCAGAAGAGACAGGGGAAGGAGAGGGGAGAGGATGGGGAGAAGGTCAGACTAAAGAAAGGGAGGACTGCAAAAAATGGGAAGGTGTCCCTTTGGTCTCACTGCCCTGAAAGCTCTAATGACACTTTTTTCAAACACAGAGACATCAGCAAGAAAAGAAGCACAGCCAAAACACGAACACAAACGATGCCACAAGAGAAACTGGAGAAAATGTGGTGAACCAACAGACAGACCCAAAAAATATAGGAAAAAAAAACATCCACAGAGAAAGGAGACAAAGAGAGTAAAGCAAAGCACAAAACAATAAACGAAAGAAGAAATACATTTAATGACAGTGTGATAGTGTTTTCTCATCGTCAAATTTGCTTTCTGGTTTAATGGTTGTTTATTTTCACTGACTGCGACAATACTGCTGGATTTAATGACCTAGCAAATGCAAGCAAGCACGTGCATCACACACACACACACACACACACACACACACACACACACACCACACACACACACACACACACACACACACACACACTGAGAGGACCACGTACAGCTATCAGTCCCACTGGGAATTCAGTGGAGGAGGGACAGGCATGCAGCAAAACGTGACAGTGGTGCTGTCTTAATGCAGGCACGTGAAGCCACGACCTTGCACTGCATGTGGTAAATGCTTCCGTTTTCCTGGTCACTCCACTGCCTGATAACTAAAGTGTTTTTGGCTGGACTTGACTTGACTTGACTTGATATGACTTCACTTGACTTGACTTGACTTGATATGACTTGACTTAACCTGACTTGGCCTGACTTGCCTTGATATGACTTTGTCTGTCTGTCTGTCTGTTTTACTCTGACTGGTCTTCAATGTTACGTCCCCTCATGTAGTGATAGTGATGTTAGGTATTAAATAAAACTGAGGCATAGGATCTGCTGAGAGAGGTCGTGTGTGTGTGTGTGTGTGTGTTTTTGGGGTTTTGTGTGTGTGTGTGTGTGTGTGTGTGTGTGTGTGTGTGGGGTGTGTGCGTGTGCGTGTGGTGTGTGGTGGTGTGTGTTTCTGTTGGTCTGTGCGTGCACTGTTGTTTAGTTGGATAGTTTCCGTTATAGGCAATATCAAACAATGTTGACGAAAGAATGAAGAAATAAATAAATAAATTATTTACCTATTTATTTTATTTTATTTGTTTATTCTTTTATTTCGAGGATAATGGAATAAACACTCATATACTTTTTTGATCCAGTCCCCGTATGATTGCAGTTTTGTAAATTTTGTCATCCATTCCCACCAGCACCAATGGCCTACTTTTCCGAAAAGTGGAACGGGTTTTAATGTCTGCGCAAGATCTTGTGTGTGCTTTCGCACACAGGACCTCGGTTTATAGTCTCATCTGAAAGACTGAAAGAAAGAGAGCGAGAGAGAGAGAGAGAGAGAGAGAGAGGGAGGAGGAGGGAGAGGGGAGAGAGTGAGAGAGAGAAAAGAGGGGGAGAGAAGGGAGAGAGAGGAGGGGGAGGGAGAGAGAGAGAGGGGAGGGGAGAGAGAGAGCGAGGGGAGAGAGAAAAGGAGAGAGAGAGAGAGAGGAGAGAGAGAGAGAGAGAGACGTGTGTGAGTATATGTGTGTGTGTGACGGACAGACAGACGCAGACAGAGAGACAAACATACATACATACAGAGACAGAAAATCACGAAAAGAAAAACAATGCTTTAGCCTAATATACACTTTGAACATTGCAAGATACGGAGAAGCCAGCCTTTAAAACCCAGCCAAGCACACCTTCATTATGCTTACAACAAGAAAGCGACGGGGAGCATTAACAGGGCGTCATAACATTCCGAGTTTTTAGCGCAGACACAAGCTAGTGATAAACGAATCAGCAGGGAAAAAAGAAAAATAATGAGGCATCAAACGCGATTTTGTACAGAGCAAGGCTGCTATATTACTGTTGAATATATAACAATCAAGTAATTCTTAATTGAAATAGGAAGAAGACCACATTGTAGAGTATTTATACCGTGGTCTGAACTTCATTTCAACCTTCTGTTAGTGACTTCAGATATGTGACACTGAACTTCCAGTTTTCTATAGTGCACAACTGAATCAGGAGTTCTATCAACTGTGCCTCCATTCTTACATTTCCCTTAGATTAAGCAGAAGATGTTCAGGACGAAGAACCATGTTGGTACGTTTCAAGCAGCTAGTCTGTCATTTTCTTCTTCACATCTGGTGAACCTCAATAGCAAAAAAGATACACAGACTAAAGACAGTGTGTCTCAATCCATCTTACCACAGTTATAGACAGTTTTCCTGTATGGAAGATATCAGAAGCCATTGTAGTCCTGTCTGGCTTACCCCCATTACCAACCCATTAGTCCTTACTGGGAAAACATTCAAAGAAAAACTGCCTCAGTCCATCTGACCACAATTTCACTTTTTTTTCGAGGGGGGAGAATGTCAGTAGGAAATGTACGATAATTCTAAGATAACTGAGGTATCCTACAGGTTTTTTTGTTTATTGTTTTTTTTTTAAGTTAAGCATCATTAGTGTAATGTAAGGGCTGTTCTCTCTTCATTTTCACCTAGCCCCTAGTCCTGTAGATAGTGGGGGGACCACTGAAAATTTTACAACCAGCTTCCTCCACTCCCGCGGTCCTCTGCTTCCACAGAAAATCATTTCACTCAAAGTTCCTAAAAGGGATGTCACTGGTGCTGATGAAGTCTCTTTATGGGCGCGGAATGCTACATCACTAATGACAAACCACTTACAGCCGTAACCGCTTTCTAGAACTTTCGGGTCGTCTGTTGCTGCGGAGAATGGTTTTCTCTGCCCTGGACTCGTTCCTTGCCTCCACAACTGTCAGCACTGCCCACACTGCCCATGTCTGGGTAAACTGCATTCCAAAGCTATTTTCTCCAAACGACTTTATCCTAGAAATGCGTTTTCCTTCTGGACAAGGTTTTTCTTCTGGACTTTCTGCCTTTGGAAATAGGATTTTCCCTCATCATGTCAGGTTCTCGTACAGATTCAGTTTCTCTTCACTTCTAAACTGGAAGCAGAGGCGTAAAACTCCTGGTGGTCATTTTAGCACCGGAGGATTTGGTGTGACATGCATACATCGTAGGTTTTATCAGGTCGCTGCTGTAACTTTTCTGTCTTGTCAGTGATGACTGAGAAAAGATTTTCCCCCCATTTTCTCCAGACAGAAATTTCTGTTCTATGTTTACAGAAGCCTTTCTGACACAATTTACAGGGAGGTGGTAATGGGTTGCCTCAAACGATCTCAGCTGTTGCCCCATCAATCCTCAAGGACTGAGTTCTCATTGAAGAAGAATGAAATGACTCGAGGTCGTCTCTAACATAGGTCGACTTTTAACGGTTTATATCATATACAGAACTCAATGTCAACAAAACAGACCAGAGAGCAGTGAACAGACTAACAGCCAGAAGTTCCTCCATGCAATTCCCCCGTCCAGTTCAGCAGAGGCAGCAGCCACAAAGGCAGCGAGGCAGAGACAGAGAGGAAAGACAGGCGCCGAGATGCCTGCTGCCTCACCAAGAGGGAAGGAATCAACAAACCCTCCCACACCCCCACTGGCCCCTTTGAGGCCACTGGTCATGGCGGCCCTGCTTTCTGTTTGCAGAGCTTCCGGCTGAGACACTGCATCATCAGAGGGGAAAACTTCTTACACTGAGGCTCACACACGTGTGTATGCATGCACACACGCAACTCTCTCTCTCTCTCTCTCTCTCTCTCTCTCTCTCTCTCTCTCTCCCCACACACACACACACACACGAACACACACACACACACACACACACACACATGCACAAAGCATGAAAAAGCAAAGCGTTTTGCTTATTCAATGTACCATCTGTAAATAAAGATTTGACTTTGCCTTTCACACAAACTAACACAGAGACAGAGACAGACAGAGAGAGGGGGAGAGAGAGAGATGCCTAACTAACAAACAGGCGGACCCAGATGCCCTGAATGCTAAACACAGCCAATTTCCAGGAAGAATTTAGTAAAATACAACAAAAAACAACAAAAAAGCTAAACGACACAATATCAGCCATCATTAGCAATTTCACCTCCAGCCACACTGAAGGATTCCTCAGCCTGTAACAGCGCTGCTTCAACATGGCTTGACAAGGGCACTAACCCTGGCCCTGGGGTGAATGTAATGGTAACTGCCTTTGTTCAACACTGTGTGGCCCAGTGGTTTGACCACCTCACGCCTAACCCGACTGTAGTCTAAGGTGCAGGACTGAGGCAGACGGACACTGTCTATAGCCGAGTGGTTAAGACTGTTTGACTTCAGTTCCGTGGGTTCATGGAGTCGTGGGTTCGAATCTCGGAAGTGGCTTCTGGTGAATTAAGAGTGTGGATTTCTGCAATCTCTCAGGTCAACTCCAAGTGCAGACCTGCCACTGCCTTCATTCTCTTCATGTATATAGACTTGCAGGAGATGAACATGCGCTTTAAAGATACTGTACTTCATGTCGGCGTGTGGTGGGTTACGGAAACACGAACATACCCAGCATGCAACCTGTACAATGAAATGAGCTGCGCTGAAGTCGGATTGCGTTGGCTGAGTCTCTCTCTCTCTCTCTCTCTCTCCTCTCTCTCTCTCTCTCTCTCTCTCTCTTTTCTCTCTCTCCTTTTCTCTCTAGTGCCTGTGAACAAGTGTCCATAAATGTTCATACGCCTGAAGAGTGTTCTCGACAGTACAACGTCCACACCCTCAGTTTATTTACAATCAGGAACGAAAGCGGAAAAGAAAACCCACACACAATCTGTGACGATCAAAACCAAAAAAGACTATATATATAAAAAGATAATTCAAGGATAATGGACACATCTCAGCATCCATTTTCACATCTTCTCTCCCCTCTCTCCACCTGAACATCCCCCAACCCCTTCCACACTGCCCTCTTCCTTCCTAACCCAGCAAACAACGATGGAAGAACGAAACAATGTTAACAGTGCAGCTGTCTTCCATCCAAGAAGAAATTGGTAGGAGAACAAGGTAATGATAGTGTTGTAACGACCGCTGATAACAGACTGCTGAGGAACTGTCTCTACATGTTTAAAGTAAGGGTGACGCACTTCAGGGATGGGAAAGTGCAGTGGTAAGTCTGTGGCCTTTGTAAAATCTGACAGCAGCTGGCAGTATGGGTTCCAGTTTCTACTCAGGCATCCACTCAAGGAGATTTTCCCTGCAGTTAAGAATGGTACTGATTCCTCTCCCCTGATAGAACTGATGAGGATGAAACTGAGGTTCTGTTTGCAAATGCAGGTAGAACATTTTGCACTCATGTAAAGTCAAGCCAAGAAGAAATGAAGGACTAAATGTGTAGTAACGGGTTATTCTGGGGAGAGAGCCAAAAAAAGACACACAGAGAGACACAGAGAGACAGAGCGAGAGAAAGAAAGAAAGAAAGAGAGAGAGAGAGAGAGAGAGAGAGAGAGAAGAGAAGAGAGAGAGAGTGAGAGAGAGAGAGAAACAAAGAGACACAGAGAGACAGAGGGAGACAGACAGAGACAGACACAGAGAGAGAATACTAAATACAATAACAGATTAGTTTGGAGAAGTAAAGGACTACCTATTGTTATAGAACATTCTAGACAGATGTATCTAATCCATAGTATTTAATCATAAAGAATCATTTATAGTAACAGACTGCTTTCAAGAGATAAAGGGCTATTCATACCATTTTAACAGATTTTGAAGAGATGTATGACTGTTTTTTAGAACAGAATATCCTGGAGAGACAAAGGAATCTATGTAGAAACAAACGCCTCTCAAACTCAAATTAAAGCTGGTAAAAAAAAAAGAACCAGCCCTGCATATTGAAATACCACTCACTCAGACTAATCAAATCGCTTGCATTCCTGTGGAAGAAAGGACGAAAATGAAAATAAATCTGCATAAAAAGTGGCGAAATGAATGTGAGAAAAATACAAAAAGC
>CM054145.1:574868-577368 GCA_028751875.1 Rapana venosa
TACTGTTTCTTTAAAGCTAATTAAAACGCAAAAGATGTTAGCAATGCTGTTTCTTTGTAGCTTTTTAAAACGCAAAAGATGTTAGCAATGCTGTTTCTTTGTAGCTTTTCAAAACGCAAAAGATGTTAGCAATACTGTTTCTTTGTAGCTTTTTAAAACGCAAAAGATGTTAGCAATATTGTTTCTTTGTAGCTTTTTAAAACGCAAAAGATGTTAGCAATACTGTTTCTTTGTAGCTTTTTAAAACGCAAAAGATGTTAGCAATACTGTTCTCTTAAAGCTAATTAAAACGCAAAAGATGTTAGCAATACTGTTTCTTTAAAGCTAATTAAAACGCAAAAGATGTTAGCAATACTGTTTCTTTAAAGCTAATTAAAACGCAAAAGATGTTAGCAATGCTGTTTCTTTGTAGCTTTTCAAAACGCAAAAGATGTTAGCAATACTGTTTCTTTGTAGCTTTTTAAAACGCAAAAGATGTTAGCAATATTGTTTCTTTGTAGCTTTTTAAAACGCAAAAGATGTTAGCAATACTGTTTCTTTGTAGCTTTTTAAAACGCAAAAGATGTTAGCAATACTGTTTCTTTAAAGCTAATTAAAACGCAAAAGATGTTAGCAATACTGTTTCTTTAAAGCTAATTAAAACGCAAAAGATGTTAGCAATACTGTTTCTTTAAAGCTAATTAAAACGCAAAAGATGTTAGCAATACTGTTTCTTTAAAGCTAATTAAAACGCAAAAGATGTTAGCAATACTGTTTCTTTAAAGCTAATTAAAACGCAAAAGATGTTAGCAATACTGTTTCTTTGTAGCTTTTTAAAACGCAAAAGATGTTAGCAATACTGTTTCTTTGTAGCTTTTTAAAACGCAAAAGATGTTAGCAATACTGTCTCTTTGTAGCTTTTTAAAACGCAAAAGATGTTAGCAATACTGTTTCTTTGTAACTTTTTAAAACGCAAAAGATGTTAGCAATACTGTTTCTTTGTAGCTTTTTAAAACGCAAAAGATGTTAGCAATACTGTTTCTTTGTAACTTTTTAAAACGCAAAAGATGTTAGCAATACTGTTTCTTTGTAACTTTTTAAAACGCAAAAGATGTTAGCAATGCTGTTTCTTTGTAACTTTTTCAAACGCAAAAATTGTTATAACTTTTTAAAACGCTTTGTAACAATCTTCCTCTATGCAAAGACGCTATTTCTCAAAATTAAGAGATGATGATAGTTTTGTGGATATCTCTCTCTCTCTCTCTCTCTCTCTCTCTCTCTCTCTCTCTCTCTCTCTCTCTCTCTCTCTCTCTCTCCACACACACACACACATCTCTTTCTCTCTCTTATTCTTTATCTCTCTCTTCTCTCTCCCTCTCAGTTTCTCTTTCACACACACACACACACACACACACACACACACACACACACACACACACACACACACACACACACACACACATACACACACAGCGCGCGCCCAAAAAAGCATGAGTGATTCTTTTTTTCTTTTTTCTTTTTGCTGCCTCATCTTTCTGTGACGTCCCCCGTCCTGCTGTTCCCACGCCGCTCATTCCAATCTCCCCGCCACAGCCATACCCAGATTTGTTATGTCTCATCCTCAGAGTCGGAGGTCCACAGGGAGCCCATCACTATCAGGCCGCCGTGGGGCCACCAGCCAGAGGGGCCCTGCACTGCTGCTGGGTCACTTTGGTGGTGTTCAGTGGCGCCTGTTCTGAGCTAACATACGCAGGACACCGCCTACTAAGCCCCCTACTAACGACAGCATTAGCTCAGTCACGGAGCCAGACTGAGTGAGTTGCCCACCCGAGGTGGCAACCACCACAACGTCCCTCCAACGACTGTCCCCCATGAACCTCCAACCCCAAAGGCCCTGACACAAACTCACCACAGGCACAGAAGTGTATGGGCAAACCGAATCTGAGGTCACCATGAGACCAGAACAACTTGGACCACCGAATCAGAGGCTTTTTATTTTATTGCATGATGATCAATGACAATGAGAATGACGTAATGATGCTGCTGTGGAAGTGCATATACTTGACAGGGTTGTACTCTACGCTTACTATCATAATATATCCCGGCGTCAACCGGGCCCGAGAGATACAGACACCTGCAGTGTTGGTCAGGTAATTTGAGCAACACTCTCAAACTCGCATCCGTTAAGTGGATGAAGCTCGACTGTGTGGTCCCAGTCTTCCCACTGAGCCCACAGCACACTCACTCTGGGTAGGAGCCGGCCGAAGTCCGAAAAATCCCTAGGACTGTTATGGGAATCGAACCCGCGACCTTCCAGTCCGTAACCCAAGGAGCTAACCACTGCGCCATGGCGGCTGGTATGAGTGTTTATTCTATGATCCTCGAAATAAAAGAATGAGAATATAACAATACGAAAACACACACACAGGGAGGGAGAGAGGGAAGGAGGGAGAGGGAACGAGAGACAGACAGACAGACAGACAGACAGACATACAGACAGACTGACAGACAGACAGACAGA
>CM054145.1:584868-599868 GCA_028751875.1 Rapana venosa
CTCCCTCTCTGTCGCTGACGTGCCTCTTCAATTCCTCTTTACCATCCATCTTCATCTTCTGTTAGTTCAGGACTATTGGGCGGTGTGGAGTGATCTGCAATAGAATAGGGACGATGTGGGTCGGCGGTTTACAGGTAACACGCCCATCTAGTCAGCATGGAGTTGTGGGTTCGATCCCCGTCTGAACCCAAGCTTTTTTTCCCCATCTTGTACACCTGGAGTGGTGGTCTAGGTGCTAGTCTTTCAGATGAGACAATACATCAAGGTTCCTTGTGCAATACATTTAACTCATGTAAAAAAAAAAAAAGCGCAAGGCAACAACAGAGTTGTCCCTGGTAAAATTCGGTAGAAAAAAATCCTCTTCCCCTGGGAAAAAGTACATATATATACACACAAACAAAAACGGGTGGCGCTGCTGTTATGACAGCGTGCTTTCTTTAGGGAGTGAGGAGGGGGAGGGGGGGCGGCCTGAATTTTACCGAGAGAAGTCTGCTATCGCTCAAAGTGATACATGACACAAATACAGCACTATAGAATAGAGCAGAACAGTGTGAAGCTCTCTTCCCCGACTGTATGACATCACCCTCCCTCCCTCCCTCCCTCTCTCACCTAGACCCAGGGGGACGGGATAGCCTAGTGGTTAGAACATTGCGCTCGCAATCTGATGATCCAAGTTCACATCCCGTTCAAGAGGATTTTTCCTCTGGAGCTACCATCAGTGCAGACTCCATTTCCCCCAAAAGTCCTTCGGATGAGACTATAAACCGAGGCCCCGTGTGCAAACGCACGCAGAACACCTTGCGCACACGTTAAAATCCTGTTCCGCTTTTTGGTAGAGTAGGCCATTGTGTCGGTGGTAACATGACAAAATTTATAAAACCGCATACACACGAGGACTGGATGTAAAAAAGCACATGAGTGCTTATTCCATTATCCTTGATATAAAAGAAGAAAAGAAAAAAACCCACTGTTTTAGCAAGCAAGCGGTTTAAACAAACATTACATCTTTCACAGCGGAGCTTTTACATCAGGTCCTCCCCTGTGGGATGCCGTGGACCTGTCAGTACAAACAGCATCCCCACCTTCTGGAAATTCTGTGCTAGGAATTCCCTCTTTTCTATCCCTTACTTCTAATTTGTTCCTTTTCTTCCTGTCACCTTGTCTATTGTCTGTCCCCTTGGTCCATTCTCCTGCCTTTTTGTTCCAGAAAGTTTTCAAAGATCACCCTTCTCTCCCACGCCGAAGTCGGATGCGCTGGGTCTGACTTGTCAGGCGCTTAACGGCAGCGCAACGCATTTTCGCTTATAAGAAGAAGAAGAAGAAGAAGAAGAAAAAGAAGAAGAAAGAAAAAAAAAAGAAGAAGAACAAGAAGAACAAGAAGAACAAGAACAAGAAGAACAAGAAGAACAAGAACAACAACAAGAACAAGATGAAGATCAGTTCTTCTGAAATCATCTAATCTGGCAACTTGTAACTGGGGCGGATAATGGTGTTCCCCCATTCAAGTTACCGTTACTTTCATACTGACTCCACCCTAAACCACCACACAGTCCACTTGGTGTACCCCGATGTGAGAGCAAAAGATGAAGACTGAGGACAAGGAAAAAGTGAGCCGACGTTATGAGCATAAAGAGAAGGAGGTCTTTTCTTTCCTCTTCGTTCCTGGTCACAGTGAAAGATACCAGCTGAAAGAGACATCATCAGTTTTTCAGGCAGGAATGGGTGGGTTGTCCACAGTGTATGTGGGCGTCACTGTTTCTCTGCTGACTGTTCAGCGATGCTTGCTACACTTCAATCCTGCCTTACCACGTCCGGGACTACCTCTGTCCAGTGCCGTGAGCGCTTTCAGCCATAAAGAACGATCTTTGCAGGACTGTGGTAAAGCCTCCAGCCATCAGAGGCTGTGTGTGTTGCTGCTGGGTCACTTTACTAGTGTTCAGTGATGCCTGTTTTCATGTGATAGACAATATTGCTAGCTAAGCGTTCGACGACGACGACGACGAAGAAGAAGAAGAAGAAGAAGAAGAAGAAGAAAGAAGAAGAAGAAGAAGAAGAAGAGAAGAAGAAGAAGAAGAAGAAGAAGAAGAAGAAGAAGAAGAAGGAAGAGGAGGAGGAGGAACAGGAGATGAAAAGTAGAAGAAGGAGGAGGAGGAAAGAGGAGGAGGAGAAGCAGCAGAAGCAGCAGAAGCAGCAGCAGCATAAGAAGAAGAAGAAGAAGAAGAAGAAGAAGAAAAAGAAGAAGAAAAAAGAAGAAGAAGAAGAAGAAGAAGAAAAAAGAACAAGAAAGAACAAGAAGAAGAACAAGAAGAACAAGAAGAACAAGAAAAAGAAACAAGAAGAAGAAGAAGAAAAGAACAAGAACAAGAAGAACAAGAACAAGAAGAAGAACAACAACAACAACAAGAAACCCCAGAAAACGGAGAGAAACAGAAGCAGAAGACTGCACAGCAAAGATGTCAAGGATGAAGGATGACATGACTGGGTGATGAAGCGGACAACACACACTGCCCCATCCTGTCCTGCTAGCGAACTCCCATTTCAGGGTTGGTTCATTTTTCCCTCTGTCTGTGTTTGTTATTCTGCTTCTGTCTGTGTATCTATCTGTTCCTTTGCCAGAGATTAAGAGGAAGAAAGAAAGAAAGAAAAAGAAGACAGAAGAAAGAAAGGAAGAAAGAAAAGAGAAGACAGAAAAGAAGAAAAAGAAAGAAGAAAGAAAGAAAGAAAAGAAGAAGAACAGAAGAAAGAAAAGAAAAAAAGAAAAAAGAAAGAAAGAAAGAAAGAAAGAAAGAAAGAAAGAAAGAAAGAACAGAAAGGAAAGGGAAAGAAAGAAAAAGAAAAAAGAGAAAAAGACAGGACAGAAGGCGGGAACAGAAAGAAAGAAAGAAAGAAAGAAAGAAAGAAAGAAAGAAAGAAAGAAAAAGAAAAAGAAAGAAAGAAGGAGAGAGAAAGAGAGAGAGGGGGGAGAGAGAGGGGGGAGAGAGAGGGGGGAAGCACAACAGACAAAGACAGAGGACAGGCAGAGAGACAGACAAACACAGGCAGACAGAGACAGACCTCCTACAGTCAGGGACGGTCACTGTTGTGTTTCCTTCCCCTCACTGACCCCCCACCCCCACCCCCACCACCCTCTTGCCCTGATACATTAGTGTGAAGGAAAAAAAGTGTGGACCATCATTCTTTTCACCATCCTCCATCTGCTGATGTCCACATCACGAGGCCGTTTGTGCCCACACCCCCCTCCACACCACTCCATACTTCTCCACCCTACTCAATACTGCTCCACACCACTCCATACCCCTATACACCAGTCCATCCTACACCACTCCACACAGCTCTACACCACACAACATCACGCCACTCCACTCCAAACCTTCTCCCACCCACACACAAACACACTACTACACAACTCCACCACACCACTCACACCACCCCCAAACAATTCCTCCACTCCACACCACTCTACACTGCACTGGCCCACAGTCCTGGCCCAACTGCGCCAGAGCCAAAGCAGAGATGAACAAGTCGGTAAGGAGAAAAAGAGGACCATAGCATATCTTTGAGACCACTGTAAGACGGAACTGAAGGTCTGAATGTGTGCGCCGGTTCGTACCCCGTTTGACCGAAATTTTTCCCCCTACCATTAGACCATGAGTGGTCTGGCGCTACTTTCGGATGAGGCCATAACCAGCCCGTGTGTTACACATAATTATATCACGCACGTAAGAACCCACGCAACAGAGAGTTCCCCGCAAAATTACTCTAGCACACAAAACAGCCCCTAAGAAACAAAACAGTTCACACAAAAAAGAAAAAAAAAGGTGGCCTGCCCTTGTGCGACGCGCTCTCCCGGGAGAGCAGCCCGAATTTCACGGAGAGAAATCTGCCGTGACTTAAAGTGGTATGAAATGAAATGAAATGAAATGAAATGAAGAGACACAGCAGCCAGAGAGAGAACCAGGCCACTGGTGTTTGCTGTTGGGGGCAGGCAGCGTCATTCCATGCTGATGGAGGGAAAGATGGGAACTCAAAGAGGCAGCAGCAGCAAGCTCCCTTTCTTCTCTGGCAGGCTGTTTCCTCTTTTCAGTTGAGAGGAGTCCTACAGCCGCTGTTGGAGTGTCGCTAGCTCTTGTGGAAGTTCACCTCTGCCTCATTTTCCATGATGTTTCATTGCTTTTTCTTGCATTTGCTAGTCCCCTTATCTCCATACGGCTGTACCCAGCTCTGATCGGCTGCATCTTTCAAGTCATAAAGAGTTATTGATGTAAGGCTGCTGTGAAGCCACCACCTTAAAAAGGCCCTGCCATGCTGCTGGGTTACTTGAGGGGTGTTCGGTGATGCCTGTTCTCATACGGCTGCACAAACTTCTTGGCTGGTAAACCTTCCTCGTGGACACTTTGTGTTGCCATCAGCAGAGAGAACTCACTACAGCCAAATCATTATCATCATCGTCACCATCATCACTATCATCATTGTTATTATCACCACCACCATTATCATCACCATCACCTCCACTATCATCACCATCATCGTCATCACACCATTATGATCATCATCATCATCTTCATCATCATCACCAATATCATCAGCTCCTCCATCAGCAGCAGCATCACCACCACCATCACCACCACCACGATCGTCATCATCATCACCATCACCATCACCGTTATCACAGCTGTCACATTAAACACCCCATTGATAATACGAACAGCCTTCAGACTCAGATGTTCTGTGGGTGTCTGGATTGTAAAAATTCCTGGTACATTTTTGCTCTCTTTCTTTGTTCTCTGCCTGAAGAGACAGACAGAGACAGACAGACAGACATAGAGCATATAGACGGACAAACAGACAGACGGTTGGAATATATAAATATAATATATATATATATATATATATATATATATATATATATATATATATTATATATATATATATATATATATATATACAGGCAGAGAGGTACAGACAGGCCAATCACAGAAATAATTCGGACAAAGCTGGGGAAGATGAAGCAGACAAAGGTAGAAGACGACAAACCAGAGATGACAGAATGAAGAATGATATGGCCAAGTAACGAAGCTCCCTCTCTCTCCCCCCTCTCTCTCTCTCTCTCTCTCTCTCTCTCTCTCTCTCCTCTCTCTCTCTCTCTCTCTCTCTCTCTCTCTCTCTTGGTCTTATTAATGGTGAAACTAATAGATATCCTCTCTCTGTTAATGCTGCTATAAGATACATTAAATATTGGACTAAGATTCTGCATAGGATGAGAGTAGGCTACCTTTTACATCTTACAGGGTGTTTTATGATCTAGATGCCAAAGGAATAAAACAACTGGGCTTCACAAATACGTACCTGTTTATGTGAATTAGCGTTTGCTTTTGTTTGGCTCAATCAAGGTGTTGGAAATTGTAGAGAGTTTTTTAACGCTTTCAGGCAAAGATTGACTGACTGCCGATTGCAGCAATGGAGTGATCATATACAAAGCAATGAAAGATATTAAATATATAGACAATTTGTAAGTTCACATGATGTCAAACCTTATCTAAAGATTGATATGGACATATAATTATTTGAAAAGAACTATGCCTAAGTTTAGACTTGGTGTATCAGATATAAATGTTCATAAATTCAGATACAGAGAACATGATATTGATGACCTCAGGCTGCTATGCCCATTATGTAAGCAAGCACCGGAGGATGAAGAACATTTTGTGTTGTGCTGTTCAGTACTAGAGGAAGTTAGGCAGAATTACATCCACGTAAAATATAGTAAAAGGTAAAAGTATCCCATAAATTATGAGGTCGAAGGGGATTGAGGTATTGACAGCTGGGAGAACCGGGGAACTGTACTGAAGCCAAGGCGCGCCAACGGTCACCCATCCAAGCGGTTACCACGCTCGATGCTGCTTAACCTTAGCTGGGGAAAGCGAGCGCTCTGACCACTGAGCTGTCCCGTCCCAAATATAGTAGACAGCCTAATTTATTTAGACTCTGTTTACTCCTGGCGTCAAGTCATCTTGAGGTTGTGTGCAGCCTCACTTTATATTTGTGTAAAGCTTTCAGAATAAGAGACATATTGTTATTTAAGTCGTATTTTTGTAACTGAGTTGGGGGGTTTTGTTATACAATTACATTTTGTTGTTGCTGTTGATTTTCCCCCCACCCAAATACTGATCAGTTCGGCAACCCCCTTTATGTATGGGCCAATGGCCTTTTTGTGATTAAATCATTCGAGTTCTCTCTCTCTCTCTCTCTCTCTCTCTCTCTCTCTCTCTCTCTCTCTCTCTCTCCTCAGGGAAGATCACTGCTGTGTTCCTGCCCCCTCACTGCCCTCCCCTTGCCCTGACACAGTCATCAGAGTGGAAGGAAAGTTCAGGTCTTCATCCTTCCACCATCTTCCATCTGCTGGCATCCACAGTGTGGGTCTCTTCTGCCCACCCTCTTCTGCCCACCCACCCACCCCTCATACCCATATCATACCTCTCCACACCACTCCACACTATAGCACTGCACACCACTGCACACCACTCCACACTATAGCATTGCACACCACTCCACACTATAGCATTGCACACCACTCCACACTATACCACTCCACATAACTCCACACTATACCATTGCACACCACTCCACACTATACTACTCCACACCACTCCATACTATGCCATTCCACACCACTCCACACTAATACCACTGCACACCACTCCACACTATACCACTCCACACCACTCCACACTAATACTACTCCACACCACTCCACACCATACCCTTCCACACCACTCCACACTTATTACCACTCCAACTTGCAAACTCCACACTATACACTACCTATACTATACCACTGCACACCACTCCACACTATACCACTCCACACTACATTACACTGCTCACTACATCTCTCCACACCACTCCACACTATGCCATCGCACACCCCTCCACACTATACCACTCTATCACCTATACCACCTACACACATTCCACACTATCACACCACTCCACACACTAAACACTCCACACTACACCACCCACCCACTGCACACGATACCATTCCACACCACTCCACACACTACACTCCACACACCACTCCACACACTACCACTCCCCACACTATCTACTCACACCACTCCACCACTATACTCACCCTAAACTATCTCCACACCACTCCACACTATACCACTCCACACTATACCACTCCCACACCACCCGACATTACTTCACACCACCTCACACTACACCACACCACTCCCAACCACTCTACAAACCTACACAGCTCCCTCCCCTCCCATCCCCACCCCACCACCCCCCTCCCCTGCACTTCCCCACAGTCCTGACCCAACTTGCTGACAGAGCAGAAGCTGAGATGAAGACAGACGGTAAGGAGGAACTGAAGAGACACACCAGCCAAAGAGAAGACCAGGCCATTTGTGTTTGCTTTTTGGGGACAGCGTAATTCAATGCTGATGGAGTGAAAGATGAGAATTCAAAGAGACAGCAGCAAGCTCACTTATTTGAACTGTGGGGGTATTTTTGTGAATGTGGGACGCTGTTTAGAGCAGCTGCTGTGTACAGCTGGCATGTCACTTTTATTCACCCTGGGTTTATGTTACAAGCCTGTATGTGCTTATTTTCCCATCTTCTAGAGTTCCGTGGTTTTCAGCTTCACACTTCAGTTTTGAGGACTTTCTGACCTCAAAGCAGAGGCACACCATGTACCACGATTAGGCCAACTGCACCTTCAGAGCTGCTAGTGTAAGGGTAACGTGAGACCACAGTCCAGAGGAGGCCCTGCCTGCACCGCTGCTGCGTCATTTCAGGATTCCAAGACACCCAGAGCAACAATTACACAACCGTTACTGACGACAGCAATACGCCTCAGTGTATCTGCAGAACAAGAACTGGCTAAAGACTGACTCCTGGCATGGCGACTGCCACCAGATTCCTCCATCATCCAGAGGCTGCGTCACACACCCACCACGGGCACAGAAGTCGGAAAGAAGCCAAAACCTGTGGCCAGTATCAGATCAGGGCAGTAAATCACAAACATTTCACCGTATTTCAACAAGTCCTGATGCATTACGTGTAATCTGAATACTGCCAGTAAGTTCTTCGCCCATTAACATCTGGATAGGACCTGGTTAGAGCCTAAATATTTCGGGCTTTTGATGGGGCTGGAACCCCGAACTTAAAAGTATTTCAAAATTTTATGGGGATTTATTGGCATACTACGTTTGCTTACTGGGAACGAGATCGATTGAGAGTCCACACACACACACACACCACACACACACACACACACACACACACACACACACACACACACACACACACACACACTCACTCACACACTCACGCAAAGAGAGAGAGAGTAGACTGAAGAACTGTGTTTTCTAATCCGCAATATCACGAAGCATTTATATTTCATGGAACTATTTACTATTTCACAACGTTATCTTATTGACCAGACAAAACCTTGCGGGAATAAAACTGTCTCCCTGTTATATATATATATTATATATATAATATATATATATGAGAGAAGAGAGAGAGAGAAGAGAGAGAGAGACAGAGAGAGAGAGAGATGTAAATATACATGTAAATATACAGTCAGACCCACACAGAAATAACAGTGACACACACACACACCACACACACAACACACACACATACATCACACACACACACACACAAACACTACGTCATCAAACAGAACACTCAGACAAAGACAGAGACAAATACACATGCATGTCATCAGACAGACAGGCCGACAGATAGACAGACAGACCAACACAGAGACAAAAGGGAAAACAGAAAAGTAGCATTTGGATTAATCCCTACAAACACACACACACACACACGTACACAGACACCGCGCACACACACACACACACACCAAACACACACAACACACAACAACACACACACACACTCACAACACATACACACAACACACACACAAACACAAACAACTCACAAACACAAACACATCTACATTCACACACACACACACACACACACACACACACACACACACACACACACACACACACACACACACACACACACACACACACACACACAACACAACACAACACAACAACACATCACCCTGCGATTCACCCATCACCCATCACACAACACAAACACACACACACTCACAAACACAACACAACACACCACACACACATCACCCCTGTACCCTCACCCATCACTATGCCCCCCACTACAAGAACTGTCGTCTCCTCCCCTCCACCACACAGCACCCCCTCCCCTGCCCCCCCTCCCCCCTCTGGCATCTGAACACCCCCACCCTCTCCAGCACTCTCCGTGGTCCTGGTTGCCATGGCGAGAGAAGCGGTTTTGCCAGGGGGCAGTTTAGAAGAGGGATTTCTCCCCGTGCGTGCGGCCTTCATTCCTTGACCACTGAAGAGCCATTAGCCACAAAGAAGACTCTCCACTTTCCGACCCCCCCTGCCTCGCTGTTTGCCCCTGGCTGTCTGGCTGTCTGTTTGTCTTTCTGGCTGTCTGTTTGTCTGTCTTTCTGGCTGTCTGCATGGCTGCTAGTTTGCCTGCCTGTTTATCCTTCAGACACCACACACAACAACCAGAGTTTTGGGTACGTTTTCACCCCATTATTAGTTCTTAATTATGTTCGTTTCCCCAGAGAACTATTAGAGCGTATGGAATATTGTTTGGACAATTTTTCAGCTCCCAAAAAGTCCACTCCGAAAATGGCGGAAAAAATATGCAAACTGATTTGTGCCATGTCAAGTGTTTGTTTTCTGTCGTGGCTAAGATCAACACATAGAAGGAGGAGTTTGTCGAAACTAACGACAATAACAGCGTTTTTATTCACAGGCTAGATGCAGTTTATGTCTTCAACTTTCCTTGTTGTGTCCAGAAAAGGAGAGAATAACAAACTGAAGGATTTTCTTGGGGGGAAAGTTTCCCATTTTGAGGAAGTTACAATTTTCCTATTCTGAAAACAGTTACCCATAAATGAGCAGTTGACTTATTTTGAACAAGTTATACATTCAAAACAAGTTACCCAGTTTGAAGTATTTACCTTTGTCAAGGAGTTGCCCGTTTCTTTCCCTGTACTTCTATTCTGCTGTCACATCGTACATAGAAGGATATGTGTGTGGGATTGGCCATACTGAACAAGGTTTTACCTCTGTGTTGATAGCTATCTATCGACCAGGTGGAACACTGGACTGTCACTGGGAATGGCTGCTTTCCATTCAGCGGCACATACAACATTTCACCTACTCCCAGGGAGGCTGAGGTGAACATGTGCCTTTGCGTGTATCATTCATAAGCTTTACCTCGTCTTTGGAACCAATGCACACACGAAGTGCTGTACAACTCCAGATAGTGCTTCTCTCTCTCTCCTCCCTCCCTCCCTCCCTCCTCCCTCCTCTCTCCTCCTCTCTCCTCTCTCCTCTCCTCTCCTCTCTCTTCTCTCTCTCTCTCTCTCTCTCTCTCTCTCTCTCTCTCTCTCTCTCTCTCTCTCTCTCTCTCTCCACACTTGTTTATGTTGTAAACACAAATCCTAAAGAATTGTATTCATTTGCCACTTCCAGTACACTGCCCCCAAGTTTCTATTTTTCATTCCTACCCCAAAATCCGCCTTTGCAAAAATACCCATAGTTTTTGTTTTATCAGTATTAACATTCAAAAACAGATTTTGACACGCATTGTGTAAATTGCTGATTTGACGTTGTAAGCCAGCTGCAGTATTGGACAGTAATGCTATATCATCGGCAAAAAGGAGATACAATTCCAGAAGATCTGGCAAAAACTTAATACCATGAAGACCATTTTTATCAGCTTATTAAGCTATTTCCTTTATATCAGGAAAACAGTGTAGGACTCATTATACATCCCTGTCTCAAACCTATCGGACATTCTAAAAATTAAGTTAGTCTGTCTTCGATTCAGATGCAAGACACCACAGATGCATATACACCAGAGTGAAACGAGTCTGTCATGGTTAAACACACATATCAAGCATATGGACTTTTTTTTTAAGCGAACTTTGAATGTGAACGATGTTTTAATTACACAGATTTAGAGTGTTTCAAGACAGTTTAATAAAACTTTGACTTGGCTTGCTACCAATTAATGGATCATCTTTTAAAAGATAATTTCGGAAGAAAACTGACCACATGTTTAAGTTGTGTAATGTATTGGAAGTTGAAGAACATTTCATAAAGCTTTGTATTCTTTATAGTGATTTAAGCCACAAAAATTTGGACTCAAGTAATTAACTATATGTGAATTTGCATTGATGACATTGATGGAATAGCAGGATCAGAAAAAGAGCTTGCCAGCCTAACAGAACACTTGGATAAGGCCTCCAAAACATACGGCATGGAAATCAGTGCAGAGAAGACCAAACTGATGACTAATAACACCAACGGCATTAGCACTGATATCAGGGTTAATGACCAGAAGCTGGAAACAGTTCAAAGCTTCAAGTACCTGGGAGCCATTGTATCAGACCAGGGATCCAAGCCAGAAGTAGTATGCAGGACTGCACAGACAATAACAGCTTTGTCAAAACTAAACACCATCTGGAGAGATAAGAATATCTCACTTATCTCCAAGATCAGACTAATGCGCTCCCTTGTCATATCCATATTTCTGTATGCCTGTGAATCATGGACCCTGACTGCAGATTTGGAGAGGAGAGTACAGGCAGTGGAGATGAGATGCTTTCGGAGACTCCTTGGCATCTCCTACAAAGACCACATAAGCAACGAAAGCGTGCATAACAGAATCCAGCAAACCATTGGACCCTATGAGAACCTTCTATCGATCGTGAAAAAGCGTAAACTTAAGTGGTATGGGCATGTCACAAGATCCCAAGGAATTACAAAGACAGTTTTGCAAGGCACTGTCCAAGGAGGAAGAAGAAGAGGCAGACCAAGGAAGAGCTGGGAGGATAACATCAGTGAATGGACAGGCCTAGAACTCAACAAAACCCTGAGAAAGGCAGAACAGAGAGAAGAATGGAGGGAACTGGTTGCTGAGTCTTTGAGGGTGCCCCCACGGTCGTCAGACTACGGGACAGATAGATAGATAGATAGATAGAATTTGCTGAAATACGGTTCAGTTCCTTCCATTCGTAATCTAAGTTTATATCTTTTCAATGCTTTGAAATTAATTTTTGAATAGTTTACGTTTAAATTTGGAGAACGGAGGGTGGGAATCTGTTTGATGTACACGACTGTTTAAACCAGATTATTTTTATCTCATTTTGGGTGGTCTCATGTTCACATTAATCATGTTCTGGCAGTTGCCACATATGTCATGTTTGGTTTTTGCTATGTTTTGCTATGCTTTGTTTGACCCCATTCTTAAAGGCCTGAAGAATAATTTTTGTTCATCTCTCTCTCTCTCTTTCCATGATAATTACATCTTGACAAAAACGACCAAATGTAACCTTTGTTCTGCCACCAGTTTATATCGATAATACTTCTATTAAATAAGTCGATACTCACAGACTCTTAGGTAATGGTCTGTCCTGGTCACCCCATACTGACTTCTTATACTTGGCGTATCTCTCAAAACATATTCCAACTCTCTAAAATCAAACACTTTTTGGACCTAGATCCTCGCAGACAGTTTTATAATGCTTATATCCAATCATTCATTGATTACGCCTAAAGATTATACGATGGGTGCAATGCTAATAGCTTAAAACCTCTTTCAAACAATCTATAAACGAACTCTTAACATGGTACTCCTTAAGGCTTCGACTTTACTACTCCAAGACTATGATTATTAAATTGGACATTCTTCCTCTAACTTATCATCTGGAATATAATAAAGCAATTATCATGTATCGCATAATGAACGGTCTGGCTCCATCTACACTGACTGATTGGTTTCCAATTAACCAGTCAAGATACACAAATAACATAGTAATACCGACAACAAGACTAGATCTTTACAAGACAAGCCTTCATTACTCCGGAGGAATTGTTTGGAACTCATTACCCAAAAAATCTTAAAGGTAAAAATAATATACATCATTTAAGCATAATCATAATTTTTGTGTTCCAAAAGACAAGTCAAAATGCTCCTAAGCCTTCATCATAAACATTATTATTCTTATTATTATCATTATTACGCTTGTTAAATTGAGGTAGCTGTTAGCATCACACTAGAAAAGAAATCACTTGGAGGAAAGAGCACAAAAGCAACACAGACAAACTGTATGCCTGAGTTTTCATACAGTGTGCATTTGGTAATTTTTCATGTTACATTAATTTTGTTGTTGTTGTTGCTTTCTTTCTCTGTTTCTTTGGGGGGAAGGAGAGGGGGTTGGTGGGTAGAGAGAGGGTTGGTTTGAGGTCTTGAGGGGTTGGTTTTTTTGTTTTGTTTTGTTGGGGTTTTTTGCCAGAGGGCTGGATGTTCAAAAAAGCGGTTGCTGCTTATTCTATTGCCCTCTTTGAATAATTTTTCTTCAAGTTTTTAAAGTTTTGAACTCTCTCTCTCTCTCTCTCTCTCTCTCTCTCTCTCTCTCTCTCTCTCTCTCCTCTCTCTCTCTCTCTCCTCTCTCTCTCCCTCTCTCTCCATCTCTCTCTCTCTCCCTCTCTCTCTCTTATCTCTCTCTCTCTCTCTCTCTCTCTCCCTCTCTCTCTCTCTCTCCCTCCCTCTCTCTCTCTCTCTCTCTCTCTCTCTCTCTCTCTCTCTCTCTCTCTCTCTCTCTCTCCCTCTCTCTCCCCTATGTATTTTCTAACAGACTATTCACTGGCGGCCAGCGGTTGAAGTAGTCTAAATATGGCGACACTGATGTCTGAAGCACAATCATGATAGGTTGCGAGTGTCTCTCATATATTATATATATATATATATATATATATATATATATATATATATATAATATATATATATATATATATATATATATATATATATATATATATGTGTTTTCAATGAATGGGGTGCCGAGAGAGAGAGAGTGTGTGTGTATGTCAA
Source organism: Rapana venosa (assembly GCA_028751875.1). Taxonomy (NCBI): domain Eukaryota; kingdom Metazoa; phylum Mollusca; class Gastropoda; order Neogastropoda; family Muricidae; genus Rapana; species Rapana venosa. Next base: position 598,849 of record CM054145.1, read on the forward strand.
GTCAAGTCAAGTCAAATTTTATTTGCATATGTGTGTGCGCGCGCGTGTGTGCGTGCGAGTATATGTTTGCCTCATTCATGTCTAAAACACCCAAACCTCTTGTAATCGATCTTCAATTCTAACAGATGCCTCTCTTCTGATAATGTCATCAGGGAACAGATCTGTCACTGACGCTCACAACCTGACCCCAAACTCCAGAGGCACACACACACAACAACAGGCCGTCCCCTAACGCCAGTACCCCACAGCCCCTAGGGACCCAGCCCTGTCCTCAACCCCTGTACACCCTGCCTGCTGCCTGCCCCTACACTGCTGTGCTTCTGGTGATAGTGGTGGGGCTGAGCATCAACACAGACGACAGACAGCCACTGTCTGCCGGCTGATCCATGGCTGAACAAGGACATCACAGTCTCTGGGGGGGAGCAATGAAATACGGGGTATGGAAAACCGCCCTTCCCTGGTCATGAAAGGGTCTGGCTTTCTGTCCAATGCAGCTGCTGTGTGTGTGTCAACAGTATCAGCAGCAAGAGAAGCAGAGAGATGAAGACAGTGACAGTCACAGAGACAGAGTGAGGGGAAAGCGGATTTCAATGATTACACCATACGGACAAACTAAGAGAAAAATAACAGGGTATCAGATGCATTTGTCTGCTCTTACAAAGACCGCCGGGATTTGAAGTAAGAAATTGGCAGGTTTTAGTTCTCAGTAAAAGTATGCATGAATACGTTTCATACTTTTCTCACTCTTTTTTCCCTCGCTTTTTGTTCTCTCTCTCTCTCTCTCTCTCTCCTCTCTCTCTCTCTCTCTCTCTCTCTCTCTCTCCTCTCTCTCTCTCTCTCTCTTCTCTCTCTCCTCTCTCTCTCTTTCTCTTTGTCATTTGTCCCCCCCCTTCTCTCTCTCTCTCACTGTCTGTCTGTCTGTCTAATTGTGGCGTTTAACAACTATGTGTAACATTTTACAATGTGTAGATGTTCATTTTTATGACTTTGTAGTTTACCTTTTTTCTTCTTTTTGTTTGT
>CM054145.1:607368-619868 GCA_028751875.1 Rapana venosa
GTTCCCTTTGAAATAAGCCTGTTTTTTAAAAATTTTTTTTTTAATAATAATAAATTCAAAAAATTTTTAATAATAAAATAAAAATTTATTGGAATTTATATAGCTAATCTTGTAAAGCAACAAATAAAAAAAGCGCCAATTTTATTTAAACCACTTTAAGACGGCGATTTCTCTCCGGGAAATTGGGGCTGCTCCCCCGGGGGGCGGGAGAACGCGCGCCATTGCGCTGCGCCACCCCTTTAAAACCCTTTTTTTTTTTTTTCTGCACTGTTTTTGAAACCCCTATCAAGGGCTTTTTTCTAAGAATTTTCCAGGGACAACTCTCTTTTTGCCGGGGGTTTTTTTACGGCGCAAAAAATTTTACGGTAACCAGGGGACCTGGGTTTTTATCGTTATCCAAAAGACTACCCCCAAACCCCATCATTTTAAAGGATGGGGAAAAATGCCCGGTCCAAAGGGGGTACAAACCGCCGCACACTTCCCCCCCCGGGACTTTTGCTTTTAGCGGGGGCCCGTTACCTCTAGACCCCCCATCACCATGCCATAAAGGGGGCAGTTACAATACTCCCAAAGTGTTTTTTTTTCTGGGGTGTGTTTGTGTGTTGTGTGGTGTGTAGGTGTTGGTGGTGAGAGAGAGAAGGGGGGAGAGGGTAAAAAAGAAAAGGGGTTTAGTGTTGTGGGGTTTTTGTGTGGTTGTGTGTTGTTTGTTGGGGTGTTGTGTGTGGTGTTGTGGGGTGTGTGTGTGTGAAGTGTGTGTAGAGAGAAGAGAGGGAAAAAAGAGAGAGCGAGGAGAGAGAGTGTGTGTGTGTGTTTGGTGGTGGGGGAGAGAGGGAGAGAGAGAGGGCGAGAAGGTGTGTGTGTGAGAGGGGAGGGGAAGAGAAAGAGGAAAGGGAGGGAGAGAAGAGGAGAGAGGAGAGAGAGAGAAGTTGTGTGTGTGTGTGTGTGGTTGTGTGTGGGTGTGGGGTGTGTGTGTGGTGTGGGGGTGTGTGTGTGTGTTTTTGGGGTGTGGGGGTGTGGGTTTTATGAGTGGTAGGGTTGGTAGGGAGAGGGCGAGAAAAGTGTGTGAAGTGTGTGAGTGTTGGGGAGAGAGGGAAGAGAGAGGGCGAGATAGAGTGTGTTGTGGAGAGGAAGAGAAGAGAGAGAGAGAGGGGAAAAAACAGAGAGAAAAGGGAAAAGGAGAGAGAGAGAGGAGTGTGTGTGTGTGGTTGTTGTGTTTGTTTGTGTGTGTGTGTGGGTTGTGTGTGTGTGTGTAGGTGGTGTGGTGATGAGTGAGTGTGTGGGTGAGAGGAGAGGGGGGGAAAAAATAGAGAGGTGTGTGTGTGTGTGGGGTGTGTGAGGGGGGGGAAAAAATAGAGAGTGGTGTTGTGTGGGGTGTGTGGTGTGTGTTGTGGTTTTGTGTGTTGTGTTGTGTGGTGTGTGTGTGTGTGTGGTGTGTTGGGGGAGAAGGGGAGATAGATGGTGTGTGAGAGAGAGAGAGAGGAAGAGAGAGAGCAGAGGAGAGAGAAGGGGGTGTGTGTGTGTGGTTTTGGTGTGTGTGTGTGTGTTTTGTTGTGGTTGGGGTGTGTGTGTGTGTGTGGGGTGTGTGGTGTGGTGTGGTAGGTGTGTAGAGGAGTATGGTGTGAGAGGGGGAGAGGGTAGAAGAGAGGTGTGAAAAGTTTTCCGAGTGTGTTGTGAGAGAGGGAGAGAGAGAGGGGAGAAGGTGGGGTGGGGGGAGGGAAGAGAAAGAGGAAGAGAGAGAGAGAGAAAGAGAGAGAGAGAGAGAGAAGAGAGTGTTTGTGGTGTGTGTGTGTGGTGGGTGTTGTGTGGTGGGGTGGGGGTGTGGTGGGTTGTGTAGGTGGTAGAGTGAGGTTGGAGAGGGAGGGGGCAGATAGAGATTGGTGAAGTGGTCTGAGTGTGGTGTGAGAGAGGGAGAGAGAAGGGCGAATAGAGTGTGTGTGAGAGAGGAAGAGAGAGGAGAGTAGGAGGGGAAGAGAGAAAACAGACAGAGACAGAGAGAAGGAAGAGAGTGTGTGGTGGTGTGTGTGTGTGTGGTGTGTGTGTGTGTGGGTGTGTGTGTTGTGGGTGTGTTGGGAGGTGTGTATGGTGAAAATTGGTGTGTAGAGGAGAGGGCGAATAGAGTGTGTGTAAGGGTTTGAGTTTTGTTTGAGAGAGGGGAAAAAGAGAGAGGGCAAAAAGATGTGTGGTGGAGAGAGAGGAAGGAAAGGGAAAAGGAAGAGAGAGAGACAGAGAAGAGGAGGTGTGATGGTGTGTGTGTGTGTTTGTGTGTGTGTGTGGTGTGTTTTGTGTGTGTTTTGTGTGGTGTGTGTGTGTGTGGTGTGTTGGGTGCTGTATGTAAAGGAGGGACGGGACACAGAGAAAGAGAGTGTGTAGTGTTGAGTGAGTGTGGAGAGGGTGTTTGTGAAGAGAAAGGGGGTGTGGTGTGTGTGTTGTGTGTGTGTGTGGGTTGTGTGTGTGTGTTGTGTTGTGGGATTTTAGTTAAATTATTCCTTTTGTATTGTGCAGCGTGCGACGGGGCCCTGTGTGTTGTTGGGGTTGCGTGTGTAGCAGTATTTGTGGATGAAATTGTGTACAGTATACAGAAACAAGGTAGTATGGGAGGGTTTTATGACTGCAGATTCTTGAGGGCTCATCTTAAAAGCCGTAAATAGTTTTTGTTATTTTTGTTTGTGACGTCTCACACACAGAAACAGCATAAAACCGAACAAGGGCAATAACGGAAACTGGTCAAACAAAGAAGAAAAATGGTAATGCGACAAAAGAGAATGAATGAAAAAAATGAATAATAAATGAATAATGAATGAATGAAGAAGGGAAGGAAGGAACAAAAAACAAATTGAAGAATGAATAAACGGAAAATTCAAAAAGTGCATGACAATCCACGCTCACAAAAAACATGATGAAACACAGGGAGAGAGCTAGGAAAGACTGCCTACACCACAGAAAGAGACGAAACAGCAGTGAAAGAGAGGAGACAGACGACAACAGACAGATGCAGGACAGGAGACAGACAGACGAAGAAGAGACAGACAGACAGACGCAGAAGACAAAAGACATAGAGAAAGAGACCAGAGAGGGGCAGACGAGAGACGAGAAAACAGAGACGACAGACAGGAGGACAGACAGAAGAGACAGACAGAAAAGACAGACAAGAAGCAGCAGAGAAGACAGAAAAAAAGAGACAGACACAGAGAGACAGAGAGACAGACAGAGAGAAAGACAGATGAAGGAACGAAAAACAGAACAGACAGACGAGAGAGACAGACAATAGACGAGAAGACAAAAGAGACAGACAGACAAGAAAGACAGACAGAGAAACAGACAGACGGAAAAACAGAGACAGACAGACAGACATGAGACAGAGACAGACAAAGCAGAAGAGACAGACAGATAGACAGAGACAGACAAAAAAAGGGACAGACAGACAGAGAGACAGCGAGACAGACAACAGACAGAGAGACAGACAACAAAGAAGAGTAGGACAGAAGAGCAGACAAACAGACACAGCAGCAAAGAACAGACGAGAGGACAGGCAGAGACAGACAAAAAGACAGAGGGGCTGCACCAGGTTGAACTCAGTCCAAAACCCCCTGCAGGAAATTACTGCGGCGCCCCAAAAACCCCCCAAAGGGATTAAGAAAAGTAACCTTCTACTTAAATTTCCCTAAAGTGGGAACCCGGCTACCTTCATAACAACAGAAATTAGGACTTGGCTACTTACAAATTTTTTAAAAATCCACCCTCAAGCTGTTGTTCCAAACCTAAATTGTACCCTCCGTTTCATTCAAACTGTCTTTCCCTTTCCCCAACTGCCAATCTCATCACCTGCCAAAGTGTATAACCTTGTGTTTTGTTTGTGGGTGTGTTGTGTGTGGTGTGTGTGTGTTGTGTGTGGGTGTGGTGTGTGTGTGGTGTGTGTGGATGTGTGTGTGGTGGTTGGGGCTCCATGGTTACTTTTTGAATTTTTTAATTAAAATTTTAATTGCTACTTTTTTGCATGATGTGTAAGAATGGGTTGAAGCGCTTTGTTTGTTTTTTGAAAGATTTAGCGCTATAAAAATTTCCTTTTTTAAATTATTTTTTTATTATTATTATTAAAAAAACGGCCAAAAAAATTCTTTTGAGACCTCGCGTTCTAAGAGGAACGAAAAATAATGTAAAAAATTATAATTACAAATATATTTTTAAATTGCAGATATATATAATTATTTAATAATAATATATATTATATATATATATATATATTTCATAGTACGGGTAGGAACTTGTGAAAAAAAAAAAAGCACTTGATTTTATCCTCTAAATAAAGAATTTTCCCTTGCATTTTTTTTTCCCCTGCCCTCCCCCCCCCCACCCTCCCCCCCCCCAAAACCCCACCCCCTCTTCTCTCTCTCTCTTCAGGGGAAGCAAACCCCCCGGTCATAAACCCCCACAAAAAAAGTAGACAAACAGTCGTCGGGTGACGGGGCCCTCAGTTCAAAAAAAAACCTTTTTCTGGGCTGCGATTTTTTTTTTTTTGGGAGGAGGGGGGTTTAACTTTTTTCCCCTTTTTCCCTTGATCCGTTTATTTTAAACCCCCAGGCCTGCTTGCCCCTTATTTTAAAACATCTCATTTTGCAGATTCACGAAAAAACCATCGCCCCTAAACCCCCCCCCTTCCCCCCCCCCCCCCCAAAAAATTTAAAAAACTTGTAAAAAAATTTCCCAAGTCGTGACTGAAAGGTGCCCCCCCGGCCCCGGGGGCCAAAAAAAGGAGAAAGCTGTCAGGCCCCTGGCGGTGACCCCCCCCCATCCCAGTGCAGCTCTACCCCCCCGCCCCTATCTAAATTTAAAAGGCAGTGCGTGTGGTTTTTAATCACTTCGTTGTGTACTAAACAACGGATGGGGGATCGGTGGTTAGAGGTAACCCCCCCCCTACATACAGGGTTCGACCCCCTTTTGTGGCCGAAACTTTTCCCCCTCACCCCTAGCCCGTCGGGAGGTTGGGTGTAGTTTTTGGGTGAACTAAAAAACAACCCCCGTGGCTACGAAAAAAAAAAAAAAGAAGAAAAAAGAAAGTTGCCCGGGAAAATTTTTGTAAAAAAAGCCGCTCTGATAAGGAAACAAATACCCCGACCCCAAAAAAAGGAAAGAAAATTTTGGCCCTGCTTTTGGGGCGACGCCTTTTCTCGGGGAACGTCGAGTGTCTGCAGAAAAATCTCCGTACTTAAAAACACAAAACAAATGTCTGCCATGCCCCCCTCCTCCCCGGCTTCCCCAAATTGAAAGTAAAACCCCATCTTTCACCATAAACAGCAAGGTCTTCCCCCTCGTTGATGAAGTCTTTTTTTAGGATTTCCCCACGGGTAATTATGGCACCATGATTTTGGGGATCCATGGCAAAGTACAGCGAAAAAAGTACAGGACCTGTTCCCAAAAGTGCAGCCCCAAAAGGAAGACAGAGAACAAAGAGACGACAGAAGAAAAGAATCGTCGCCCTGGGGGACGGGGTGCCGTGGGTTTAAATGAAGTATTCCCGATCTCCCGGCCCCCGGGTTTGAATCTCGTTAAGGGTTTTTTTTTCTGGATTTAAAAGTCAGGGAGAAATCCACTTCTCCAAAAGTCCTTTAATGGAACTATAAACCCAGGTCCCCGGGGGGAACGCAGCAGAACATCTTTGGGACCTTTAAAACCCCTTCCTCTTTTTAAAAGAGTAGGCCCTTTAGTGCCGGGGGGAAGGATGACAAAACTTCAAAACCGCTACAACGGGGCAGGGTTTTTTTAAAAAACAATGAGATTTTCCATTACCCGAAATAATGGGAAAAAATAATAAAAAAAGAGGAGCGAGAGGAGAGAGATACAAAGAGAGCAGAGAGAGTCAAGTCAAGCAAATTTTTTTTTCGAATATAAGAATAAACATAGTTTCTCTTTTTTACATCAGTCCCCCCCCCTTGCAGAGATAACATCAAACAGAATAGAGTATAGAGACAGACAGACAGAAGACAGAGAGACGAAGGGGAAAAAGGAAAAAAGACAGACAGACAGACACAGAGACACACAAAGAGAGAGAGAGCACAACACCACACCACAACACACACACACACAACCACACACACACACCCCCACCACGGGGACAGAGACAACGACAGAGAGTAGATAGCGAAAAAAATCTGATGATATGAGCGTGGGTGATGAAAGGAAAACGTTTCTAGCCACGGTCCCCAAGCCCGTAATGAGCCATTTCCCAGTGCCGCAAAACCAGAGTCCCCGATAGTCCACGGAGTCAGGGTCTTCTCGTGACCTTCCCTTTTCCCTTCACAGAGTGGGCTTAGGGAGCTTTTGGGGAACAGACACGCAGTAAAACCCGGTGATGATGATGGACTGCTCCATGAGACCCGGTGAATCAATGACATTTAACCCGGGGAGATTAAACACTATTGAGACCCGGGGAGACAAAACACTATCCATGAGACCTGGTAGATCAATGACATTGAGACCCCGGTAGATTAATGACATAATCCCGGATGGTGGAAATTTGTGACCTACTCATGAGACCCGTGAAATTGCGACACTATCATAGACCCGGGTGAGACCTGACCCAACGCCCATGAGATAATGACATGCTCATGGAAACCATGACAGCTTTCCGGAACAATGACATGCTCCCGAGATCAAGACACTGCTCCATGGGACAATGACATGCTCCCCTGAGTCAATGACATGCTCCCTGGATCAAAGAACTATCCCCAAAAACAAAGACAACTTATAATCAAAAATGCTCCAGAGATCAATGACATATTTAGATCAATGACAGCCCCAGAATCAATGACACTTCCCTAGATCAAATTTACACGCTCCTGAATCAAGACACTGCCCATGAGAATGACACTGCTCCCTGAGATCAATGACACTGTCCTGGAAACAAGACACTGTCCCCTGAGACAATGACACTGCTCCAGAATCAATGAACTGCCCATGAGATCAATGAACTGTCCATGAGATCAAGACATACTTATGAAAATGGGAGATCAATAGACAATGTCCAACCGGGGGAAATGACGGTTTGGTAATGACGGAGAGGGGCCCCTTTTTTTCAACACGTGTCTGTTTTCAGTCCCTGGTGGTGTTTTCCTTTTGTTCCTGCTTGTGAATACTTGTCCGTGACACAGAGGAAAGGAAATAATGGAAATTTTACCCCCTCCCCACCGCAGTTAGAGTGTAGGGGTAGGGTAGTAGGGGTATATAGTAGAGGGGAGGAGGAGTAGGAGGGGTAGTAGTTGGAGGGGGGGGAGGGTAGGGGAGGAGGAGGGTGATAGGAGTAATAGTGTAAGCAGAGTATAGTAGTTTATATGTAGTAGGAGGAGGAGGGGGGTGGAGGGGGGAGAAGTGTGGGGGTGGGGGTGTGTCAAACGGGGGATGCGGGCCATATGTGTGTGTGTGCATTTTTGCGTTTGTTTTGCTGCAAGTGTGTTTACGGGGCGTGGTGCAAAGGGGTATATCGTGTGGTTGTGGTTTGTGTTGTGTGGTTTTGTGTATGCGTATTTAGTATGTAGTGTGAATTTGTTTATTATGTATGTATGATGAATGTATGTTGATGTATGTATGTATTTAGTATGTAAGTAGTATGTGTAGTGGTGGTTGCGTGTAGTAGTGTGTTGGGGGTGTGGTGTATGTGGTTTGTGTGGAGCATATGTATTTTGTGCATGGTGTGTGTGTGGTGTTTGGGGTTGGTGTGTGGTGTTCAGAGGCTTTGCCCCGTACAGACTGTTCTTTCCCTCCACCACCCCCTTGAGTGCGGCAGCATCACATGGCTTGGTTCAGGATTCCGGGCATCACTCTCAGCCTGTGGTGGTGGGGTTGTGGTGTGTGTGGGGTTGTTTGTGTGTAATTGTTGGGGGGTGTGTGTGTGTGTGTGTGGGGGGTGGGTGTGCAAGGTGATGGACAGTGCGCAAACATTATGCCTCGCCCAGCCCCGAACAGCTTGTAAGTGCAAACTTGTAGAGAAGTGTCGCGCTCCTAAAGCCCTTACTAATCCCTATCCCCAAGTCGCACTTTAAAAAACAAGTAAACCCCCCTGGCGTTTTTTCGCAATTCCCCCCCCCCCCCCCCCCCTAAAAACAATTACCACCCTTTAACCCCCCTTTCCCCCCCCCACAACCACCAACCCCCCTCCCCCCTCCCCCCCCCCCCCCACCCCCGCCCCAACCCCCCCCCCCCCCCCCAAAACACCACAAACACCACACCACCCCCAAAAATTCAAATCCTCTTTAATGAAAAATTTCTCCCCATAAACCCCTTGGGAAAGGGGAAGGGGGGGGGGGTTAAAAGAGGGGGGTTGGGGTGTGTGGGGGGGGGGGGGGGGGTGTCCAAGAGTTAAGGGGGTTATTATCAATGGGGAGGGGGGGGGGTGGGCGGACTTCTTGGGTGTGTGTGTTTTTGTGTGGTGTGTGTGTTGTTGGGGGTGTGTGTGTGGTGTTTTGTGTGTGTGGTGTGATGTGGTGGGGTGTTGTGTGGTGTGTGGTGTGGGTGAGTGGGGAGTGTGTGTGTGTGTTTTTATTTATTTGTTTTTTTTATATCGAAAATAAAGGAATAAATTTTGGGGCTTCTTAACACCAGATACTTTTTGGTGTGTGTGTGTGTGTGTGTGTGTGTGTGTGTGTGTGTGTGTGTGTGTGTGTTGGTGTGTGTGTGTGTGTGTGTTTGTGTTGTGTGTGTGGGGAAGGCATGGGTGTCTGAGGGTTTAACTCTGTCAGAAACTGAATGGTGTCTGCGTATGGTCTTTGGGGCTGGTCTTAGGGAACGCTGACAGTGGGAGGGCGTTTTGGGGTTTTTTTGGGGTTTTGTTTTTTTTACACCCCTTTTCAGATGTATGAGTAGGGGAGGGGGAGAAAAAGAAAAGAAGAAAAAGAAGAAAAGAAGAAAGAAGAAGAAAAAGAAAAGAAGAAGAAGAAGAAGAAGAAGAAGAAGAAAAGAAGAAGAGAACAAGAAGAAGAAAAAGAACAACAACAAAACAACAACAACAAGCAGAAAGCAGAAAAGAAAAGAAGAAGAAAAAGAAGGAGGAGGAGGAGGAGGAGGGGAGGAAAAGAGGAGGGGGCAGAAAGAGAAGAAGGAGAGGAGGGGGAGACGAAAAGAAAAAAACGAAGAAGAAGAAAAAGAAGAAAAAAGAAAGAAGAAGAAGAAGAAGAAAAGAAAAAAGAAGAAGAAGAAGAAGAAGAAGAAGAAGGGGGAGGGGGAGGGGGAGGAGAAGGGGGGGAAGGGAAAAAAGAAGAAGAAAAGAAAAAAAAGAAAAAAAGAAGAAGAAAAGAGGAGGAAAAGGGAAAAAAGAAAAAAGGGGGAGGGGGAAAGGGAAAGGGGGGAAAAAAAGGGGGGAGGAGGAGGAAAAAGGAGGAAAAAGGAAAAAGGTTTTGTGGTTTTTTGTTGTTGAAAATTGATGAAAAACAAAAAAATTTTAAATTTTATATGGCATATTTAAAACCCCAACAAACCAACCCAAGGAATAATATGGCCTTAAGAAACGCCTTAAAAACCCCCCCTTTGCGACTGGGAACCAGGGAACGGTACGTGGATTTTTGCAGGAGGGTGGCTTTTTTAGCATTTTAGATTCCTCCCGGGGGCAAGAAAAGGAAGACAAGAAACCCCCATGTAGGGCAACCCCCTTTTCCGACACAAAAAAGGGGGGAGGGAGGAGAGGGGGGGTGGAGTGGGGGGAGAGAGGGGGGGGATGGCGAGAGAAAGGGGGGGGAGGGGGGAGGGGAAAAAGGGGGGGGGGGGAGGGGTCGGGAGGGGGGGGGGGGGAGGGGGGTGGCGGGAAGGAGGGGGGGGGGGGGGGGAGGGAGGGGGGTGGCGAGGGGAGAGAGGGGGGGGGGGGAGGGGGGGGGGGGTCGGAGGGGGAAAAGGGGGGGGGGGGAGGGGGGGGGGGGGGGGGGGGGGGGGGGGGGGGGGGGGGGGTTTTTTGGGGGGGGGGGGGGGGGGGGGGGGGTTTTTTTGGGGGGGGGGGGGGGGGGGGGTTTTTGGGGGGGGGGGGGGGGGTTTTTTTTTGGGGGGGGGGGGGGGGGGGTGGGAAAATTTTTGGGGGGGGGGCCCGGGGGGGGGGGAAGGGGGGGCCTTTTGGGGGGGGGATGGGGCCCGGGGGGGGGGGGGGAAATTTTTTTGGGGGGGAAAAGGGGGGGGGGAGGGGTTTTTTTTTTAAAATTTTTTGGGGGGGGGGAAGGGTTTTTGGGGGGGGGGGGGAGGGGGGGGGGTTTTTTTTTTTTTTTTTTTTAAAAAGGGGTCCCCCCCCCCGGGGGGGGGGGGGGGGGTTTTTCCCCCCCCCCCCCGGGGGGGCCCCCCAGGGGGGTTTCCCCGCCCAGGGGGGGGAACCCCCCAAAAGGGGGGGGGGGGGGTCCCCCCCAAAAAATCCCCCCAAAAAAAAATTTTTCCCCCCCCCCCCCCCCAGGGGAAAAAAAACAAAACCCCCACCCAAAAAAACCCCCAAAACCCCCAAAAAAAAAAAAAACACAACCCCCCCCCCCCCCCCCCCCCCCCACTCACCCCCCACCACCCCCCCCCCCAACCCACACCCCCCACACACACACCACACCCACACAACCCCCACCCCCCCCCACACCACACCCTCACACACCCCCACAAAAAAACCCCCACACAACCACACCCACCCCAACACACACCCCCAAAACCCCACCCCCTCCCCCAAAATTTTACCCCCCTTCCCCATACCAAAAATCCCCCCCCCTCCCCCATCCCTCACCCCAAAAACCCCACCCCCCACACACACAAACACAAACCCCAAAAAAAACCCAAAATGGGGTTTGCTTGTTTTCGCCATTTCCAAAAAAATGCTGCGCCCGGGGGCTCCTTTGCCCATTTCCCCAATGAATACCTCTTTTACGGGTAATCCCTGTGCGGTCCTTCTTTCCTATTTCCACAAAAAACCCGGGTCAAAAATGTTTGTCTTTTTTCCAAAGAAAAGACGGGGTCTTTTAAACTCTTTTCCACAGTGAAATACGGGGTCATAAAAATTACGTTATTTCCAAGGGGATAACTGTTGTTTTATTTCCCAATGAAAAGACCGGGGCATAAGTATTACTCTATTCCCATGAAATGCGCGGTCTTTTCTTTTTAACGGGGCAATTTTTTTTCCCAATGAAAATACGCGGGGCATAATTTTTTTTTCCAATGAAAAGACGCAGGTTTTATTTACGTTATTTTTCACAAGAATGACGGGGGCCCGTTTGCCTTAACTGTGGGGTTGTTTTTCATTTCCACAATGAAAAAGCCCCCTGGTTTTTTTCAAAAAATATAGCTTTACGGGGATCTAACTTTACGTCTATTTCCACGTGAAATAGGGGTCATATGTTGTGTCTGTTTCCGCCATGAATGACGGGGTCAAAAGTATTTCGTTATTTCCACAATGAAAACGCGGGGTCATAACAAATTAGCTATTTCGCAATGAAATGAGGGGTCATAACTGTTGTGTCTATTTTCCCCAATGAATGCCCAAAATAGGGGTGCCCATATTTTCACAAAGTGGCACAGGTCAGACTGTGTCTGCATTTCCACAATAAAATGGGAGAGGTCATATTCTGTTATTTCTACTTGAACGTGCCTCAGTTGGCCTTTTTTCCACAAAGACTAGCACTGGTCATAATTTTTTGTGTAGTTATTTTCCCCTATGAACTGGCACAGGTCATATTGTGCCTATATTTCCACAATGGACTGTGGCAGGTCATATTGTGTCGATATTTCCACAATGAAACGAGACAGGTCAGATTGTGCCTATATTTCCACAGTGAACTGGCAATGGTCATAATCATTGTGCCTATATTTCTACAATGAAATGGCACGTGTCATATTGTGTCTACATTTCCACAATGAACTATGGCAGGTCATAATGTGTCGGTACTGGCAATAAACTGCCCCAAGTCGGATTGTGTGTATTTCCACGATGAATTACCCCAGGTCTGGTTGTGCCTATATTGGAAAAAAACCTGCCTATTTCATTCATAACCATAATGCTTATCTCTCAAACTTGCGCTCTCTCCTCCCTTCTCCTGCTTTCTCTCTAGGGATAGCCTGGTGGTTAGAACATTGCGCTCGCAATCTGACGACCCGGGTTCGATTCCCGTTCAAGGGTGATATTTTCCCCAGGAGTTAACATCAGTGCAGACTCCACTCTCCCCAAAAGTCCTTCGGATGACACTATAAACCGAGGCCCCGTGTGCGAACGCACGCAGAATATCTCGCGCACACGTTAAATCCTGTTTTCTTAAGAGTAGGCCAGTGTGTGCCGGTGGGAACAGATAACAGAATTGACAAAACCTCATACACGGGGAATGGATGTAAAAAAAAGCACATATCAAGTGCTTATTCCATTATCATCGATATAAAAGAATGAACTTAAAATTTAAAAAATAAAATCTCTTGTCCTGCTGTATTCTTTCCTTATCTCTTTCTTTCTTTTCTCGATTCTCTGTCCATTGTCTTTTCTTCTCCACTCTCGCTTCACCGAAGTTCTGCTTTCT
>CM054145.1:624868-644868 GCA_028751875.1 Rapana venosa
AACACACACACACACCACACACACACACACACACACACACACAAGAAACCAGCAACTCTATAAAACAGGAACATTTGGATCCAGTAAAGTCCTGTTTGTCTTCACACTAGCGTCATACTCAGACCAGAATCAGAAGTTTCCTGCTTTCAGGAATTGTAAAGGCTTCCCATAAAGAACTGTTTGCGAAACAAGGTCTTCAGAGACATAGTATCATCAGTAAATGCCTTTGACGCCTGCAATGTTCCTCACCATTCTTTCACGAGATAGTGTTAAGTTGTTGTCATCGATTTTTAGCATCACACGACATCTGTCAGAATGTGTCTGTAGTCAGAGAAACTGGCACGGGAGCGATGGGAAACTACAGCTGGTTACATACAGCACGTTTCACGGGTGTAGCAGTACACCATGGTATCGTCAATGAGAAAGAAAACAGGCAGACGATCAACTGTGTTTCTGGCGTAGAAGACTGGGTAGAAAGAAGAAGAAGAAGAAGAAGGAGGAGGAGGAGGAGGAGGAGGAGGAGGAGGAGGAGGAGGAGGAGGAGGAGGAGGAGGAGGAGCAGCAGCAGCAGCAGCAGCAGCAGCAGCAGCAGCAGAAGAGAAGAAGAAGAAGAAGAAGAGAAGAAGAAGAAGAAGAAGAAGAAGAAGAAGAAGAAGAAGAAGAAGTAACTATTACCCAGATTCGTATAGTTTCCAGTTTTTAAAATCCCTCAGCATCCAACTTCATCGTGGGAGAGAATTGTTATCTTTTAAATCTTTCTGGGAGAAAAGGCCGGCGCTTAACAGTGCGCAACGCATTATTGCTCATATGACAGAAACCAGTTACTGTCTGAGCGTTCAACGACGAAGAAGAACCCCAGACTGCGAGATGGGTCCACCATCTATTAGGCAACAACGCTCCGTTCGGCTTACTTTAGGGAAAAGGATATCGTAACTACTCTGCAAGGTCGTCAGTCCCCCACGCCCTCTTCCTAGACCCCAGCAAAAGGCAAGTCTTTGGCTTTTCCTCTCACACTGTGGAAGTGATGTGAACATTAGCAATGCCCTTTCCTGCCAGCCACCCTCAGCCCTGCCCTCCTCTGCCCTGCCCTCAGCCCCTGCCCTCCTTTGTCCCTGACTAGCACTGGGTCTTAAGAAGAGAAGGCCTGTGCCTTGCTGCAGACGAGGAGTGGCTGCCTGCACAGCCACAGGGCAGGATATGAGTTGTGTCCCTTTCCCTCCTCCCCTGCCTGACTTCCGAAGAGAGAGAGAGAGAGAAGAGTGAGAGATGAGAGAGAGAGAGAGAGAAGAGAGAGAGAAAGAGGTGGGGGAGAAAGAGAGAGAAAGAGACAGAGACAAGAGGGGGAGAGAAAGAGAGAGGGAGAGAGAGAAAGAGAGAGAGACAGAGACAGAGACAGAGGGGGGAGAGAAAGAGAGAGGGAGAGAGAGAAGAGAGAGAAGAGACAGAGAGAGAGAGACAGAGACAGACAGAGAGGGGGAGAGAAAGAGAGAGGAGAGAGAGGAAGAGAGAGAGAAGAGAGAGAGAGAGACAGAGACAAGAGAGGGGGAGAGAAAGAGAGGGAGGAGAGAGAGAGAGAAAGAGAGAGAGAGACAGAGACAGAGAGGGGAGAGAAAGAGAGAGGAGAGAGGAGAGAGAGAGAGAGACAGAGACAGAGAGGGGAGAAGGGAGAGGGAAGGAAGACAGAGACAGAGAGGGGGAGAGAAAGAGAGAGGGAGAGAGAGGAAGAGAGAGAAAGAGGGAGAGAGGAGGAGAGAAAGAGAAAGAAAAAGAGAGAGAGAAAAGAGGAAGGAGGGGGAGAGAAAGAGAGACAAAGAGAGAGAAATAGAGAGATAGAGAGAGAAAGAGAGAGACAGAGAGAGATAGAGAGAGGGAAAGAGAAAGAGACAGAGAGAGAGGGGGGGGGAGAGAAAGAGAGCGAAAGAGAGAAAGAGATAGAAAAAGAGAGGAAGAGAGAAACGCAAACGCAAACGCAATTTTATTTTACGAGGGTAATAGAATAAGTTACAAAGACTTTTTTCATCCAGCCCTCAACATGAAAAAGAAGAAAAAGAAAAAAGAAAGAAAAAAAGAAGAGAAAGACGATTGCAAGAAAAACAACAGCAAAGAACGCAAATGAATACACAAACACGCATGAAAAGAGAAAGAAAGAAAGAGAGAGAGAGAGAGAGAGAGAGAGAGAGAGAGAGAGAGACAGACAGACAGACAGACAGACAGAGACAGAGAGACAGACAGAGGCAGAGAGGGAGAGAGAAAGAGAGAGAAAGAGAGAGATATGTGTGTGTGTGTGTGTGTGTGTGTGTGTGTGTGTGTGTGTGTGTGTGTGTGTGTGTGTGTGTGTGTGTGTGTGTGTGTGTGTGGTCTTTGTGTGTTTGTGTGTGTGTCTATGTGTGTGTGTGTGTGCGTCTATGTGTGTGTCTGTGTCTGTGTGTGTGTGTCTGTGTCTATATGTGTGTCTGTGTGTGTGTCTATGTGTGTGTCTATGTGTGTGTATATGTCTGTGTCTGTCTGCCTGTCTGTGTCTGTGTGTGTGTGTTGTGAATCAGGCATCCATCAGTGGCTGCAGAAGCCGCTCCTATGCTGTCATTCTGTCCTCTTACGGTCCTTACTTCTTCTTCATCTCCTGCAGTACCACTGTGGGTCCCTCTCCTTCCTCCTCTCTTCCACTTCAATTCCATCAGCAAACAACACTCGGGTTTGTGTAAGGCGAGTGCTGTGAGGAGATGGGAAGGAATGAGGTAGTAAGTAGTGTGGGTGGGGGTAGGGGCAGGGGTAGGGGTAGTGTGTGTGTTGTGTGTGTGTGTGTGTGTGTGTGTGTGTGTGTGTGTGTGTGTGTGTGTGTGTGTGTGTGTGTGTGTGTGTGTGTGTGTGAGTGTCTGTGTGTGTGTGTGTGAACAGAACAGAAATATATTACCCTTCATTTCATTCTTTTATATCAATGATAATGGAATAAGCGCTTATAAGCTTTTTTACATCCAGTCCCCGTCTATATGCGGTTTTGTACATTTTGTCATCCGTTCCCACCGGCACACAATGGCCTACTCTTCCGAAAAGCGAGATGGGTTTTAGAGTGTGCGCAAGATGTTCTCTGTGCGTTCGTACACGGGATCTCGGTTTAAAGTCTTATCCGAAGGACTTTTGGGGGGAATGGAGTCGGCACACTGTGTGTGTGCGTGTGCGTGTGTGTGTGTGTGTGTGTCCGTGCGTGCGTTCCTGCGTGTGTGTGTGTGTGTATGTGTGTGCGCGCGTGCGTGCGTGTGTGTGTAAAACTAAACAGAAATATATAACACAAAAATATCCTTAAAAAGCCCAGACCTTCTGCTGTGGTTAAACCGTGACCAATATTCAGACCCTCGTAATTCAAAGTACTAAAAGTCATGTCAGTTACCTATTCCAAAGTACCCTTTTTTTATAAAAAAAAAAAAGTGCTAAGACTCATTGCATAATTATGTATTGGCAAAATTTCATTATGTTTCTTCTTTTTTGCAAATGCGAATGCGAATGCGAAATGTTTAACATTTCGCATTCGCATTCGCATTCTTTTTTTGCAATGTGCCACCCAATTTGACAATTTAAGAAATGTTTCTTTAACGTCTAAAACCTTTTGGTACTCAAGGCGCGCGTGCGTGCGAAAACACACACACACACACACACACACACACACACACACACAAGCACTCACGCACACACACACACACAACACAAACACAACACACACACACACCACACCACACCACAACACAACACAACACAACACAACACAACACACACACACACTTACACACAAAACACACACACAGTATTCCCTTTTCATAAAGAGTCGTACAAAAGAAAACCGGAAAACCCAAACAAAAAAAAGCGGAGGGAAAAAAAAAAGGGAGGCTTAAAGAAAAAAGAGGAGAAAAAACAAAGGGGGGATAGGACAACAAAGGCCGGGCCCCAGCGGCCCCCCCCAAGGGGGCAGGGAGGAAAAAAGCCGAGGAAAACAAACCCCCCCGCGAAACCCCCCCCCAAAGCCCCCCCCCCGGGAGGTTTTTTTTTTCCCAAAACCCCCCCCCCCCGGGAACCCCCCCCCCCCCTTTTTTCCCCCCCCCCCCCCCCTTTTTTTTTTTTTTTCTTCCCCCCTCCCCCCCCCCCCCCCCCCCTTTTTTTCCCCCCCCCCGCCTTTTTTTCCCCCCCCCCCCCCCCCCTTTTTTTTTTTTTCCCCCCCCTTTCCCCCCTTCCCCCTTTCTTCCCCCTCCTTCTCCCCCCTTCTTTCCTCCTCCCCTTTCCTTTTCTTTCTCCCCCTTTTTCCTCCCCTTTCCCCTTTTCCTTTCTTCCCCCTCCTTCTCCCCCTCTTTCCCCCTTTTCCCCCTTTTCTTTCCCCCTCCTTCTTTTTTCCCCTTCTCTTCCCCCTTCTCCCCTTTTCTCCTCTTTTTTTTTCCCTCCTTCTCCTCCTTTCCCTTTTCTTCCCCTCCCCCTCCCCCTTCTTGCTTCCAGTATCCCCCTTTAAAACCCCCCTGCTCTTTTACTGGTCGTGATGTGTTTTACGGAGCCCAAAAAGGGTGGTGATGAAGGAAAAAAGTTGCTGAAAATCGAAAATTGCGCTTTTTCCTTGTGTTTTTTGTGGGTGTGGTGTTTGTGTGTGTGTGTTTTTGGGGTGTTGGTGTTTGGTTATGTGTGTTTGTGTGTGTGTGTGTCGTGTCTGGTTGTTGTTCGTTGTTGTTTCTGTGTGTTTTTCTCTTCCGGGCCTCTCTTTCTCTCTCCCCCCCCCTTTCCCTTTTTCTCTCTTTCTAAATCCCTTCTCCCCCTTTCTCTCTCTCTCTCTCTCCCCTCTCTCTCTCTCTCCTCTCCCCTCCCTTCCCTTTGAATTTGAATTTGACTTTGAGCTCTCTCTCTCCCTCTCTCTCTCTTCCCCCCTTCCCTCTCTCTCTCTTCCTATCCTCTCTCTTTCCCTCCTCCTGTTTTAAGTATGAGAGTTCCCCCCCAATCAATTACCCACTTATCGTCTTTTAATGTACTGAATGGGGAGTTGATCGTATCACACCACAGTTTTCTCATATTTATTATGAATAACAACACCCTTGAAATATGTGATGGCCCAACAGGTTTTTTTGGTCTCTGCCTTTCTGCCCTGTTTTTCAATTTTCTGCCTGTTTTTTTCGTCTGCTTGTCGTCTGTCTGGGTTTTTTTAATCTCTAAATCTGTCTGAAATCTGCAAATTTAACCGATTCGGATAGTTTTTACTTCAAAATGGTTGGAGTAAATATGCGCATAGTGTAGATTCTGTCCCATTTTAAAGCTTGGGGGGTTTTTTTTTTTGTGTTTATCAGGGCCGGATGAAAAAAAAATATGTAAATGTTATCGCAACCTTTTGGAAATAAATATCACCCCATCAGCACTTTGGTTAATTTTCCTGTTCCTTTCAGGGCCCCCAAAACAGGTAAACGCCCACCTCGCAGACGGTGAAGGGAAAAAAACGTCCTGTCTGTACAACCCGATGATTGCACGTTCTCCGCACCAAGAGAGATGTATGGACAACGCGCAAGCATGTTTCAACTCCAGCAATCTGCTCTCCTCACTATAATATCAGCTCGTTGAAAGAAGGAGGGCAGCCAGTGCAGCCACCACTGAGAGCTTGGCCCAGGCCAAAAGCTGTGTCTGTTATTGATGTCAGCTAATTTGCCAAGGCCTACATTAAAACTTTGTTAGTTTAAATGTTTGTTGAGATTGCTTCAGCCATGAAAAGCCTTTAAATAACAACCCGCACTCTCCTTTGTTAAGGAGAAAAAAACCCTCTGAAGTCGGATATGGTCATATATGGCGGGGTGCTTGAAAAATAGTATACACGCAAACTTCTCATCCGGTGTGTATTTCCTATCTCCAGTGATTCCCGGTGGGATGAGTGAGTCAGGTTCATGTTCTGGGTGACCCCCGGGGGTGTAAACGGGGAAACCGACAACAAAACCCCAAAACAACTGAGGTGCTAGAGAGGAGGGCTGACTGTTCAGGGTCGGGTTTTTTTGGTGAGCAACAGTTTGGTTGGGGTCCCCCCTGCAGCAGCGCAGCAGCAGCGTGGTTATCAGTGGCGGGGATAACGGGGACTGTTGCCTCACTCTTCCGCACACGTCACAATTTTATCCCTCATTTCCCGGGCCGGGAAATAAAGCTGTGGACGAGTGCGGAGGAGGAGGAGGGGGGGGAAAGGAAACCCCCCTCCCCCCCCCCTCCCTTCTTGCACCCCTCTTTCTCTTTCGAAGTGATTACCTGTAGTAGGCGGGGTGAAAGGGGTTGTCCTACAAAGTAGTTAAAGGTTTCGTGGGGTTTTAAAAATCGAACATCGGACGAAATACCGAGGGGAAAAAAAACTCTTGTTAACGGAAATAATTCGTTTAAAATTTTCAAAAACGTTTTTTTTCTGACTTTTTAAAAATAACCCAAAAAAAGTTAAAAGCACGTATAAAGGATGTACTTTAATCTTTTTTAAAAAGTCTTTTGTGAGGGGGTTTCAAAAAAAAAGGTACGGGTTTCGAATGATCTGACCAGTTTTCAACCCAGTTCTTCTGCTTCCGAAAATCTTTTTCAAAAAGAATCATTTTTTCCAGAACTTCCGATGATTGTGACAAAGAGTTGTACTTTGGCCCGTTTTATGCTCGCCTTTTTTTGGGTTGCCCAAAAGGGTTTTTAACCCCTGAATTGCGGATAAGGAGGTGGATAATGGGAGGGAGGCAGGGAAGAAGATGATTGCGAGAAAAAAAAGCCTGAATGTGACATAAATTTTTTTACGAGGGGGAAAATGAAAATGCTTGGCTTCGTTATCCAACAATCATGATGAAAAATTTCAAAATTTTTCCCGGTACATATGATATTGCTATCTTTTTAAAAAAAATCGTTGTTTTTGTCCGTTTCCTATTTCCGGCCCCCTTTACTTTTGCATAAAAAGTAGTGCGCTTAGGAAACTTTAGAGCATACACGCGCGTCGCCGCACGCGCTTACGCACACACACACACAAATTTTAAACAGCGCGCGCGCGCGCACACACACACAACACACTCACAAGGGGAGAGGGGGAGAGAGGAGAAAGAGAGAGACAGACAACAGGAGACAGAGAGACAAAGATAGGAACGGGAGGTGTTGTGGAAAGTGTTTTTTTAAAATTTTTTATTTTTTTTTAATTTTTTTTTACTTTATTTCGAGAATAAGAAAAATAAGCATATGTGTTTTTTCACCCTTTTTCCCCGTGTGGGCCTTTTTGTAAATTTGTCACCTTTTCCACCGGCACAAATGGCCTACATTCCGAAAAGGGAAGGGGGGTTTTAACTGTGCGCAAAAATTTTTGCGCATGTTCGACCGGGACTCTGTTTTTTGGTGCATGCGTGGTGCGTGCGTGCGTGGGCGTGCGTGCGTGGTGCGTGCGTGCTTTTGTGTGTGTTTTTTGTCGTCTGTCTGTCTTTGTCTGTCTGTTGTTTGCCTGTCTGTTGTTGTCACCCGAAAGTCAGTCCGGCAGAGTCCTTTTTCGCTACCTTAGCAATTTGCAGAGTTGGGTATGATTATTTTTGGTAATCAAGCAACTTTTCCCTGTCCCCTTGTTATTACATATAGCCATGCTATTATGTTGTTATGCTGTTGCAGTGTCCAGATATCGTCAACATATAAAAAACTCACAAAAAACTCAAGACCTACATCGCCTAATATCACAAAAGGGAACAGACGTAACAATGATGACAACAACCCCCAAAAAAAACAAAGACCCAAACAGTCATTTTACCAGCGAGCGATAATTATACCCAAAACCAGCGGGAAAAAAAAAACCACTAGCCAGCCAGCCAGGTCGGAAGCCGTTTTTGGGGGAGCGTATACCAGACGGGGGAAAGAGGGCAGGAAAATCGAGGCTGGGGTACGGAGTTTTCACAGGGAGGCATAAATTTCCGGTCCAGGTCCCGAAGGCCTGACTGTCGTGTCCGATACACTAACGGTCAGCCCCTGGGCACACAAAACTCGCCCATTTTCAAACTCCCCTCTCTCGGTTTTACCCCAAAGACAGCTTTCCCCTGAAATATTCCCCCCCCCCCCCCCCCCCTCCACACCAACTTCCTCCTTCCTCCCCCCCCCCCCCCCCCCCCCCCTTATTCCTTTCCAACAGAGTTTGACAAAGGCCCAAAGGGGACAAACGGGAAAGAATGAATGCTGAGGGAGTGAGAGAGAGGGAAAAGATGATTGATCAACGGAACAAAAAGAGGGGCCTTTTATGAATCCAAAGACTACCCCTGAAAATTCCGGGGCCCCAGAGAACCCCGGGGTTGGGGGGAAGGTTGTGGCTTTTTGGGGGGGGGGAGGGGGGGGGGAAAAAAAAAAAAGAAAAAAGGTCCTTTCCGTTGGTTTGGTTTTGGTTTGTTTTGAGAAAGTTTAGATTGGGTTTTTAAAGGCCCGGGGGTGAAAAAGGGTTTGGGGGGCGTGGGGGCGGGGGGGGGGAAAAGGGGGACTTTTCCGGGGGGGGGGTTTGGCAAAAAACACAAAAAACCTTTCACGGGGCCTTGTTGATCGCAGACAACACAAAAAAATTTCTGCCTTGAAAAAAAAAAAAAATTTTCATATTATTGCTGTGAAAATTTCCCTCTTTGTTAAGGACAAAATTTTCCTTTTAAAAAAAAGGGGTTTGCTGAAAAACCCATTGGTCAGGTTTCAATGACCTGGAAATGTGTTTCTTTCGGCAAGTTGTTTTTCCCTGTTGATTTGTCATGACCCTTTGGCTTTTCCCCCTTTTTTTTCCCCCTGAATACCATCTTGACTTGTCACAAAGTGTGTCGATGTATTTGTCGGTGGTGTTCTGAGTCATCGCTGCCTTTTGCGTCTCTTGGTCGTCTGTGTGTGTGTCTGTGTGTGTAATAAAAAAAAAGGGGGGGGGTTTAAAAAAAACAAAAAATTTTTTAAAAAAAAAAAAAAGGGGGACAAAAAAAAAAGAAAAAACAAACTCCCCTTCCAGAAACCAAATCTCCCCCCCTTTCCCCTTTAAAAAAAAAAAAAAAAAAAAAATTTGGGGGGGGGGGAAAAAAACCCCCCCCCCCCCCCCCCCCCCCTTACATTTTTTTTGTTAATTTAAAAAAATCCCCTCCTTTCCCCCCTCTTCCTCCCCTCCTCCCCCTCTCCCCCCCCCCCTCCTCCTCCCCACTCCGCTTTCCCGTCTTTCTTTGTAAAGGGGCTGGGTGAAAGAGGCTTTGGAAGGGCTATTCCTTTTTGAACAAAATGGCTTTTTCCCTGACACCGAAAGGGCTCCGCGTTTGTGTTATGGGGGTTTTAACAGTTTTTAAATCACATTTTAATCCTTTTTTAAAGCCTTTTTTTGCATTTGGGCGTTTCTCCCTTTCTTTTTCAACTCTTTCCTCCCCCCCGCCCTTCTCCCCCTTCTCCCCCCTCTGCTCTTACCCCGTCTGTCATCGCAAAGGTACAGGGACCAGGTATCACCCCACCCTAACGATGTTGCCTTTCCAGGGGCCCCCTTGAGAGAATTCGGAACCGGTTGGATTTCCCCTGATGGAACAAATCATCACCTTTTTCCTTGGGCTTTGGTGTGTTTTTTCGGCTCGTGAACCTCAAAACCCCCCTCAACTTTGGCTGTTTTTGGTGCTCACCCGTTTAAAGGCCCGCAAGTAAGGCCAGTTTATCCACTTCCCAAAAGGGATTTTTTGCTTTACTTTTGAAGGGGAAAAAGGGAAAAAAGGGGCCCGGAAAGGGAAAATTTGACGAGGAGGGACAGGGGGGAACAAGGCAGAAAAAAGAGGCCGTGTCTTTAGCCAAAACCAAAAGTGGATGCTTTTAAAAGTCCCCGCTCCCAAGTGGGGAAAAAAGTTTTTTTTATTTCCGAACCTTGCTTGGATTTGGGTCCTTACTCTTTTAAAAAAGGCGGAAAAAGGGGGCCCGGCGAAATTTTTACAAAAGGGGTACAGAGGGAACAAACAAAAAAAAAAAGTAGCCAGAAAAAGTTGGAGCAAAAACCCAACCAACTAATGGGTTTGTTGAATTGTCCAGGAAAAAATTTCCGATTTTCCCCGGATTTTTTTGTCGTCCTCGTTGCTCCCTTGCTGTTCCCCAAAAAAACCCCCCCAACTTCCCACCCCCACAGAGCGAGTCAGGGCAGAAAAAAGGGAGCCCCCAATAAGGGGTATTTGGGGGGAAGCCAGAAAGGGTGATGTGCTGGGTACTTTTTTTTTGGGTGCCTGTTTTGGAGCTAAAAATCCAGGACAACCCATAACCCCCCCATACGACAACAAATTAGTTACGGGAAACCAAAATAGACCCCCCTTTTGGGTTGATGAAGGGGAAAAAGTCCCTCCAAGCCTTCCCCGTGGTTGTACAACTTTACACAAAAACACTGCAGGCACAAAAAACTCTTTCTAAATACGACTTGCCTGCTGTGTGCTGCTTTCTGCTGCTGCTCTGCTGCTTTTCGCTGCTTTTCTGCTGCTACTACTCTTCTGTGCTATATACTACTCTACCTACTTCTACTATGTGTGCTGTGCTGTGCTGCTGCTGCTGCTGCTGCTGCTACTTCCTTCATCGTGGCTTGCAACCCCGGGAAAGGGTTTGACACAAAAAAATTGGGCACAAAACAACTACTACGATACTTCTACTACAAAAAAAAGAAAATAAAAATGTTAAAAGAATTATTCGTCACTTGCCCCCCTCATTGAACCTTTGGGCCGACATTGAACTCCCCCAAAGAGGAGAAGGAACGGTAAGAGTAAAGTGGAGCCGTCATTAGAGTCTCATACGCCAGTCCACCGTCCCCCATTGCCTCCTTTCTCTCTTCACCGGTTACCTCCCCCTTTTCCCAAACAAAGCACGCGCCTTTTAACCGCAGCAGTATGCGGGACTGCCCCAGCAATCCCTTTAGGGGTTAAGGGAGGAGTCAAGTCAAGTCAAGTACCAGCCTTTTCCTTTTGTCTGTCGCCCCCCAATTCCACTGCCTCTTTTTTTCTTGTTTGTTTTATTTATTTTGAGTATATTTAAGCTCTTCTCTCTCTCATGTTTCTGTTTTTTGCTTGCTTCCTATCTTTTTTTATTTATTTTTTCTTTTATTGAGGATAAAGGAATAAGCACGTATGCTTTTTTACACCCAGTCCCCGGCCATGTGTATGCGGGTTTTTAAAATTTGTCACCCGTTCCCACCGGCAATAATGGCCCTCTCTTACCCCAAAGCCAACAGGGTTTTTAAGTAGCGTAAGCTGTTTGCGTTGTTTCGCACCGGGGCCTCGGTTTTGTTCATCCGAAAGATTTGGGGGGGTGGAGTCTGCATGAGTTAACTCCAGGGGAAAAATCCCCCTTTAACGGGGAAACGAAAAAGGGTCGTCAGATTTCGAGCGCAATGTTTAAACACTGACTATCCCCTCCCCCCGTTCTGTATGTGTGTGTATTGTTTTTATAAATTTATTCAGTTTACATATTTTCCCCTTTTTATTTATTTATTTAGTTATTGAGGGCTGGATAAAAAAAGCATTAATGCTTAAACTATTACCCCCGAAAAAAAAAAAATTGTTGAAAATTGTTCAAAAATTGTTCTTCCCGTTGTTTTCTGTCTAAAACTCTTTTACAGAGGGAAAAAGCGGGGAAAAACTGCTGGGTGATAAAAAAATCTCTCTTGTGCAGTAAAGTCTTAACTCTCTCCCCCTTTTCCTCTTCCCTCCCTCCTCCCTCTCTCTCTCTCTTCTCTCTCCTCTTCCTCTCTTCCCCTCTCTCTCTCTCTCTCTCTGTGAGTTTTCTTATGTTGTTTGTGTTGTGAAGGCAAACCAAAACTGTCCGAGGGAAAAAAAAACCCCCAATGGGGACCGTCACTCAAAAACCCTTTTTCACTTTTTGGGAAAAAATGTTATCAAGCTATAAAAAACCAGCGTGGCGTTTTTGACCAAAAAAACCGTATTTTAAAAATTGGCTTTTATCTTTGCGTCAATAAATCGATCAAGAATCGAGTTTGAGAGACACAGACTTTCGTTCAAAAGTTTTGCCAAAGCATGGCGAATTCTGTACGGCCTAATTTGTTCAAGACAGTAATGGACTTGGGCTGTATCCAACATCTAGTCATTTACGTGCTGTAACGGTTGATAAAAACAGCTATGTGTGATACATCAATATAAGATTTACACTTGATTTGGATAATATTTGTATTCATCACAGATTGCGTTACAGAGAATTGTTACGTAGAGTGTTTCTATAATGTTAAAAGAAAACTACTAAAGGTTATTTTGCATGGTTTTCCACAACGATTACAGACCCCAAGGAGCATTCTAACTGCTATGAAAACTTTTTTCTGGGGGGATGTGGGTTCAGTTCTCCTCTTAAATGTTCACCAAAAAATGGCAATGCGGCTAAACAGTGAACGAGTTGTATAGGGATCATTATGAATACGATGGGTTTTAAGATAAGAATGTTCTTACATTAAGACCAAACTAAATCATTATATATCCCTTATAGAAGACTTAGGTCTGTGGACAATATATCTGTATACCTCTCTCTCTCTCCTCTCTCTCTCCCTCTCTCTCTGTGTCTTCCTCCCCCTCTCTCTCTTCCTCTCTCTCTTCATCCCCCTCCCTCTCTCTCTCTCTCTCCTCCTCTCTCTCTCTCCCTCTCTCTTTTCTCTCCATCTCTCTCCCTCTCTCTTCCCTCTCTCTCTCACTCTCCCTCTCTTCTTCCCTCTCTCTCCCTCTCTCTCTCTCCCTCCCACTCTCTTTCCCTCTCTCTCTCTCTCTCTTTTCTCTCCCTCTCTCTCTCTCTCTCCTCTCTCTCCCTCTCTCTCTTTCCCCCTCTCTCCCTCTCTCTCTCTCTCTCTCCCTCTCGTTAGCTTAGATTCCCGTCTTTTACTTTTCCCGCACGATCAGTGAAGGGGGACAAAAAAAGGTGGTAAAGAAAAAGACTGGACATATTCTTGTCAGAACGTCTGGTGCTTCAGGCGGTCTACATGAACAAAATGTCCATGCATGGACATGCCCACCCCTGCTCCAGCACGTCCACTCTTGCAGCCCTGACAGGTCACGTCAGCTCATTCAGCTAATGAAGGAACAAGAGGACAAGCATTCCTCCATAAACTCCGCTTGTCTTGGTCCCAATTTGCCCCTGATGGCAGCAGATGACAGCGCTGGATGTTCCTCACGCCCTTCGCCTAATAACAGGCCAGGCTATTCTTTCTGCTGATGCTAAACTACTGGCGGACTGTGTCTGCTACTCGTGTTACACTCCTCTCTTAATTGGTCTGTCTGGGTATCTGTGCAGTCAGGGTGGAGAGAGTGGGGAGGGAAAATTCCAACTCTTTCTTCCCTTCCCTTCTTCTTCCTAGTCAGTCAGACTTTCTGAACACCACAAAGAACTGAGAGGATCCTGAGTGAAGAGAAGGGCAGAGAGAGAAGCGTACAGACAAAAGGAAAAATGGATCAATTTCAATCACTATGCTGCTGTGTTTATAGTGATGACACTTTCTTCAGCCAAACTTGGCCAGAATGTGATGGTTGCGTTATCAGTGATAAAAAAATCTGTCCATGAGACAAATAAAGATGATTTAACTATAAGGATAATATCATGAACTGCATCTCTGTACCATTTTTAATAATAATAATAATAATAATAAATAATAATAATAATAATAATGTATGGAATTTATATAGCGCTGAATCTTGTAAAGCAACAAAGCGCTCAGATGACATTTTTTTATCGAGGATCATGGAATAGGCACTCATGTGCTTTTTTACATCCAGTCCCCGTGTGTATGCGGTTTTGTAAATTTTGTCATCTGTTCCCACCGGCACACAATGGCCTACTCTTTCGAAAAGCGGAACAGGATTTAACGTGTGCGCAAGATGTTCTGCATGCGTTCGCGCACGGGGCCTCGGTTTATAGTCTCATTCAAAGGACTTTTTGATCAATTGTGATGATTAATTACTGACACCAGCCACTGTTATTCTTGTTGGGGGGGGGGGGGGGGGGCGGGAAGGGGGGGGGGGGGGAAATACTGAGGTGGGAACAAGGCTTCCTCGCACCTGTTAAAGACTGACACCGCATACAGACAAGCGCTCTGACATCCAGCCAACTGGCCAGCCAGCCAGCCAACTAACCAGCCAGCCAGCCAACTAACCAGCCAGCCAGCCAACTAACCAGCCAGCCAACCAGCCAGATCTGACAGAGGGAACCAGAGACATCAGCACAGACGATGCTAGGCCACGACCTCCTACTAAAAAAAGGCTGCCCATTAGTTTGCCAAGCAGGACTGTCAGGTTGATTCGAGTTCAAGACTGCAGGCTCTGGTCACCAGGCTTCCTTCACAGTCACACACTTCACTCAAAGACAGCTAGCTCTCTGGTTTATTTGCTCTGGCTTTGAGTTAGCTATCCCCCCCATCCTACCACACCACCACACACCCACTCACTAATCACACACAATAAACACAAACCTTCCGCCGAAGGACGATCAGGCATAACTATCATATCTCAGAACCCCAGGGAGACAAGAAGGGAAGAAAAGGAGTAAAAGGCCGCACCTTCGTGGCGGCATGGGAGTATGGAAACAGGACTTCCATATTGATCAGTCGCGCCCATCTGGGGCCCATGGAATGCCCAGACTTCGGTGATGGGTACGGGGGGTGGTAGAATGTTGGTGGTGGTGGTGGTGGTGGTGGATGGTGTGTGTGTCTTTGTGTGTGTTTGTGTTTGTGTGTAGTGTGAGTGTGTGTTGTGTGCGTGTGTCGTGTGTGTGTGTTGTGTGTCGTGTTGTGTGTGTGTGTGTGTGTGTTGTTGAGTGTGTGTAGTGTGTGGTGTGTTGTGTGTTGTGTGGGTGGTGTGTTGTGTGTGTGTAGTGGTTGTTTAGTTTGTTGGTGTGGTGTGTGTCTGATTGTGTTGTGTTGTGTGTTGTGGACTCCATTTTTAGCGTGATTGGGGCTCCTGGCTGGAAGGACAGCCAGAATCACGTCAGTTGCGTGGTTATTGAGAAATTGTGAGAGACGAGGGAGTGGTTACGTGCAGCCCTTGACTACCATACTTAGTAAACCTTCACTGGAGGAGGAAACACTGTGGCTCCTTGCCCTCTCCCACCTAAACACTACAGTTGGTTTCACCCTACTCATTTCATGGGTTCTTTCCATCTTCCAGCTTTGGGTCCCCCCTCCCGCCCCCTCCCCCCCTACCCCCCCCCTCCAAAAAAAAAAAAAAAAAAAAAAAAAAAAAAAAAAAAAATCTAACATAAAGTTGTAGGGGGATAGCCTCAGTGGTCGGTAGCACCGGCTTTACCAGCCAAGGTTAAGCTGCCCCGTCGGAGCTCGAGTTGTGTTTGGTCTGGTGGGTTGGTTACCCTGTGGAATTGTTTAACCATGAATTAAAAAGATTATGGGGGGGAGGGGACGGGGGGGGGGGGGGTGGGGCGTGGGGGGGAGGGGGGGCCCGTTTGCGACGCGCCTTGGCTTCAGTACAAGTTTTCCCCACTGTTTTGGGGTTTCACCCAGTGTAAATGGATTTTTTGTCCCTCTTTTAGGGGTCCAGGGGAAGAAGGTTTTTTTTTTTTTAAAGCAGCGTGGGATGAGAGAGTTGAGGAAGATGGGCTACCCACCCGCCCCGCCACTGCCCTCAATATGCTGGCCCCTAGAGAATTGAGGTCTCTGGCCGCCTCGCTCCCTACACCTTATAGGTTATGGGGACTCCTTTAACTTTAACCTTTTATCTCTTCCTGTGGTGAAAACGATTTCACTCACTGTTTTTGTTTTCATATGAATATCTGAACTTTTGCCGATTTCCACTCAAAGTATCTCCAATCACAACAACTATTTATATTCAACTCGATGTATTCACACTTACCCTTCCCTCTGCCTCTCTTCTTGCCATGTATTTTATATATTTTAAGAAGACCGCATCAATGTGTGTGGTTCAATGTTCCTGTGCAGGCCCTCCAATGCCAACTAGGTCTTACCGCCTCAATCAGCACCAGCTCTGTGGTGGCAGGTAACCATCAACGACCCCTTCTTGCAGAAAAAGTAAAAGAAGAAGCAGAAAAGACACGATGGGGGTGGGGGGGGGTTACGTTTCGGGAATATCGGATCCACTCTTTACAATCCCTGGTGTGGACCCGTGGTTCTCTATTGGGGATGGGGAGGAAATGACCCCTCCCTCTCTCCTTCAAGATACTAACAACAACACACATCTCTATCCTGCTTCGGTTCCTGGACCCTGACTTCACCTCTTTAAATAAAACCCCATGAGTTTTTTTTCTGAAGGGGTGAGGGTAGTGCCTTGCCGGGGGGATGGATAAATATGCAACTACCTCCGCCTGACGTCTTTGTTTGGTTTGTGGGTTTGGGTTTGGGGTTGCTAACATAACATAAAAAAATAAAAATAATATTTATAACATTAGAATCATTGTTTTTGGTGTTTTGGTGGACATAACAATCCGAGATGTTGGTGTTCTTGCCACCCTCTTTTGTTGTTGTTGTCCGTCACTCTCTTTTTTGGTTGTCTCTGCTGTCTGTCTTCCTCTCTTCTGGTCTCTACCTCTTTCTTCTGTCTTCTTCCTTCCCTCTTCTTCTGTCTTCTTCTATTACTCTCCCTTGGTCTGTCTTTTTCTTCTTGTTTTTGTGTTTCTGTTTGTCTCTCTCTACTTTTTGTCCCTTCTGCTCTTCTTCCCTTCTTCTCTCGGTTCGCTCTCTACTCTTTCCTTCCTCCTTTTCTCCTCTTCCCTCTTCTTCTTCTTTCTCCCCTCTCTCTCTCTTTTTTTTCTTTCTCCTCTCTCTCTGTGGGGTTTTTTCTCTCTCCTTTTCTCCTCTCTCTTCCGCTGCTCTTCTCTTTCTCTATCTCTTCTCTTCTATCTCTCTCTTTTCGTCTCTCTCTTCTCGTCTCTCCTTCCGCTTCCTCCTCTCCCCCCCTCCTCCCTCCCCTTCTCGCTCTTTCTCTCTTTCTCTCTCTCCTCCTTCTCTCTTCTGTCTCTCTCTCTTCCTCTCTCTTCTCTCTCTTCTCTCTTTTCCCTCTCTCTTCTTTCTTTTCTCTCTTTATCTATCTTTATCTATCTATATCTCTCTCTCTTCTTTCTCCTCTTTCTCTCTCTCTCTTTCTCTCTCTTCTATTATTATCTATATATTTATCTTCTTCTTCTGGAAACTTGGTTTTTTTTAGACAGAAGACAGCACAAACAGAAGAAAGAGTGACTCTGCCTCGCGAGAGATCAGACAGCAAACGACTTGTTTTTTAGCAAATAGTTTTGTTTGCGCTTTTGCCCGTTAAGCGCTGGCAAGTAGGCCCAGGATCCCACTTTTCGACTTGGGAGAAGGAGAGTCTGTTTTATCTTTTTTTAAGGTCTTTCGGATGGGGGGGGGGTAGAGGGGAGGAGGGGGGGGGGGGGGTGGTGGTGGGGGGATAGGCAGGGGGGGGGGGGGGGGAGGGGGGTGGAAGGGGGGTGGGGAGGGGGGGGGGAGGGAGGCGGGGGTGGGGAGGGAGGGGGGGGGGGGGGGGGGGGTGGGGGGGGGAGGGAGAGGGGGGGGGTGGAGGGGGGGGGGGGGGGGGGAGGCGGGTGGGTGGGGGGGGGGGGGGGGAGTGGAGGGGGGGGGAGAAGGGGGGGGAGGAGGGGGTGGGATGGGGGAGGCCTTGGTTGGGGGGGGGGGGGGGGGGAGAGGAGGGGGTGATGGGGGGGAGGCATGGAGTTGGGGGAGGCACAAGTGTGGAGGGGGGAGGCATGTGGGGTGGAGTGAGGTAGGGTGAGGGGGGGTAGGGGGTGGAGCTTGGGGGGGGGGGGGGGGAGGGGGGGTGTGAGAGGCATGGGCATGGGGGGGAGGATGGGGATGAGGAGGGGGGGTGGGGTGGAGGCATTGGGGGGGGGGGTGGGGGGGGGGGGGGGGGGGAATGAAGGGGAGGGGAGGGGGGAAGGCAAGGGGGGGGGAGGGGGGGGGAGGGGGGGGTGAGGGGGGGGTGGGGGGGGGGTGGGATGGCATATGGAAATGGAAAGAGGCAAAAAAACTGACAAGGAGGAGGTGTCAGGGAAGAAAAGAACAAGGGTAAGAAACAAAGAGAGGATAGAAAAGAGGTGCATTTTTACCAGATAAAAAGAGGGAAAGGAAAGTTCCTGGTTACAGGAATTTTAGAAAAGGAGAGGCAAAGTGGGGGGGAAGAATGTATATTATGACAATGTCCCCCGGAATCCCCACAGGGAAGATTTAATTCGATGGAATTTTTTTTTTTTATGATTCGATATGATTTTGGAATTGAGCAGTTATGGAGTCATTACACTTGCCACCACATAATATACTACAAATGTTTTCCCGCCGCTTACAGGAATAAGATTTTCAGTGTTTGTCGGACTGGGGAGTGATTGCCACCCCCCTCACGAACTGTCCGGGACATTGCTTCATGTCAAAAGGCCCTGTACATACTCTGCCATGTTCCCAACCCCCCGGGACATGCCCTTTCCTGTCAAAAGGCTCTCCCTGACATCTCATGCCATGTTTGTGGGCCCAAACAACAATGCGCTTGCGTACAGATTACGGCACAAGACGGCATCGCGGGGAGGAGAAAGTTTTGAGACAAGCCGCTCATGGAATTGATGAGAGTGAGTAAGTAATGGGTTGTTGGTGTTGTAGACAAGTTAAATATTGTTTGTGTCAAAACGCTATGAAAACCCCCGGAAGCCCGGAGTAGTACCCCCCCCCCCCTCCAGGAGTACCCCCGCCCCACCCTTCCCTTCTCTCTGTCTCTCTTGTGTTTCCTCTTTCTACCTTTTCAACGTACCCCCCCTCTCTTTTTTTTCTTCTCCCCTTCCTCTTTATTCACAAGAAATAAAAGCTGAATTCCTTCTCTCTCTCTTCTTTCTCTTTCTTCTTCTCTCTTTCTTCTCTCTTTTCTTCTCTTCTTCTTCTCTCTTCCTTTCTCTGCCTCCTCTTTTCTCTCTTCTCTCTCTTCTTTCACAGCGGAAAATGAACACCAAAGTCTTTTCTCTTTTCTCTTCTCTCTCTCTCTCTCTCACTCTTTCTTTTCTCTCTCCTTCTCTTTCTTTTCTCTCTCTGTTCCTTCTTCTCTCTCCCTTTCTCTCTCTCAAGAGAAAATGACAACCTCAAAGTTTGATGCTCTTTCCTCTATTCTCTCTCTCTCCATTTCTTCTCTCTCTCTCTCTCTCCCCCTTCATCTCTTCCCTCTTCTCTTTCTCTCCTTTTTTCTCTCCTCTCTTCTCTCTTCTCTCTTTCCCGCTCTCTCTTTCTCTCTCCTCTTCTTCTCTCCCTTCTCTCTCTCCTCTTTCTCTCTCTTTCTCTTCTTCTCTCTCCCTCTTCATCTTATCTCTCTCTATCTTCTCTCTGTCGTGTTCATACAGACAGGTTCAGACAGTCCAGACATTTCTAAAGAGGGCCCAGGGACCGGAGGGGAAAACAGGAGTGGTCAGTCAAGATTCGTATGGCGCACAGTCTCAACGCAGAACCCATCAATAACGGTTATGTAGTTCTTGTGCGAGCTGGCTTCTCTTGTTATTAACATCTATCTCTTACAGGTGCTCTCTGTATCTCTCAGTGTCTTGCTCTCCTTAATTGAATGCCAGATCTCGCTACGTCTTCAAACCAGGCGTTGAAATGGAAAGTTTATAAGAATGACTTGGGTTTTGGTATCTGACTTGTTGAGGGGTCGTTTGTTTTTTTGGGATGTAGTGATGTTGCAATCTGTCCTTGGAATCTTGACCACAATAGTTGTTGCACTGTGTTGAATGTTGGAAATCAGTCATGAACATATTGACATCAGAGTTATGAAGAAAACGATAAAATTTTTGTTTTTGGTTGAAAGACTCGAAAGTGATTCTTATGTATAAAAAAAATGTCTGCTCGCTTGTCGGATGGAAATCTGAAATGTTGAAGACAAGTAAGTTTGGGAGGTTTTGTATATTGTGGCCTATAGTGTACCTGTCGATGACATCTTGATAAGCAGCATGCTAAAAAGCTGCAGATGTTCTGACTCTGTCAACGTCTTCAGCCTATTTCAGTGATTTCTACTGAGATTTTTTTTCAATCGTTATTGCACAGTCCGTTGGGTTCA
>CM054145.1:645368-655368 GCA_028751875.1 Rapana venosa
ACAATGAAAATTTTGGGGGGGGTTATGAAAATGGCGATGCTGCTGCTGCTGCTGCCAATGACAATGCTGCTGCTGATGATGATGACAATGACAATGCTGCTGCTGCTGCTAGCGACTGTGCCTGGAACATGGCCTGGAACATGGCCTGGAACATGGCCTGGAACATGGCCTGGAACATGGCCTGGAACATGGCCTGGAACATGGCCTGGAACATGGCCTGGAACATGGCCGGGAACATGGGGGAACATGGCTGGAACATGGCCGGGAACATGGCCGGGAACATGGCCTGGAACATGGCCGGGAACATGGCCGGGAACATGGCGGGAACATGGCCTGGAACATGGCCTGGAACATGGCCTGGAACATGGCCGGGAACATGGCCGGGAACATGGCCGGGAACATGGCCTGGAACATGGCCTGGAACATGGCCTGGAACATGGCCTGGAACATGGCCGGGAAGGCTGCAGACATCTCCGGCACCTCCGCCGGCATGGGGGTCTGCAAACCACATCTCCACATCACCACACTTCTCCACATCACATCACCACATTTCTCCACATCACATCACCACACTTCTCCACATCACATCACACACATCTCCAACACATCACCACACATCTCACATCACATCACCACACTTCTCCACATCAATCACCACACTTCTCCACATCACATCACCACACTATCTCACATCACACATTCTGCACATCACCAACTTCTACATCACCACACTTCTCCATAAACATCACACACTTCTCCACATCACACACTTTCCACACTTCTCCACAATCACCACACTTTGCCTCACCACATTTCTCACATCACCACACTTCTCATTATCACATCACCACTTCTCCACATCACCACACTTCCCACACTTCTCCACATCACCACACTTCTCCACATCACCACATCACATCACCACACTTCTCCACATCTCCACACTTCTCACTTCTCCACATTTCCCACATCACCACACTTCTTCACATCACCACATCTCCACATCTCCACACTTCTTCACATCACCACACTTCTCCACATCACACACTTCCACATCACCACACTTCTTCCACATCACATCACCACACTTCTCCACATCACCACACTTCTAAACATCACCACACATCTCCACATCACCACACTTCCCCACATTCCATCACACACATCTCCACATCACTCACATTCTTCACATCACCAACTTCTCACATCTCCACACTTCTCCAACATCACCACACTTCTCACAACATCACCACAACTTCTCCACATCACATCACCACACTTCTCCACATCACCACACTTCTCCACATCACCACACTTCTCCACATCAACCACCCTCACACATTCTCCACATCACCACACTTCTCCAATCACATCACCACACTCTCCACATCACCACATTCTCAATCACCACACTTCTCTCCACATTCTCCACATCTCCCACCCACTCACCAAAACCCTTCTCCACATCACCACCAACTTCTCCACATCTCCACACATCTCCACATACACCACACTTCTCCACATCACATCACCACAACTTCTCCACATCACATCACCACACTTCTCCACATCACCCACACTTTCCACACACATCACCACACTTTTTCCCACATCACCACACTTCTCCACATCACATCCCACACTTCTCCACATCACCACACTTCTCCATCACATCACCACACTCTCCACATCCCACCTTCTCCACATCCCCACACCACACTTCTTCACAATCACCACACTTCTCCCACATCACATCACCACACTTCTCACACATCACCACACTTCTCCACATCACACACACTTCTCCATCATACCACATCACATCACACACCATCACATCACCACACTTCTCCACATAACCACCCACACAATTCTCCACATTTCCAATACATTCTAATCACATCACACACTTCTCCACATCACCACATTACACATCACCACACTTCTCCAAACATCACCACATCACATCACACACTTCTCCACATCACCACATCACATCACCACACTTCTCCCACATCACCACATCACATCACCACACTTCTCCACATCACCACACTTCCCACATACCACTTACATCACATCTCCACACTTCTCCACACTCTCACATCACCACACTTCTTCACATCACCACACTTCTTCACATCTCACACTTCTCCACTTCACCACACTTCTCCACATCACACACCTTCTTCCACATCACATCACCACACTTCTCACATCACATCACCACTTCTCCACATCACCACTCTCACATCCCACACTTCTCCACATTCACATCACCACACTTCTCCACATCACACACATCTCCACTTCACATCACCACACTTCTCCACATCACCACATCACCACACTTCCACACTCTCCACATCACACACTTCTCCACATCACCCACATCACCACACTTCTCCACATCACATCACCACACTTCTCCACATCTCCACTTTCCCACATCACCACACTTCTCCACATCACCACACTTTCACATCACACCCACTTTACATCTTCACCACATCACATCAGTACCAACTTCCACATCAGCACACTTCCCCACATCCCCACACTTCCCCACATATCCACACTTCCCCACATATCCACACTTTACATTACCCCACTTTACATTTCCACATCACATCAGTACACTTCACATCAGCACACTTCTCCACATCACACATTTCTCTACATCACACATTAATTTCTCCACATCACTACACTCCTCCACATCACTACACGTCTCTCTTATTTCAGCCCAAATCTCGGTTTTCTACAACACAGTTTGTGTGTGTGTGTGTGTGTGTGTGTGTGTGTGTGTGTGTGTGTGTGTGTGTGTGTGTGTGTGTGTGTGTGTGTGAGAGAGAGAGAGTGTGTGTGTGTTGTGTGTGTGTGAGAGAGACGAGAGAGAGAGAGGAGAGAGAGAGAGAGAGAGAGGTGTGTGTGTGTGTGTGTGTGTGTGTGTGTGTGTGTGCGCGCGCGCGGTCATGTGTGTGACATCATAATGATAATGATAATAATAATGGGATTGTATATAGCGCTATACCTTGTAAAAACAAATCAAAAGCGCTTACATGCATGTGAAGTTGATTCTTAATTTTCTACTACGTTTTCTTTTTAAAAAAATATACTTTACATTTTATCAGATACATGGTTCAAAGAGCCCTTGTCTCCTTTAATGAATGGTTTTAAGAGCATTTTCCATTAGAAATGTGTATATCAAGTGCGGTTTCAAGATGCTTTTTTGATTTCAAACTGTAGTTTCAATATCTCCAAGGATGTTTGCGTCAAGATGAAGAGCACTGACTCTTTAGAAGAGAGGTGATTTTGATAAATGTATTACAACTGTTTTCAGTTTTAAAGTGGGGCTTCGAGATAGATTTTCCCTCTATTTTAAGGTCTAGCTTCACGAGCATTTTGTGGTGGCAGTTGTGATGATGTAGTGTATTGGTAATGATGTAGAGTATTGGTGGTAATGTAGCGCTGTTGTGGTGGTGATGTGTTGGTTGTTGTTGTAGCAGTGTTGGGGGTGTGGTGGTGCCGATATGTTGGCAGTGTGGTGGTGATATGAGGCAGTAGCACAGACACTGACCTCTTCTTCACAGGGACTGTAGTTGAAAGACTCCTTCAGATCACCGTGAGGTCGCTTTTCACTCAGTCTGCCACACAGCACATGGTTCTCATTAGTGTGGTGTTGGTGTGGTGTGGTGTGGTGTGGAGTGGTGTGGTGTGGGTGTGGTGGGTGAGGTTTGTGGTGTGGTTGTGGTGTGGTGAGGTTGTGGTGTGATGAGGTGTGGTGAGGTGTGATGAGGTGTGGTGAGGTGTGATGAGTGTTGTGTGAGGTGTGGTGTGATGAGGTGTGGTGTGGAGTGGTGAGGTGTGATGTGGTGTGGTGTGGTGTGGTGGTGAGTGTGTGGTGTGGTGTGGAGTGTGTGTGGTGAGGTGGGGTGAGGTGGGTGGTGTGGTGGGTGTGGTGAGGTGGGATGTGGTGTGGTGAGGTGGTTGTGGTGTGGTGTGTTGAGTGTGAGTGTTGGTGAGGGTGGTGTGGTGAGGTGTGGTGTGGGATGGTGTGAGTGGTGTGGTGGGTGTGGGTGTGGTGTGGTGTGGTGTGGGTGGGTGTGGTGTGGTGTGGAGTGGAGTGGGTGTGGTGGTGTGGTGTGGTGAGGTGTGATGAGGTGTGGTGTGATGAGGTGTGGTGTGGTGTAGTGTGGTGTGGTGAGGTGGGGTGAGGTGAGGTGAGGTGTGGTGAGGTGTGGTGTAGTAATTGATGGTCAATGGTGGTGAAATTCATTCCCTCCACAATGACTGTAACTAAGGATGAGCACCAGCTTGGAGACTATCCAAAGACAGGGGGGTACTCCACGCTCGGCGTCATGACAACATCTTCTGGCCTCAACCAGGCCTGCAGATACAGCGGCCTGCAGCAGCAGCGATGTCTGGTCAGGCAGTTCATGCCAACACTGGCGGCAGCAGCAGCAGCGATGTCTGGTCAGGCAGTTCATGCCAACACTGGCGGCAGCAGCAGTGTGGAGTCCAACCCCTTCACCTGGGCACCACAGCCGATAGACAATGTGACATCCTGGCTGCAGTTCTACAACTGAACTGACATCAACCAGCTGATAGACAATGTGACATCCTGGTTGCAGTTCTACCACTGACATCAACCAGCTGCTGCACAATGTGACATCGTGGCTGCAGTTCTACAACTGACATCAACCAGCGGCTGCACAATGTGACATCGTGGCTGCAGTTCTACCACTGACATCAACCAGCGGCTGCACAATGTGACATCATGGCTGCAGTTCTACAACTGACATCAACCAGCTGCTGCACAATGTGACATCGTGGCTGCAGTTCTACCACTGACATCAACCAGCTGCTGTACAATGTGACATCGTGGCTGCAGTTCTACAACTGACATCAACCAGCTGCTGCACAATGTTGCATCATGCGCAGTTCTACAAATGACATCAACCAGTGATGGAATTTTGGGCCCTTTTGGGGGGGGGGGGGGAAAAGGGGGGGGGGGAAAAAAGGGGGGGGGGAAAAAAGGGGGGGGGGGGGGGGGAAAAAAGGGGGGGGGGGGGGGGGGGGGGGGGTTTGGGGGGGTTTGGGTTTGTTTTTGGGGGGGGGGGGGTTTTTTGGGGTTGGGGGGGGGGGGGTTTTTTGGGGGTGGGGGGTTTGGGGAAAAAAGGGGGGGGGGGGAAAAAAGGGGAGGGGTTCCCGGGGGGGGGGGGTTTTTTTTTTTGGGGGGGTTTGGGTTGGGGGGAAAAAGGGGGGGGGGTTTTTTTTTTTTTAAATTTTTTCCCCCCCCAAAGGCCTTTTTTCCCGTTTTTCCCCCCGGGGGGCCCCCCGTTTCCCCCTTTTTTTTCCGGGCCCCCCCCCCCCCCCGGGGGGGGGCCCCCCCCCCCTTGCCCCCCCCCCCCTTTTCCCCCCCCTTTTTGGGGGGGGCCCCCCCTTTTGGGGGCCCCCCCCCCCCCCCCAAAAACCCGGCCCCCCCGGCCGGCCCCCCCCTTTTTTTTCCCCCCCCCAAAACCCCCCCCCCCCCCGGGGGTTCCCCCCCCCCTTCCCCTTTTTTTTGGGGGGTTTATTTTTTTTCCCCCCCTTTCCCCCCCTTTATTTTTTCCTTCCCCGGGCCCCCCTTTCCCCTTTTTCCCCCCCCTTTTCCTTCCCCTTTCCCCCTTTTTTCCCCCCCCCCTTTTTTCCCCCTTTTTTTCCCCCTCCTTTTTTTTCCCTTTTCCCCCCCCCCCTTTTCCTTCCCCCCCCCCTTTTTTTCCCCCCCTTTCCCCAAACCCCTTCCCCCCCGGGGGGGGGGCCCCCCCTTTTTTTTTTGGGGGGGGTTTTTTTTTGGGGGGGGGGAAAAAAGGGGGTTTTTTTTTTTTCCCCCCCCCCCCGGGGGGGGGGGGGGGGGGGGGGCCCCCCCCCCGGGGGGGGGGGGGGGGGGGGAAAAAAAAAAAAGGGGGGGAAAAAAGGGGGGAAAAAAAAGGGGGGGGGGGAAAAAGGGGGGGGGGGGGGGGCCCCCCCCAAAAAAAAAAGGGGGGGGGGGTTTTTTTTTGGGGGGGGGGGGGGGGTTTTTTTTTTTTTTGGGGGGGGGGGGCCCCCCCCCCAAAAAAAAAAAAAAAAGGGGGGGAAAAAAAAAAAAAAAGGGGGGGGGGGGGGGGGGAAAAAAGGGGGGGGGGGGGCCCCCCAAAAAAAAAAGGGGGGGGGGGGGGGGAAAAAAAAAAAAAGGGGGGGGGGGGGGTTTTTTTTTTCCCCCCCAAAAAAATTTTTGGGGGAAAAAAAAAGGGGGGGGGGGGGGGGGAAAAAAAGGAAGGAAGGGGGGAAAAGGGGGGGGGGGGGTGGGGGGGGGGGGGGGGGGGGGGAAAAGGGGGGTTTGGGGGGGGAAAAAGGGGGGGGGGGGGGGGGAAAAAAGGGGAAAAACCCCCCTTTGGGGGGGGAAAAAAAAGGGGGGGGGGGGGGGGGGGGCCCCCCCCCCCCCCCGGGGGGGGGGGGGGGGGGGGGGGGGGGGGGGGGGGGGGGGGGGGGGGAAAAAAAAAAAAAAAAAAGGGGGGGGGGGTTTTTGGGGGGGGGGGGGGGGCCCGGGGGGGGGTTTTTTTTTGGGGGGGGGGGGGGGTTTTTTGGGGGGGGGGGGGTTTTTTGGGGGGGGGGGGGGGAAAAAAAAAAAAGGGGGGGGGTTTTTAAAAAAAAAAAAAGGGGGGGTTTTTTTTTTTT
Organism: Rapana venosa; assembly: GCA_028751875.1. Taxonomy (NCBI): domain Eukaryota; kingdom Metazoa; phylum Mollusca; class Gastropoda; order Neogastropoda; family Muricidae; genus Rapana; species Rapana venosa. The sequence continues at coordinate 652,068 of CM054145.1, forward strand.
TTGGGGGGGGGGGGGGGGGGGAAAAAAAAAGGGGGGGGAAAAAAAAAAAGGGGGGGGGGGGGGGGGAAAATTTTTGGGGGAAAAGGGGGGGGGGGGGGGGGGGGGGGGGGGGAAAAAAAAAAAAGGGGGGGGGGGGGGGGGGGCCCCCCCCCGGGGGGGGGGGGGGGGGGGGGGGGGGAAAAGGGGAAAAAAAAAAAAAAAAAAAAAAAAAAAAAAGGGGGGGTAAAAAAAAAAAGGGGGGGGCCCCCAAGGGGGGGCCCCCAAAAAAAAAAAAAAAAAAAAAAAAAAAAAAAAATTTAAAAAAAAGGGGGGGAAAAAAAGGGGGAAAAAAAAAAGGAAGAAAAAAAAAAAAAAAAAAAAAAAAAAAAAGGAAAAAAAAAAAAAAAAAAAAAAAAAAAAAAAAAAAAAAAATAAAAAAGGGGGGGGGGGGGGGGGGGGGGAAAAGGGGGGGGGGGAAAAAAAGGGGGGGGGGGGGGGCCCCCCCCCCCCCAAAAAAAAAAAAACCCCCCCTTTCCTTCCGTCCCCATCTTACGCCTACCTAAAACTTTCCCGATAACCCCTTTCCCCCTTTCCCAAACCTTCCATCCTGTATTCCTATGCCGTCATCCTTCATCCTTCCTCGCTTAACCTCCTCCGTGCATTCTTCACTTTCCTCTGCTTCAACTTGTCTTTTACTCGCGAAAAGAAAAGAGAAGGAAGGAACGCCAAAATGAAGGAGAAGGAGGAAGGAGGAGAGCAGAAGAAGAAGAAGATGGAATGAAAGAAGAAGGGAAGAGGACTGAAGGGGAAGGAAGAGGAAGGAAGGAATGAGGAAGGGGAGGAAAAGGGGAGAGAAGAGAAGGAAGGAGGAAGAATTGAAGGAAGAAGGAAGAAGGGGGGGAGGGAAGGACCGGGAAAGAAGATGTAAGGAAGAGAAAGGAAGATGAAGGAAGGAAGGAAGAGAATGAGGAGGAAGAATGAGAAGGAAAGAGGACAGGAAGAAGGGAGAAGGGGAAGAATGGAAGGAAGAGAAGGATGAGAAGGAAGAAGAGAATGGGATAGGAAGAAAGGAAGGAAGGGGAGGAAGGAAGTAGGATAAGAAGGAAAAGAAGAATAAGGGGGGGAAATGAGAGGGAAGGAGAGGAGGAGGGAGGGAAGAAGAAGAGAGGAGAAGGAAGGAAGGACGAGAAGGGACGAGATGAGGAAGAAGGAAGGAGGAAGAAGTAAGGAAGGAGGACGCGAAGGAGGGAAAGAGGAAGAGAGGAATGAAGGGAGGGGAGAAGAAGGAGAAGGAAGGAGGGAAGATGGGAAGAAGGAAGGAAGAAGAATAAAGGGAAGAAGGAAGAAGAATGGGAAGGAAGGAGAGGAAGGAGGAAGTGAAGGAAGAAGGGGGAAGGGGGAAAGGGAAAGGGAAGGAGGAGGAAGGAAGGACAGGAAGGAAGGAAGAAGGATAGGAAGAAGGAAGGAGAATGAAGGAAATGAAGGAAGAAGGAAGGACGGAAGGAAGGAGGAAAGAAGGAGCATTGAGGAAGAAGGAAGGAAGAGGAAGGAAGAAGGAAGACGGAAGGAGGAAGGAAGAAGGAAGGATGAGGACAGGAAGAATGGACAGGACGAAGGAAGAAGGAAGGAAGGAGGAAGAGGAAGATGAAGGAAGGATAGAGGAATGGAGAAGTAAGGAAGGAAGAAGGAGGAAGAAGTGAAGCGAAGGAAGGGAGGAGATGAAGGAATGAAGGAAGGAAGGAAGAAGAACGGAAGAAGGAAGGAGAAGGTGGAGGAAGGAGAAGAAGGAGAAGGAAGGAAGGAAGGAAGGCGGCTGACTTCTCTCGCTCCAGGCAGCCCAGCCATGATTGGTGCTGTCACCCCGCTGTACTTGTCCTTGACCTTCACCTCCAGCTCAAGAACTGTTGGAGCTCGCTCATTTGCTGGACTCATCAACAGCACTAAACAGCCATTTTATATATCACACACACACACACCACATACACACACATATATAATATATTATTATAAATATATATATATATATCACACTCTACTATCTAATATATATATATTTATTTAATTATATATATTATATATATATATCATCATCATCATCAGACCCGTGACCTTGGCGGTCGTGGGGGAGACATGAAAGACGATGCCGTGGTAAGCCTCCTCATCCATCTCGGTCCTCGCTTCTGCGCAGTAGTGCGAGTCATTCATCCTGGTCCATTCTCTGATGTTGTCCATCCATGACTTGTTCGTCTTCCCCTCTTTCTGCACCTTCGAGTGTTCCCTGCAGTACTGTTTTGGGCAGAGTGTTGTGGCGGGTGACGTGGCCGAACCATGTCAGCTTTTTCTTCTTGACGATGGTGAGAAGGGGTTCCTGTGGACCTGCCAGCCGTGTTATTTGACTCATATATATGACAATTTAAAAAAAAATTAAATATGGAGGATAATGAAATAAGCACTCAGGCTGCCGACAGTTCTTCACAGTAAGCACCTTGACCCTTGACCCTTGCCTAGCAGCTCTCACTGAAGCAAGTCTGCCCCTTCTGGCTTTTACAGTCGTGTCAAGCACCTTGACCCTTGCCTAGCAGCTCTCACTGAAGCAAGTCCGCCCCTTCTGGCTTTTACAGTCGTGTCAAGCACCTTGACCCTTGCCTAGCAGCTCTCACTGAAGCAAGTCTGCCCCTTCTGGCTTTTACAGTCGTGTCAAGCACCTTGACCCTTGCCTAGCAGCTCTCACTGAAGCAAGTCTGCCCCTTCTGGCTTTTACAGTCGTGTCAAGCACCTTGACCCTTGCCTAGCAGCTCTCACTGAAGCAAGTCTGCCCCTTCTGGCTTTTACAGTCGTGTCAAGCACCTTGACCCTTGCCTAGCAGCTCTCACTGAAGCAAGTCTCCCCCTTCTGGCTTTTACAGTCGTGTCAAGCACCTTGACCCTTGCCTAGCAGCTCTCACTGAAGCAAGTCTGCCCCTTCTGGCTTTTACAGTCGTGTCAAGCACCTTGACCCTTGCCTAGCAGCTCTCACTGAAGCAAGTCTGCCCCTTCTGGCTTTTACAGTCGTGTCAAGCACCAGGCTGCCCAGCCATGACGTCTGGCGGACTGACACAACTCAGCACAAACACACGTACCACTGTTGCAATCTTCAAGCGCAATTTATCAATGATCACTTTGATACTTCATGAACAAAATGAACTTTCCAACAGAGTTCTAAAACAATTTAGAGCACACAAGATTTTGCAAGAGCAGAATAACCACGTGTTATTTACTTGAAGCTTTTATTTATTCTTTTATTTTGAGGATGATAGAATAAGCCTGAGGGCTTATGCGCTGTT
>CM054145.1:657868-660529 GCA_028751875.1 Rapana venosa
AACCTAACCCTAACCCTCACTAACCCCAACCTAATTCTACCCTTCCCAAACCCTAACTCTAAGCTAACCCGAACCATTATCCCTTACTTATCCTTATCCTAATTCCAAATCTTACCCTTGTGGCTGCACTCACCTAACCCTTTACCCTAACCTTACCCTTACCCTAACCTTAACATAACTCTATTACCCTAACTCTAAATATCCCAAACTGCCAATCTGATAAAGAAAAAAATCTACCACGTGACAAACTACTGTAGTCCTGAAGGCCAATAAACCAGGCCGTGCTGAGGACGCCAGCCATTCCACTTCATTCCTCATCCCCAGGTTACAAAAAGTCGTAAAAAAGCACACTGCCCGATTCAATGTACTTCAATATTGGGCTGGCTATTCTGGCGTACGCCCCCTCTCCCCGCCGAGTACTGAACTGGGAATTACGCATCAACGACGACAGAACTGATGAAAGAAGAAGAGGAAGAGGAGGAGCAAGAATACGGTGAAAAAAAGCTGACAAGGGAGACAAAAGAATAAAGGAATCAGATTGGATGAAAGCACGATAATAAGAGGAATGGGAGACAGGTAGAAAAAGACATGAAGAAAAGCAAATTAAAGCAACAATACAAGGAAGAAAACCAACCAACCATCCTCCACCCAACCATCCACCCACCCAACCAACCAAACAAGCACCCATCCATCCAACCATCCACCCAACCCTAACCGTTACCTAACTCTGACTCACCTAACCCTAACCGACCATCCACCCACCTAACCAGCCAAACATCCACCTACCCGACCAACCAACCAACCACCCACCCAACCAACCAACAAGCCAACCATCCACCCACCCGACCAACTATTCATCCAACCACCCAACCACCCAACTAGCCAACCATCCACCCACCCTTCCAACCAACCATCCACCCAACCATCCAACCACCCAATCAAGCAGCTAATCCACACAAACCAGCATCTCTCTCCTCAAAAGTGGTGACACAGGGAGTGGTGCCTAGGCCCAGGCTGGTTGCTGGGAGATGGGGAGGTAGGGAGATAGGTAGGTAGGTAGGTAGAGATGTAGGGAGGTAGGTAGGGAGATAGGTAGGTAGGTAGAGATGTAGGGAGGTAGAGAGGTAGGGAGGTAGAGAGGTAGGGAGGCAGAGTGAAGGAAGATAAGTAGATAGGGAGGTAGGGAGGTAGGGAGATAGGTAGAGAGGTAGAGAGGTAGGGAGATAGGTAGAGAGGTAGGGACATAAGTAGATAGGGAGGGAGGTAGGGAGATAGGGAGGGAGGTAGGGAGGTAGGGAGATAGGTAGGGAGGGAGGTTAGGGAGATAGGTAGGAAGGTAGGGACATAGGGAGGTAGGGAGGGAGGTAAGTAGGTAGGGAGGGATGGGAGGTAGGGAGGGAGGGAGGTAGAGAGGTAGGTAGGTAGATACGTAGGGAGGTAGGTATGTAGGTAGGGACATAGGGAGGTAGAGAGGTAGGTAGGTAAAGTAGGTAGGGAGGTAGGGACATAGGTAGTTAGGTAGGTAGGTAGAGGGGGAGGAAGGGAGGTACGAACATAGGTAGGTAGGTAGGGGGGGAAGGTAGGTAGGTAGGGACATAGGTAGGTAGGGAGGGAGGTAAGGTCATAGATAGGTAGGTAGGGAGGGGGAGGTAAGTAGGTAGGGAGGTAGACAGGTAGGTAGAAAGGTAGGGAGGTAGGTAGAAAGGTAGGGAGGTAGGTAGAAAGGTAGGGAGGTAGGTAGAAAGGTAAGGAGGTAGGTAGAAAGGTAGGGAGGTAGGTAGAAAGGTAGGGAGGTAGGTAGAAAGGTAGGGAGGTTAGGTAGAAAGGTAGGGAGGTAGGTAGAAAGGTAAGGAGGTAGGTAGAGGTAGGTGTGTGGTAGGGAGGTAGAGGTGGGGAGGGAGGGAGGAAAGTAGGTAGGGGGGTAGGTAGAAAGGTAGGTGGGTAGGTAGAGAGGTAGGTAGGTAATAATAATAATAATAATATATGGAATTTATATAGCGCTGAATCTTGTAGAAAACAAACAAATCGAAGCGCTTGCACTCAATCACTTACAGGCATGCAACTCTCCTTCAACAGATTTCAAATCCATGCGCGCGCACTACGCACGCACGCACACGCACGCGCGCACACACACACACACACACACACACAGAACAACACTTAGAAGGTGAAAGATGTTGTTGAAAATTAGGGACAGATATGTGGGGGGAAAGTCTCAGGTAGGAAATAAGTGTGTTTTGAGGCTGGATTTGAAGGAATCAACTGAAGGCTTTTGACGAAGTGAAAGAGGGAGGTCATTCCAGGTGGATGGACCAGAAACAGAGAAGGAGCGACGGCCAACAGTGGTTTGTTTGAATCTGGGTGTTCGAAAGCACAAAGTATCTGCGGCTGAACGAAGGGAACGAGATGGAGTGTACAGGGAAGACAGTTACAGAGATAAGAGGGTGCAGATTTGTGGAGACATTGAAACAGAGGGTATGATTTTATTTCTCCCGTCTTTGTGAGCAGGCAACCAGTGAAGAGATCGCAGAAGAGGAGTGATGTGTTCAGATTTTCTTTCTTAGGACCAGTCGAGCTGCAGAGTTTTGTATGCGTTGAAGAGAGGGACGATGAGGGTAGGCCCGCCAAAAGAAAAAGTAGTTTAAACGTGAAAGAATGAGG
>CM054145.1:663529-677171 GCA_028751875.1 Rapana venosa
GTTCCGCTTTTTGGAAGAGTAAGCCATTGTGTGCCGGTGGGAAGGATGACAAAATTGACAAAACTGCATACACACGGGGATTGAATACAAAAAAGCACACGAGTGCCTATTTCATTATCCTCGAAATAATTAAGGGAAAAAACCATCCCCACACACACACACACAAACAAACAAACAGGGACAGAGAGACAGACATTAAGACAGAGAAAATACAGGGGTAAGAGAGACAGAGGAAGACAGAGAGACAGACTGATTGACAGACAGACAGAGACAGGAAGATAGACAGACAGACAAGTATGGACTGGACGAGACAGTAAGACAGATGGAGTGAAACGAGAGACAGAGACACAGGCGCATAGACACTGGAGTTAACATCAGTGCCGACTCCACTCGTGCGAACGCACGCAGAACATCTTGCGCACACGTTAAATCCTGTTCCGCTTTTCGTAAGAGTAGGCCATTGTGTGCCGGTGGGAACAGATGACAACATTTACAAAACCGCATGCACTTGGGGACTAGTGTAAAAGAGCGCATAAGTGCTTATTCCATTATCCTCCATATATAAAAGAATAAATAAATAAATACAGCGGGACAAACGTACATGCCTACATTAATGCGTGTGCGTGCGTGCGTGCGTGTGTGCGTGCGTGTGTGTGTGTGCGTGTGTGTGTGTGTGTGTGTGCGTGCGCGCGCCTCGGAATTGTCACGTTTATGCAGCTGATCTGAAAACCTAGCTCATCTCTGACTAATCAAGAACACATAACTGTTGCCTTCTTAGCCATTGACAGAGGTTGTTTCCCTTAGACCATTAGCGCTGCAATAAGAGGCGCTTGGGCCGAGCGCAATCCTCGCTTCATAATCATTGTTTTTGTCTGTGTATCTGTCTGTCTGTGTGCCTGTCTGTCTGTCTGTGTGTCTGTCTGTGTGCCTGTCTGTGTGTCTGTCTGTCTATCTGTGTGTGTTGTCTGTCTGTGTGTCTGTCTATCTGTGTGTGTGTCTGTCTGTCTGTCTGTGTGTCTGTGTGTCTGTGTGTCTGTCCTCTGTGTGTGTGTGTCTGTCTGTGTGTCTGTCTGTCTATCTGTGTGTGTGTCTGTCTGTCTATCTGTGTGTGTGTCTGTCTGTCTGTCTGTCTGTCTGTCTGTCTATCTATCTGTGTGTGTTGTCTGTGTGTGTGTCTGTCTGTGTGTCTGTCTGTCTATCTGTGTGTCTGTCTGTCTATCTGTGTGTGTGTCTGTCTGTGTGTCTGTCTGTCTATCTGTGTGTGTGTCTGTCTGTGTGTCTGTCTGTCTGTCTGTCTGTCTATCTGTGTGTGTGTCTGTCTGTGTGTCTGTCTGTGTGTCTGTCTGTCTATGTGTCTGTCTGTGTGTCTGTCCGTCTATCTGTGTGTGTGTGTCTGTCTGTGTGTCTGTCTGTCTATCTGTCTGTACTGTCTGTGGTGTCTTTTGCTATCTTGTGTGTGTGTGTCTGTCTGTCTGTGTGTCTGTCAGTGTCTGTCTATCGGTCGGTCGTTGGACCGACGGTCAGTCAGTCAGTCAGTCAGTCAGTCTGTCAGTCAGTCAGTCTGTCAGTCAGTCAGTCAGTCAGTCAGTCAGTCAGTCAGTCAGTCAGTCAGTCAGTCAGTCAGTCAGTCAGTCAGTCTGTCGGCTGGTGGCTAAGTTTGTTGGACTGTCAGTGGGTCTTTTGCCAACTTGTTTTGTTTGTTTTCTCTGAATCAGTTTGTCTGCAATATCTGCAATACACTCCCTGTCTGTCTGTCTGTATATCTTAATGTCTGTCTGTCTGTCTGTCTGTCTGTCTAAACTTGTCTCTTTCTCTCTCTGTCTAAACTTGTCTCTTTCTCTCTCTGTCTAAACTTGTCTCTTTCTCTCTCTGTCTAAACTTGTCTCTTTCTCTCTCTGTCTAAACTTGTCTCTTTCTCTCTCTGTCTAAACTTGTCTCTTTCTCTCTCTGTCTAAACTTGTCTCTTTCTCTCTCTGTCTAAACTTGTCTCTTTTTCTCTCTGTCTAAACTTGTCTCTTTCTCTCTCTGTCTAAACTTGTCTCTTTCTCTCTCTGTCTAAACTTGTCTCTTTCTCTCTCTGTCTAAACTTGTCTCTTTCTCTCTCTGTCTAAACTTGTCTCTTTCTCTCTCTGTCTAAACTTGTCTTTTTCTCTCTCTGTCTAAACTTGTCTCTTTCTCTCTCTTTTTAAAACTTGCCCTCTTTCTCTCTCTGTCTAAATTGTCTCTTTCTCTCTCTGTCTAAACTTGTCTCTTTCCTCTCTGCTAAACTTGTCTTTTCTCTTCCCCTGTCTAAATTTGTCTCTTCTCTCTCTGTTCTTTCTCTCTCTCTCTCTCCTCTCTCTCCTCCTCTCTCTCCTCTCTCCCCCTTTTCTCTCCCCTCGGTTCTCCGTTTTCCCCTCTGCCACCCCCCGTTGTGTGTTTGTTTTTTTGGGGTTTTGTCCGAAGGGGGGGGTTTGTGTGTGTGTGTGGGGTGTGTGTGTGTGTGTGTGTGAAAGTGCGAAAAAGACGAGAAAAAAGGGGGAGAAGAGAGGAAGAGGAGGGGTGGGGGGGGGGGGTGGGGGGGGGGGGAGAGAGAAAAGGAGAAAAAGAGAGAGAAAAGAAGAAAACAGACGGGGACAACAGAAGCACAGACAGAGGGGACAGAGGGTGGAGGGGGGGGGGGGGGGGGGGGGTGGGGGTGGGAGGAGGGGGGGGAGGAGTGGGGAGCAGGGGGTTGATGGCCGGCGCCCCTGATCGCGCAGGGGGCATATGGGGTGAGTTCTTGGAGTCCCTTGTGTGTGTTGTGGTGTGTGTGTGGGGAAGGGGGGGGGTGCATTGTATTTTTGCATTTCTGTTTGCGATTGCGTGTTGTTGGGGGTGTGCCGTCTGTCTTTTTTTCTCTTTGTGTGGTGTTTTGTAGGTTTTTGTTTTTTTTCCTTTGTTTCTCTCCCCGCCCCCTTTCCCTCTCATTAATTGTGTTGTTAATTCATTTGATGCCTATGTGTGTGTGTGCGTGTGTGAGTGCCGCGCGTACACTCCTTTATTGCCCGGGCTGTAATAGTACAACCCTTGTATCTTTTTTTCATCTTGTTCCTGTTTTTTATGTCCCTTTTCGTGTTCTCTGCATACAAATGGCGTGTGTTACAAGTCCTTCTATTTTTTTCTCTCTTGTATTGGCCTGTTTTCTGCCAGCCCTCGTCCTTTCCCCTTTCTCTTCATTCCCCCCCTTCCCCCCCCCCCCCCCCCCCCCCACACCTCCCCACTTTCTTTCTAGTTAACCTTGCTGTCTCATTCTAACTACATCATCACTTCATCATCACCCATCAACCCTGACCTTGGCGGTCGTGGGGGAGACAAAGACGATGCCGGGGTAAGCCTCCTCCATCCATCTCGTCCTCGCTCTGCGCATAGTGCCAGCATTCATCCTGGCCATTCTCCTGATGTCGTCCATCCCATGACTTGTTTTCTTCCCTCCTGCCGCCACCCCCTTCGAGTGTTCCCTGCATTACTGTTTTGGGCAGAGTGTTTGTGCGGGTGACGTGGCCGAACCATGTCAGCTTTTTCTTCTTGAACGATGGTGAAAGGTTCCTTGGACCTCCAGCCGTGTTATTGACTCTTTTAACATTTAAAAAAAATTAAATTGGGGGATAATGAAATAGCCACTCGGGCTGCCCACAGTTTTCACAGTCAAGCACCTTGACCCTTACCCTGCCTAGCAGCTCTCACTGAAGAAAGTCTGCCCCTTCTGGCTTTTACAGTCGTGTCAAGCACCTTGACCCTTGCCTAGCAGCTCTCACGAAGCAAGTCTGCCCCTTCTGGCTTTTACAGTCGGTCAAGCACCTGACCCTTGCCTAGCAGCTCTCACTGAAGCAAGTCTGCCCTCTGGCTTTTACAGTCGTGTCAAGCACCTTGACCCTTGCCTAGCAGCTCCACTGAAGCAAGTCTGCCCCTTCTGGCTTTTACAGTCGTGTCAAGCACCTTGACCCTTGCCTAGCAGCTCTCACTGAAGCAAGTCTGCCCCTTCGGCTTTTACAGTCGGGGTCAAGCACCTTGACCCTTGCCTAGCCTCTCACTGAAGCAAGTCTGCCCCTTCTGGCTTTTTACAGTCGTGTCAAGCACCGGGCTGCCCACCATGACGTCTGGCGCACTGACACAACTCAGCACAAACACACTACACTGTTGCAATCTTCAAGCGCAATTTATCAATGATCACTTTGATACTTCATGAACAAAATGAACTTTCAACAGAGTTCTAAAACAATTTAGAGCCACAAGATTTTGCAAGACAGAATAACCACGTGTTATTTACTTGAAGCTTTTATTATTCTTTTATTTTGAGGATGATAGAATAAGCCTGAGGGGTTATGCGCTGTTTTACATCCGTCTCCGTGTGCAAAGCAATGCGTCAATTTGTCATCCATCCCCACACCACAAATGTTTCTGAACCATGCATCCAAGCTGGAGTTCTCACATGCGTGAATGTAATCATTTTGGGAACACCCAAAAGAACCAGCAAGTACACCAATACCACACACACACACAAAAACACACACCACCACAACCAGCACACCCACACACACCACACACACACACAACACACACACACACACACCTCACCACACCCCACACACACACACACACACACACACACACAACACACCACACAACACACACACACACAAAAAACACAACCATCACACCTCTCACACACACACCCAAAAAAATAACAATAAAAACACTCACCTAAAAAAAAACATAAACACATAACAAAAACAAAAACAACAACACCAAAAAACAAACCACAACAACAACTTAATTTACCCATAAATTTCCTCCTCACAACTTTTCTAAAGAAAACCAAAAAATGAAAACATCCACTGGAACGACATCGAGTAAGCATCCCCACAGTTAAACACATCAAAACACACAACACACAACACACACAACACACACACACACAAAACACAAACAAAACAACACACCACACACACATCACACACACACACACACACACACACAAACAAAACCACACACACACACAAAACACACACACACACAAGCTAAACCACAACACACATACACAGCCTAAACCTACCCCACACACACAACACATCACACACACACAAAAGTCCCTAAAACCACACACACCACACAACACCACACGATTTCTAAAACCACACACACACACACACAAGCAAAAAACCACAACACAAAACAAACCCACACCACACACACACACACCACACACAGAGTCTAAAAAACCACACACAACACACACAACACAGAGTCTAAAAAACCACACACACAAAACACCCCACACACACACACACAACACAACACAAAACACACACACACACACACACACACACAGAGTCTAAAACCACACACACAATCTAAACCACACACACACACACCCCACACACACACACACACAAGTCTAAAACCACACACACACACACACAACACACACAGATCCTAAAACCACACACAAAAACACACACAAAAAGCCTAAAACCACACACACACAAACACACACACACACAACACACACACACACAACACAAAAACACACAAAACACACAATCTAAACACACACACACACAGTCACAAACCACACACACACACACACCCCAGAGTCTAAAACCACACACAACACACAACAAAAACACACACACACACACACAAACACACACACACACACACACACACACACACACACAGAGTCTAAAACCACACACATACACACAACAAACCCAACACAACAGAGTTAAAAACAAGCAACAAAATCACCAACACCCCAAAAAAAAATTAAAAAAAAATAACACCAGAGTCAAAACCACACACACACACACACAGTCAATAATAAAAAAATTAAAAAAAAAAAAAAAATCAAAAAAAAAATAAAAAAATATAAACCACACCATCACCCGGTCTTCCCCCCACCCCAACAACTGGGCCCAAAAAAAAAAATCAACCCAACCCAACCAACCCTAACCCAACCAACCCAACCCTAACCTAAACCAACCAACCCAACCCAAACCAACCCCAAACCACCCTAAACCCTACCCAAACCAACCCAACCAACCCTGAAAACCAACCCAAAACCCTAAAAACCCAACAACCCTAACCCAACCCAACAACCTAACCCCAACCAACCCCAACATTAAAAACCCAACACCCAACCTAAAAACCCTAACCCAAAACCCAACCCCAAAAACCCAACCAACCATAACCCTAAAACTAACCCAAACCCTAACCCCAACCAACCCCACACACCAACCCACCCTAAAACCCCAACCCAACAACCTAAAAACCAAACCCCAACCCTAACTAACCCTTAACCCTAACACCCAGCCCTAACAAACCTAACCCTAACTATCCCTAAATACCCTAACTAAATCTCACACTAACCATAACCTAACCCCTAACCTAACTCTAACCCTAACTCCTAACCCTCACTACCCTAATCCATAACCTGTGCATGTGACTTGTTAGAACTATTAATTCTATTGGTTGCATGACTGTGTAAGAATGAGTTGAGTGCTAGCGCTTTGAGTTGTCCTGTGCCAAGATACACGCTATATAGTTCCATTTATATATTAATTATTATATAACCTAAACCCCCTAACCCTAACCTAACCCAACCCCAAACCCTAACCTAAACTTAACCTACCCCTAACCCCAAACCCTAACCAATCCCAACCCTAACCCTAACAAACATATCACTTAACCCCCCCAAAACCCTAACCCTAATAACCCTAAACCCTAACCTAACCCTAGACCCTCACTAACCCCAACTAACCCTAACCTAGCCCGAACCCTAACTAACTAACCCTAACCTAACCCTAACCCAACTAACTCCTCACCCTAAACCCTAACCCTAACCTAAACCCTAACTCTAACCCAAACTCTAACCCATCCATAAACCTAAACCCTAAACCCTAAACCTAACCTAACCCACCCCTAACTAAACTTAACCCTACCCTAACCTAACCGTAAACCCTAACCCCTAACCCAACCTAACCCTAACCCTAAACAAACCATAACATTACCACCAAAAACCCTAACCCTAAATATCCCTATCCCTAGAACCTAACCCTACCTTAACCTAACCTAACCCTCACTAACCCCAACCTAACTCTAATACCCTTCCCAAACCTAACTCTAACACTAAACCCGAACCATTATCCCTTACTTATCCTTATCCTAATTCCTATATCTTACCCATGTGGCTGCACTCCACCTAACACATTACCTAACCCTAGAACACAACCTTAACATAACTCCTATTACCCTAACTCTAAATATCCCCAAACTGCCCAATCGATAAAGAAGAACATCTACCACGTGACAAACTACTGTATTCCTGAAGGCCATAAACCCTTCGTGCTAGGGCGTCACCATTCCACTTCAATTCCTCATCCCCGGTTACAAAACGTCGTAAAAAAGCACACTGCCCAATTCAATGTACTTCAATATGGCTGCTATCGGGCGTACCCCCCGCCCCCTCCGATACTGAACTGGGAAATACGAATCACGACGACAGAACTGATGAAAGAAGAAGAGAAGAGAGGAGCAAGAATACGGGTGAAAAAAAAGCTTGACAAAGGGAGACAAAAGAAAAAGGAATCAATTGGATGAAAGCACGATAAGAAAGAGGAAATGGAGACAGGTAGAACAGACGATGAAGAAAAGAGCAAATTAAGCAACATACAAGAAGAAAACCAACCAACCATCCTCCACCCACCATTACCACCCTACCCAACCAAGCAACCAAACAAGCACCCATCCACCAACCATCCATCCACCATCCACCCAACCCTAACCGAACCTAACTCTAACGCACCTTACCCTAACCGACCATCCACCCACCTAACCACCAAACTTTCCACCTACCCGACCAACCAACCAACCACCCACCAACCCACCAACAAGCCCAACCATCCACCCACCCACCTAACTATTCATACCAACCAACCACCACCCAACTAGCCCAAGCCAATCCACCCACCCTTCAACAACACATCCAACAACCATCCAACCACCAATCAACCAGGTAATCCATGCAAACCGAGCCTCCTCTCTCCTCAAAAGTGGTGACACGGTGAGTGGAGCCTAGGCCCAGCTGGTTGCCTAGGGAGATGGGGAGTAGGAGATAGGTAGGTAGTAGGTAAGATGTTAGGGATAGGTAAGGAGATAGGATAGGTGTTAGAGATGTAGGGATAAGAGAGTTGATAGAGAGGTAGGGAGGCAGATGAAGGAGATATTAGATAGGGAGTAGGGAGGTAGAGATAGTGAGAGAGGTAGAGAGTAGGGAATAGGAAAGGTAGAGAGTAGGAGTTAGTAGGACATAAGGAGATAGGGAGGAGTAGGGAGTAGGAGATAGGTAGGGAGATAGGAAGTAAGTACTTATGTAATAGAGGGGTGGGACGGAGATAGGTAGGAAGATAGGGAGAGAGGTAGGGAGGTAGGACATAGATATTGGTAGGGAGGGAGTAAGTGGTAGGGAGAGGGAGGTAGAAAGGGAGGTAGAGGTGGAGTAAGTGTAGTAGGTAGATAAGTAGGGAGTAGTATGTAGAGGGAACATAGGAGAGAGAGTAGTAAGTAAAGTAGTAGAGGTAGGACATAGAGTAGTCGGTAGGTTGAGGAGGAAGGAGGTACGAAATTAGTAGTAGTAGGGGAAGGGTTGGTAGAGGGGAAGTAGGAGAGGTAGGGGGGTTGGAGGGAGTGAATTGGGAGGATAAGTGAGGAAGCTTTATTGTTGTATTGGTGTTAGTGGAGTGTTGTTTATCAGTAGTGTATTAGGTGTGGGAGATTTTGGTAGGATGGAGGAGGGAGGATGTAGCGTCTAGTGTTATTGGATAGTGAGGATAGGAGTAGGGAGGAGGGAGGGAGGTGGAAATGGGGGAGAGATTTAGGTGGGTTTGGGTTGCTTAGTGGTGTTTGTTGTTGAGGATATGGCGATGGGAAGATATTGAAGAAGCACTCTATCTGTTTTAACATCCAGTACCCGCACGTTGATTCTGCTTTATTTGAAACCAACAACTTATACATCTCAACTGTTGAAACATGGGAAAGAACCCGTTTCAAAACACCCCCCACAACAACCCCCCCACCCCCCCGAGGGAAGGGAGGTACGTGGAGGGAGGAGTACTAGGAGGGAGCGAGGTAGGTAAGGGAGGAGGTGGTATGAAAGAGGAGGGAGGGAGGTTTAGGGAGGTGGGACATAGGAGATAGTAAGAGTAGTAGGAGATAGTAAGATGTAGTATAGTAGGTATGATAGGAGGAAGGGAGGAACGTATGGGTAGATTAGGTAGGGAGTAACGTAGGTAGATAGGTTGAGGAGTAGGACGTAGTAATAGTAGGAAGGAGGACTAGGTAGATAGGTAGGAGGGAGTTCTGGAGGGAGGAGGCGGGTGAAAGAGGTAGGGAGGGAGAAAAGGAGGGAAGGGAGGGAGGGAGGAGGAAGGGAGGAGGGAGAAGGCAGAGGAAGGAGGGAGGAGGGTTAGGATAGGAGGAAGAGTAGGAGTAGGAGTTATTTGGGAGAATAGAGTAGGAGAGATTATTTGGGAAGATATAGGAGAAGAGTGCGATTGGAAGTAGTAGTGGAATATGGAGGAGGTTAGGGAATAGTTAGGTGGAGGAGGGAATGAAGTTGAGAGGTAGGTGAAGGGAGGAGATATGATTGACAGTGTTGTGTATAGGAGGTAGGATGAAGAGGAGTGGGAGTGTAGGACTTTGTATTTTGTAGGGGTAGGGAGGTAGTATATAGGTGCGTATTGAGGTGGATAGTTGTGGAGGAGGAGGACATTGTAATAGTTGGAGTTTGTAGTATGAGAATGTACGGGTTGAGTTAGTATTGAATGTTGAGTTGTAGGAGTTTCTGGTGTGTGAATTTTAGTTGTTTTGTGTAAAAGGAGGTGGAAGGTGGTGATGGTATGAGGTTGGAATAGGTCGGGAGTAGAGTGGCCGGAGTAGGGAGTAGGTTATGTAGAGTTGTGTTGGTTAGGGATGAGGGTGATTTAAGAGGTAGATAGTAGTGGTAGACATGTGTAGGAGGAGGTTGATCGAGGAGTATAGATAGGTTAGGAGGATGACGTAAGTTGTTGGAAGGGTTGAGTAAGAGGTAGTAGGAGTAGGAGGGAAGGAGTTTTAGAATGTGAGTTGGGGTGAGAGGAGAGAAAGGTTAAGTTTAATAGTTCTGGTATAGAGGAATTAGTGATAGGTTGTTAGGAGGAATAAATAGTAGTAGGGTAGGGAGGGAGGAAGGTGTGATGTATTTGGTGTGCGAGGTAGTTATGTAACTTTATAGTAGGAAGAGGGTAGTCGTATGATGTTAGTTAATAGTGAGGGATGAGTAGAGTTAGTAGGAGGAAAGAGAGGTAGGGGATGAGTAGGAGGTAGTAAGATGGTAAAAATAGGAGGAGAGGAGGATGGAGTAGAAGGTGAGGGAGTATATAGAGGAGGATTAGAGGTTGAAGGGAGGTATAAGATATTGGACGAGGTAGTAGGGAGTTAGGGAAGGGAGTAAAGCAGTAGAATGAGGTAGGAAGTAATGAATAGGTAGTAGGAGGTAGGTAGTAGGAGAGAGGAAGGTATGTGTATATCGATGGAGGTGTAGGTAGAGGGAGTTAAAGTGTAGTAGGAAGTAGGAGGTTGTAGGCATAGTAGAAATTGGGTAGATAGGTAGTATTAGTAGAGGGTTGCTAGAGGTAGGAGGTATATAGGAGGTATGCAGAGAGGTAGGTAAGTAGTTAGGTAGGGAGTAGTAAGGAATATTAGTAAGAGGTATTGTTGGGAGGATTATGAGGGAGGTAGTAGGGAGAGGTTGGTAGAGAATATGTAGTTAGGTTAAGGATGTATGTAGGAGAGGAGGTAGTTAGGGAGGTAGGGAGGAGGAGATAGGCATGGATGGAGGTAAAGGTACGAGAAAGGGGGGTTTTGGCGGGAAATTTTGGTAGGCGGGGGAGAAGGGGAGGAAAAACCGGGAGAAGGTGGGGAAAAAGGGGGGGAGGGGGGGGGAGGGGGGAGGGGAGGAAAAAGGGGGGAGGGAGGAAAGGGGGAAGGAGGGGGGGGGGGAATAAAAAGGAGGGGGGTGGGGGGGGAAGGAGAGAAAAAAGGGGGGGGGAGGGGGGGGGAAAAGGGGGGGGGGGGGGGGGGAGGGGGATGGGAAGGGAAAGGGGGGGGGAAAGGGGGGGAAGGGGAAGGAGGCGAGGAAGAGGGAATAGGGGGGGGGGGGGGGGGGGGGGGGGGGGGGGGGGGGGGGGGGGGGGGGGGGGGGGGGGGGGGGGGGGGGGGGGGGGGGGGGGGGGGGGGGGGGGGGGGGGGGGGGGGGGGGGGGGGGGGGGGGGGGGGGGGGGGGGGGGGGGGGGGGGGGGGGGGGGGGGGGGGGGGGGGGGGGGGGGGGGGGGGGGGGGGGGGGGGGGGGGGGGGGGGGGGGGGGGGGGGGGGGGGGGGGGGGGGGGGGGGGGGGGGGGGGGGGGGGCGGGGGGGGGCGGGGGGGAAACCCCCCCCCAAAAAAACCCCCCCGGGGGGGAAAAAAAAAAAAGGGCCCCCCCCCGGGCCCCCAAAAAGGGGGGGGGGGGTTTTTCCGGGGGAAAGGGGGGGGGTTTAAAAACCCCCCCCAAAGGGGGGGGAAAAAACCCCCAAAAAAAAAAGGGGGGGGGGGGGCCCCCCCAAAAAGGGGGGGAAAACTTGGGGGAGAAAAAAAGGGGGGGGCCCCCCCCGGGGGGGGGGCCCCCGGGGGCCCGGGGGGGGGAAAGGGGGGCCCCCCCCCCCAAAAAAGGAGGGCCCCGGGGGGGGGGGGGGCCCGGGGGTTAAGGGGGCCCCGGGGGGGAAAACCAAAACCCGGGGGGAAAAAACCAAAATAAAGGGAAGGGGAAAACCCCCTTTAAAAAACGGGGAAAAGGGGGGGGGGGGAAGGGGGGGGAAAGGGGGGGGGGGGCCCCCCCCGGGGCGGGGGGGGGGGGGGCAATTAAAAAGGGGGGGTTTTTCCCGGGGGGGGCCCCCGGGGGGAAAAAAAGGGGGGGGATTTTTGGGGCGGGGGAAAAAAAAGGGGCCAGGCCCCGGGGGGGGGGGCCCAAACCCCCCCGGGGGTTTCGCCCCCGGGGACCCCCCCGGGGGCCCCCCCCGGGCCGGGGTGGGGGGGGGGGGTATGGGGAGGGGGTGGTCGGAGGTAAGGGGGCGGGGTGGTGGGGGGGAAAGGAGGGGGGGGTGGGGGGTTGGGGAGATGGAGGGGGAGTGGGGAGGTAGATGGGGAGGTGAATGGAATGGGGGGGGTAGGGACGAGGGAGGTTATTTAATAGGGGGTAGGGAGGGAGTTGACGGGGAGGGGGAAGGGTTGGGGTAGGGGGTGGAGGGAGGAGGTGGGGGGGTGTTTAGGGGGGGGGGGGAGGGGTAGGGGGGGGGGGGGGGGGGAAGAGTGATATTACGAGGTAGGGAAGGGGGGGGGGAAAAAGGGGGGGGGTTTGGGAGGGGGGGTAGAGGGTGGGTGGGGGAGGGGGGAAGGGGAAGTGTAGAAGGAGCGATTTTAGGGTTAGTGGAAGGAGGAATGGGTGGGGGAGGGGGTCGGAAAGAGGGGGGTGTGGTAAAAAGGGGGTGGGGGGATGGGGTAGGGGTGGTAGGGAGGTAGAGGAGGAGGGGGAGGAGGTAGGGAGGATAGTAGAGGAAAAAGGGAATAGTAGGGAGGGAGGAGGGATGGAAGGTAGAGGAGGGAGGGAGGTAGGTGAGAAGGGAGGGAGGTAGGAGGTAGG
Organism: Rapana venosa; assembly: GCA_028751875.1. Classification (NCBI taxonomy): domain Eukaryota; kingdom Metazoa; phylum Mollusca; class Gastropoda; order Neogastropoda; family Muricidae; genus Rapana; species Rapana venosa. Next base: position 676,261 of record CM054145.1, read on the forward strand.
AAAGGGAGGAAAGAGATAGGTAGGGACGAAGGAGGTAAGGTTGGAGGGAAGAGGGGCCGAATGGGGGAGAGGGAAGTAAAGAGATAGGTATTAGGGAGGGAGGCGAGGAGGGAGTTGAGCAGGTGGAGGTAGGACGAGGCAGGGGTAGGAGGGAGGGAGTTAAGTGTAGGTAGAAGTAGGGAGGAGTAGGCGTAGGTAGAAAGGTTGGGAAGGGTAGGTGGTTAGGTAGGGAGGATGCAGAGAGGTAGGAAGGTCGGGATGAAGGAGATGGCAAGAGGTAGGGTAATAGGTAGGATAGGGAGGGAGGAGTAGGGGGAGGTAGTAAAAGGAAAGGAGGATGGTAGGGGGGAGGAGTGGGGGAAGGGAGGGGGGATGGGATGGAGCAGGTAGGGTAGCGAGGGAGGAGGGGGAGAGGTAAAGGAAAGGGAGGTAGGCAGAAGCAGGCAGGCCCTTGCTGGTGTGTGTGGGGAGGCAGGGAACTGGCTGTGTCACTGAAGGGCTCATCACCACCACGTGCCTCCTCCACTGCGCGACGATGCCCACGTGCCTGACGTCCGTCAATGACGTCACCACCCAGAAGGACTCACGCCCTTGTCTGCACTCAATGACGTCACCATCAGATAGGACGCACGCCCTTCGTCGCATATCAAGACGCCCACCATCCAGGTGGGACGTCACGCCCTGCCCTGCATAATGACGTCCCCATTCAGATGGACGTCACGCCCTTCTCTGCATGTCAATGACGTCACATCCAGATAGGACGTCCCCTCCCTTCGTCTGCATGTAAATGACGTCACATCCAGATAGGACGTCACGCCCTTTCGCCTGCGGGACAGGAGACTCTGACCAGTAAAACGTGGGGGAATCACAGATTTCAGTTTTCACTACATCTTTTTTTGAATTTCGGCAGA